>CM021106.1:100137812-100296860 GCA_007115665.2 Sequoiadendron giganteum
TCTAGAATCAAACATCACACTAAACTTAGAGGGCTAAATCAACATCGTCATATCTTGGCTTAACACACTTAGCCAACATAGTCTCAAATCATTGAACAAATTTTCTTTGAGATAACACAACTTCTTAAAGTCTATTAGTTCTCCAAAACATTGGCATAACACACTTTGTCAATTCATCCATTTTGTGCAAGTTCCCTTAGGATAACACAACTTCCTAGGGAAAACAACTTCACAACCAATCTTGTTTGACTTAACGCATCTAGTCAAATTATCACATTCAAATCAAATCAAAAGCCCTTTCAAAGTTTAGCACATACATTCAAAAAGTTTTCCAAACGTTTCATTCACTCATCTCATCCATTTTAACCCATCACCATCATCACCATCTTTGATCTTTTAGCTACCCTAGTTCTTCTCTTTTTGGACTTAAAGGATTAGGATCGAACAAATCCCTATTTTTATGGTCCAAACAAGATCTCAACACAAGAAGGACATGGAGAATATCAGAGACATATCAACTTCTATGGACATGAGTCATCTAAATATCGAAGTGAACCTAGCAGGATCAAGCAATCCCCAAAGCAACTCTCCCGTATCATCACAAAATCTTCAAGAGGAGAGTCATCAAGAGGATGACATAAATGAAGACATAGGGATGACACCAGAGGAAATCATGGAAATGATTCAAAATCCTAAGAACCATAAACTTGTTAGTGCTATGTTCAAATGCATAAATTCAATAGAAAGAGGAGGGGACATGCCCCCTCCCAACCTTAACACAAGCACTAGTGCAGTTGCATCCCCGTTGTCAAACATCAATCAAGAAGTACCTTGCATCACCTCAATCATCACACCAACCTCCCCGATTGTGAACAAGGGGAGTGCCATGTTCCAAGAATTGCAAGAACACCACCTTGTGGCTAATGAAGAAGCAATCATCACCCCTACATTTATTCCAGAAAACTCATTTCACCCTTACATCCCACTCACATTTCATAATCCTGCTGGTTCATCCTCATTTCACGCCACACCAGCTTATCAATTGAACATACCAACTCCCCCACCGCATGAGGAAGTTGGTTTGCTTGGAACGACAGAGCTATCGATCCTTTCTCTTTCCAAAGTGGTGCGTCATCCCTTCCCCCGCTTCCTTTCACATCTGCATCGCCTCCTGGAATAGGTCTTCCACCTTTAACCATCGAAAATTTTGCTAATCCAAGCAATCTGACCACCACTTTGAACCCGCTTCTTTTGTCCATATCCTCACAAAAAATCGCAACCATTCCTGTCACCATGGTTAATGCATCTATTGGTCCTCAAGTCTCCCAAAGCATGCCTCATCAAGGACCAATTGTCTCAACCACCCCGCCCACAACCCAAATCACAGTCACAACCACAATCCCTCCACCCGCCACGACAGTTGGCATGATTCCTGCTCCACCACCAATCCCACCACCAAAACACAACACGACCAATTCATTCTCCATCATGTTGCAAAATGCATAACAAGCTGCCCACCAAAAGGCACTCCAAAAACAACAAGCCGCACAAGCACAAGCCGCACAAGCACAAGCACAAGCTCAAGCTCAAGCACAAGCCGCACAAGCACAAGCACAAGCACAAGCTCAAGCTCAAGCACAAGCCGCACAAGCGCAAGCACAAGCTCAAGCTCAAGCACAAGTCGCACAAGCGCGAGCACAAGCACAAGCTCAAGCTCAAGCACAAGCCGCACAAGCACAAGCACAAGCGCAAGTGCAAGCTCAAGCTCAAGCCCAACAAAAGACACAAGCTCAATACCAAGCGCAATTGCAAGCAATCCACCTGCAAGCCTACCACCAAGCCCTGCAAGACTTTCAGGCACAACACCAAGCTAAACAACAAGCTTTATTGGCACAACAGCAGCTCGACCAACAACAAGCATTGTTGGCAAAACAGCAGCTAGACCAACAACAAGCGTTACTAGCTCAGCAACAACTTGACCAACAGCAGGCTTCATGGGAACAACAGCAGATGGACCAACAGCAAGCGCTATTGGAACAGCAACAGCAAGATCAACAACAAGCGTTGTTGGCACAAATGCAAGCTTACCAACAAGCCCTAAACGCACAACCAAGCTCGCAGCAAACGCCGACCAGTACGCTCCCCACCCATCAAACACCTCCAACACCTCACCACTCATTCATCCCACCCCCCGACCCAAGCAAGGATGTCGCAACACAGATCAAATTGCTTTCGCAGCAGGTGTTGGACTTGCAAGCAGGAAAAACCACAAGGACACCAGGCAACTTGTGCCCTTATCCGTTCGATAGAAGTCTCACCATGGTACCGTTTCCAAAGGGATTCGAGATCCCCAAATTTGATAAGTACAATGGAACGGGCAACCCTGAAAACCACGTCAGGGAATTTCAGGTGCACTGCATGGAAGTCGCATATGATGACACGTATCTAATGCGGCTCTTCCCCCGAAGCCTAACTGGTCCAGCTATGGAATGGTTTTCTCGCCTACCCACGGGCATTAAAACATTCAAGGAAATTGTGGAGGCTTGCCTTAAAAATTACGCTTTTAATATGGGTGCGGATGTCAGTTTAGAAGAACTATCTGCACTCAAACAAAGAAGAGGAGAGTTATTTGCATCCTTCTTGCAAAGATGGCGATCCAAGGCCAATCAGAGCAAGTGGGCCATGCCAGAGGAATAACAAGTTTGCACCATCATAGCCAACTTAGATGAAAACCTGGCATTCTACCTAAAAATGCAGTGCATCACATCTTATGATCAACTAATTCCAAAGGCGCTCAACATCGAAAGAGCCCTTATTGCGCGAGGAGGCGCACCTACATTCACTCCACCGCAGGATAACCGCCCGTCCAACAACTACAATGATAAACCTCGAACATGGTCGAGGAACAAAAATATCACGAACGATGGCGTGGTTGATGCTAAGGTAGTCATCAGTGCTCCTAAGCAAAATACCCAAAATCATCATCATCCGCAAACTCATAACCACAACAATGTGTAGGCTAATGTGGTAGTAGCACAGTCACAACCACCTTCCACTAGCCAAGTCAACAATGTGGGTAATCAAGGAGGACCAACTCCCCGCAACAAGTTTCCCCCCAAGAGGAAGTTCACAGCCCTTGGCGAATCGATTGAGTCTGTCATGAAGAAATTGGTCAAAGAAAACCTAATCAAAATGTCTAACTCCGAACAATACACAGAGCCCATGACCAAACCGTCGTGGTACAACGAGAATCTCCTATGTGACTTCCACAAAGTTAAAGGACACACCACCGCCAACTACATGAGACTCAAGAATATCATCCAAGACCTCATCGAGGATAAGGTCATCAACATCGAGCAGTCGGCCGGAAACCAAGACCTAAAAATCTACACGAATCCGATGCCGAATCATAATCAGGGAAATAACCAAGGGAATAATAAGGGTAAACAAAAGTATGCTAGTGCCAATCTAGTATACGAGGAGATAGTCGGATGTGTCGACAAGTTGGTCACTGTCATAAATATCAAGGGAACCAACAATGACTGTGGAGTCACCACACGAGGCGGAAAAGTTACCATTGCCGGGGCACCTGCTAAGACCCCCATTACCAACACAAAGGCCGTCCCCTATGATTACAATGTAATTGACCAACTGAAGAGAACACCCGCACAAATATCCATCATGGAATTACTAAAAATCTCCGCCGCTCATCGACAGATCCTGGATGAAGCACTAGCTGCCTCTACCGTCACTGCTACCCTTGACACAGAGCAATTTCAGGCTATGGTAGGTAACATCGTTACCCCGAATCTCATCACATTTTCGGACCAAGATTTCCCCCCGCAGCCATCTCATAACCGGGCACTTCACCTCCAAATCCTAGTTCATAAAAAGAAAGTCAAGCGAGTCCTGGTAGATGGTGGTGCAGGTCTTAATATTTGTTCTCTGAAACTTATAAAGAAATTGGGATTCGCCGAGGATTCCATCAATAAAAACAAAAGTATCACCATAAGAGCATATGATGACCAAGAAAGAGTGTCTCAGGGCACTATCAAGATCCCCATCCAAGTGGGGCCAGCAACCATGGAAACAACTTGTCAAGTTCTTGACCTTGATTTGCCATACAACATTCTCCTGGGATGCCCATGGATACACGGAATGAAGGCAGTGGCCTCAACCTATCATCAGTGCATTAAGTTCTCATATCAAAACGAGGAGGTTACCATATATGGGGATCTCGAACCCTTCGCCTATTGCAAAAACTTGGAAGCCAAGTTTTACAAGATCCCTCAAGTACCTAAAAATGATGAAGGACCATCCACTTCATACATAGACCCAGCTAATCTCGCCTCCACTTCTGCGACAGAGACACCCGCCATCCCCGACATATCCGAGATCAAGAACATGATACAGGACAATGGATGCGGTGATTATAGAATGAAGAGAAATGCTTTTGTTGTAGGAGAGTTACCACAATCTCCTAGATCACATGGGCAACCACAATTGACTCAAACACTTGTTCGCACTAGAACAGAACCCTCTAGATTCCATAGTTGGGGGGATCTCAGTCAGGAAAATGTGGACGAGGAGGACATCACAAACACTCTGTACCAAGATGAAAGACCCACTCCCACCCTACCCATGGAGGAAACAAACAGAGGGTTACAAATGATGTTCGGCATGGGCTATAACAGGAATGAAAGCCTAGGAAGAAATAGTGATGGACGGTTGGAGCCCATCATTGTAGAAAGAAGAACGCAGAACCTTGGCCTCGGCTGTACCCCTCCGAGTATAACTGTGCGTGGTAGAAGTGTTCCTAATAGGGCAGTCAGGTCCTCTCCTCGGGTCTCGACAACTAACCTTAGATTACCTGTGTCCATAGGCCTACCTCTCGATAACTTCACATTTGACATAACTGACGTTTGTAGTAGCAGTGACGACGATGACACCATAGGTGGCTTACCTAGGCTCTTTGAAGATTCCACCTTATTGATGATTAGTGTCTCACCCACTGAGCCAATCCAACAAACCCACCAAATCCACTTAGTATACCCCCAACTCATCGATCACGACCAACGGGGACCGCCGATTCTAGACTCATTCGAAAACAATGAGGCTCTCTCCGAATTCATGGGACTAAGGGATACTGTTCCATGTGGAGATCACAAGGCAGGATTTGATATCACTCTAGACACACAAGCATACTATGGGGAGACGATTGAGTCTTTCAGTCGCAAAAGAAAAAGATCGAGAATAAGCTCAGAGTTATTGAGTGAAAACCACACTGTGGCACTCTCTAACCATAAAATAGTAAAAATAAAGGACGCATCCAATGGCGAAAACCTCTCTGAGGCACCAGAGGATGAAGGATTCAATCTCCCCCCTACTGCTCTACACCAGGAGAAGTCAACAGTATTGGCAGAACAGTGCAACCCGGTCAACTTAGGAACAGAATCAGAACCACAAATTACCTTCTATGCAGAATCCCTCCTAGAAGAAGAACAAAAACTACTGGCAGCTTTCCTAAAGGAGAGAAAGGTAAATTTTGCGTGGACCTATGCAGACATGCCAGGCCTGGATCCTGAAGTAGTAGTGCATCATTTGGCCGTTCACCCCGGAGCAAAACCAGTCAGACAGAAGCTAAGGAAGATGCACCCACAAATAGCCTTGCTTGTAAAGATTGAGCTACAGAAACTTCTAGATGTTGGCTTCATACGCCCGATTGACTATCCAAAATGGGTATCTAACCTCGTACCAGTCTCAAAACCGAAAGGGGGCATCCGCATCTGCACTGATTTCAGAGACCTAAACAAAGCATGTCCCAAGGATGACTTTCCACTACCCAACATTGACATGATAGTGGATATGACGGCCGGACATGAGATGCTTGTCCCTAATGGATGGTTTCTCGGGGTACAACCAGATATTGATCGCAAAAGAAGACCAACACAAGACAGCATTCACATGTCCTTGGGGCACCTACTGCTGGAATGTAATGCCATTTGGGTTGAAGAATGCAGGAGCTACCTACCAAAGAGCCATGACATTAATCTTCCACGACATGATCCACAAAACAGTCGAAGATTATGTAGATGACATACTTGCTAAATCAAAGAAGAGACAAGACCATATAGCAACTCTAAGTGCTATCTTTGACAGGCTCGAACAATATAAGGTTAGACTCAACCCGAAGAAGTGTGTCTTTGGGGTGCAATCAGGGAAGCTGCTAGGATACATAGTTTCAATGAGAGGGATAGAGGTAGACCCTGCAAAGGTAAAAGCAATCCTTGAAATGAAAGCACCAAGAACATTGAAACAACTAAGAGGATTGCAAGGAAGACTCCAGTCCATCCAAGGATTCATAGCACAATTGGCAGATAAACAGATTGCCTATTCACACCTACTTCACAAGGGAGTAGCTTTCAGATGGGATGACAAATACGAGCAAGCATTCAACAAAATAAAAGAATATCTACTTACACCACCTGTATTGATGCCACCAATTGTGGGGAAATCACTAATCCTATATATCTCTGCAACAACAGCCGCCCTGGGGGCCCTTTTAGCCCAACATGATGAAAAGGGAACCGAGCGGGCTATCTACTACATCAGCAGAACAATGGTGGGACATGAGCTCAATTACACGTCAATAGAGAAAGCTTGCCTAGCATTGGTATTTGCGGCTCAGAAATTCAGACACTACATGCTAGCGCACCAAATCAAGTTGATTGCCAAAATAGACCCTCTAAAGTACCTATTGACAAAAGCAACACTTACAGGTAGAATGGCTAAGTGGGTAATGATATTATCTGAACATGATATCGAGTATGTAGAACGAAAAGCCATAAAAGGACAAGTCATTGCGGATCAGCTGGCAGAAGCTCCCCTCTACACAGATAATCCACTCATATCAGAATTCCCAGATGAGTCCCTTTTTAACCTTGATGCAACAGACCACTGGAAGCTATACTTTGATGGCTCTCACACACAACATGGGTCAGGAGCTGGTGTGTTTTTCATCACGCCGCAAGGAGATTGCATACCTAGATCATACAAGTTGGCATTCCCTTGTACGAACAATATAGCAGAATATGAGGCTTTGACCATAGGACTCAAGATTGCAGCACAATGGCGAATCATGGCACTAAAAGTCTATGGCGACTCGCAACTTATCATCAACCAAGTCAACGGCGAATACCAAACCAAGGATGATAAGCTCACACCATACAAGAAGGTGGTAGAAAGCCTCAAGGAATCTTTCATCGACATTACCTTTGAGCAGATACCAAGGACAAACAACAGAGCAGCTGATGCAATAGCGACAATTGGATCCTTACTTGACATCCCTTGTAACGTCTCGAAACATGAATTCCTCGTAGAGCAGCTTCTCGTACCCACATTCAAGGTACCAGAGTCAGAATACGCATGTGAACTCATTGGTCTCGGTGATCTTTGGTATCATGATATATACACCTACCTAAAGTTAGGAATCCTCCCCACTGACATCACCCCAAACCTAAAATGCACTTTCATCAAAAGAACTTCACGATTCATCATCCTAGGAGAGACCCTCTTCCGTAGGAGTACCGATGGAACCCTGTTACGTTGTTTAAAACCCGAGGAAGCCCTGACTGCTCTAACTGAGGTACACAATGGCACGTGTGGGTCACACTCAAGTGGTATGACCTTGGCTAAAAAGTTGCTAAGAATAGGTTACTACTGGCCGACGATGGAAAAAGAGGCACACAATTTTGTCAGAAAATGCTTGCAATGCCAACAGCATGGAGATCTTATTCATGTACCAGCTCAAGAACTGCATCCTATTGTTACACCTTGGCCCTTTTCACAATGGGGGCTTGATCTCATTGGTAAAATATCACCCACCTCATCCAATGGCCATAAATTCATTATCACCGCCACCGAATACTTTACTAAGTGGGTCGAAGCAATTCCCATGACCTACATCACCAGAAAGCAGATATCCAAGTTTATCCTGAATTACCTCATTTGTCGGTACGGTGTCCCCCAATCCATTATATCTGATAATGGGACACCCTTCAAGAATCAGGATGTCCGTGACTTGTGTGAAAAATTCAAAATCAAGCATCGCTTTTCCACTCCATATTATCCACAAGGCAATGGCCAAGCAGAAGCTACAAATAAAACCATTTTGAAAATCCTCAAGAAAACAGTCAATGAATCTGGTCGTGACTGGCATCTGTAGTTAAATCCTACCTTATGGGCCTACCACACCAGTATCCGCACGCCAACAGGTGCCACCCCATTCTCTCTGGTCTATGGATCAGAGGCCATACTCCCCATTGAGATCGAGCTCCCATCACTAAGGATATCACTACAAAACTTTATCACAGATGAGGAATACAGGGTCACAAGACTCAATGAGCTGGAATTACTAGATGAAAGGTGCATGGATGCCCTTAATCATCTACAAGTGTACCAGAATCGCCTAAAAAGGAGCTACAACAAGAACATCAGACAACGCACTTTCCAAGTTGGTGACCTCGTGCTGAAAGAAAACCAAAAGAACGTGCCAAATCCAGATACAAAGGGAAAATTTGAGCCCAACTGGCTGGGACCTTTCGTCATCACTGCAAGTTACACATCAGGGGCATATCAACTAGCAACACCAGAAGGCGAGCCTCTGCAGGAGCCTCTGAATAGCTCTCATCTCAAAAAGTTTTATGCCTAAACATTGCAAGGTATAGAACCAGAAAATTACAAAAACAATCAGAAAAAGTCCTGAAAAAATGGTTACCTCGATGAAAACCTAGCAAACAGGCATCTTGGTGACAACAAAAAAAAAATCAAAAGATCAAAAAAAAAAATTCCAAAAAAAAATAAAATCAGAAAAGGATTGAAAAATAGTAAAGAGAAAAAATCGTCCTCTAGTGAAAACCACTTCGGTGGCGCTTTGGGAAAATACCTTGGTGAAAACCTAGCAAACAGGCGTCAAGTGTAAATAAAGTACCTTCCCCATCTATCAGGATCTGCACAACTCATCCACTCCATCACATTCCACTTATCCGCTCGCATCCATACCATAGCCTACGTTGGTATCTGTACTATATTCCACCATCGGAACTACTTGGCATTTCAAAGGTCAGTCTGTCCCGCCTTTATCGAAGTAGTCTATCGCACCACACTGGGGGCACGTTCTCGCAACATCGGATCGGATTCGTGTATATTCTCGTGATCTTTTTCAGAATTCATCAAAAAATTCCAAAAACATTCAGAAAACTCATCAAAAATCCAAAAACATGTCGAAATATCAGAAAATCTTCAAAAATTTCATCATTAAGTCTTGTCAGTTTTTTCTACCTTGTCAAACTACGTCATCTTTGAGCTTGAACGTAGGCAAGGCTGATCTTTGATCATCCCCCGAGACAGTTAAGGTCAGTCCTTTAGGCGTCCATCGCAATGGCATTTGTTTGCTTATCTTTTTTACGGTTGGGTCAGTCCTTTAGGCGTCTGTCGCATTGGCAATCTGTTTGCCCATCTAGTCTGCATCTTAAGTCAGTCCTTTAGGCAATAAAATGGCAATCCATTTGTCCATATTATCATCAAGTCAGTCCACCACCAGTCGAACTACGTGGTCTCTGCGTATATAACGTAGGCAAGGCTAATCTAATGGATGAGCTCCCGAGACCCCTAGGATAGGTCTTTAAGTGAGTCTGTTCGTCTTAAATCTTGAAAATACCAAAAACATTGAAAAATCTTGAAAATACCAAAAACATTCATAAATTTTGAAAATACCAAAAACATTTGTAAAACATCCCAAAATTCCAAAAACAGCCTCAAAACATTTGAAAAAACCAAAATGGTGCATCCATTTCATCTCGCTTTCGCTCGTGATTGTCATCACTCATAATAAATCATCGTCGCTTTCACCCTTTGGTGAGTTAGTCAGAAGCAAGTTTAGTAGGTTCTAAAGTGAACGCCTAATCGTCAAAGTCTCGAAGGTCTAAGTCAGTAAGTTAGCAAGTTGGTCAACTCGGAGTATCAATAGCTTATCACGCAATCAGTCTCACCAAAATTCTGATCACTACATGTCCTAGGATGAAGCTTTCCTGCGATGGACATAAGCATCAGGTACTCCACATTAGTTTAGCCTGGCTAGCGATAAGAAGAACATCAGCTTGTTTGTTTACTTTATTTTAGTCTTTTAGACTTATCTTATTTTGCGCTCATTCCAAGGACCTCTCGATGATGCCTAAACAAAACAGGTTTAGAGAGAAAGGAATGGGGCAACGATCATTATCTTTTTATCTGCTGTGCTTGTTGGATATTCTTGTAAAATAACTTCGTCACGCATACTTTGTTTTGTTTGTAGGAAGGATGTTTTAGGTATCTTGTTGACCACATAAGAAGGCTTGCCTTTTTATGTTTTGGCCCGAGATGTCTAGAATATCTGAACTGCATTCTAAATAAGGTTATGTTTGTCAAGTCTGAACAAGAGTACTCCTATCTGATTGTCGAGTAAAAGTCCATCACACTAGGCGCAACGCCATCCTGGTTCTTAATACCTTGATGCATCGCACCTACGTGTGTTATCAAACATAAAGAAAGTTACGCTCTTTATCTCCCATTCTTGGATAAGCAATACATCATCATCTTTCATCATCATCTCTAATAAAGTTGGCTTGTTGAACTTCTGCATCTTCTTGGATTCAAGGGTTGATCCCTCTCATTTTTCTATCCTATCTCATTCTTCTATCTTCTATCACACTAACAATGCATCCATCTTGCATCCGTATTCTCATTTCGCATAATCATGTCATACCATCATATCAGGACAACATCATCCATCTCATCCATCTCACATGCATTGCATAATCATTTAAAGTTGTTTACGATAATATAAATTTGTTATCCTAAGCATCTTCCAAACATCTCATTTTCATCATCATTATCATATAGTCTAACCATCCATACATCCATTTTGAACCTCTTTGTCGCGAGATCCACCTCAAATTGAATCTTTTCGCTTGATCTCTCGAGGGGGCAATGTACTAACGTACTTATTTTCCACTGGGGCATTCGAAAAAACCAAAGAATTTTTTAATTTCGATGCCGACAACATCATTCTTTGAACTAATGCAACGAGTACATTGTTTCAAAGAGGGGCAAAATGTAGACATCCAAAAATAACATTATGCATTCCACTGTAACTAACATCATGCATTCATTTCTTCTACTAATCAATTAAAGCAATTTATTGATTTAATCCTAAGGTTCATCAAGCTTAATTAAATAAATCAAATTATTTAATTAAGTTCCTAAGGTTCTTCTTATTTGATTTAATAAATCAAACTGATTTAAAATCAAATATCAAATCCCTAAAATCCCCTAAGTTAATTAATCTAAATTAATTAACTTCTAATCATGATTAGCATTCTCTAGCTTTTGACTCAACTAGAGTCAAATCTAAACTCCTAACTAACCCACCCACTTGCATCAATA
This sequence comes from Sequoiadendron giganteum, assembly GCA_007115665.2. Classification (NCBI taxonomy): domain Eukaryota; kingdom Viridiplantae; phylum Streptophyta; class Pinopsida; order Cupressales; family Cupressaceae; genus Sequoiadendron; species Sequoiadendron giganteum. The sequence goes on from CM021106.1 coordinate 100,149,294, forward strand.
AATCAATTTATTGATTTATTAAAAAGAGTTATTTTCCCTCAATAACTCTCATCTTTGACTTTTTTGAACAAAGATTATTCCCCCCAAAACCCTCAACAACATGCATTTATTGACATTTTTCAAATTTGAATGGGCACATTGGCCAAAACTTGCACAAGCTTTGACCAATCCCATCATGCCAAGTGGCTCTATTCTATTGGAGGGGATTTAGTCCCACATTGGCTAAACTTGGCCTCTCTTCTCTCAACTTCTTCTATAAAAGCAATGCATCTTCTCTCATTTTACAACACACTTTGAAGGCATCAAAACTATAGGCAACTTGAGCTCATAGCAACTCATTGTCTATCTCATTTGGCTTAGAAAGGGATTGGGAAAGGGCTCTCTCACATCTTCATGGAGGGCACCAATCCATCATAGAATAGGTGTATTTCATTTTCTCTAATGCATGTTTGGTTCAGTTTTAGCATTTTGTTTGGAGTAAATGATCTATTTTATTCTATGAGGATGGCTGAATCTATACAATCCATGTGTAAGATTTCACCATCCTACAGAGGATATTGAGAAAATTGTGAAAAAGAGGAAAACGGGTTGTGCATGTGTAGTTGAGATCTTGAGGAAGTGTTGTGAGTAAATGGAGCTATCTTTTGATTGTAGAGTTTGAATATGGGTTGGAATGAAGTAATGAGATGAGATGATGTTTCTAGTATTTGGTTTCCAAGCGCTTTTGAGGAAATTCGATAAAAAAGTAAACTGTGTTGTTCAAGTGTTCATAGTGTGCTCCGGTATTGTGCTCTGCATTTCTTCTATGCTGATGCTATTCCTGTGCAGATATTACAACTTCAAGGTTGTTAGAGGCTGCTATATTTATAATTTTGGTTTTTAGATCATTGTACAATGCAAGATATTTTCACCAGGGTGTGAACCAGTTGTTCAATGATGTTTTCTATGGTCTGGGAGAAATGTATTTGCTCCACATTTATCCACTATTTGGCTTTAGGTTGTGCAGATTTGCGAAGTTTCTTATAATTCTTTTAACTTTATGTATTTAAGTTTTTACTTGATTTGGTGTAGTACAAAGTGAGTTTCATTTATCAATATGCACATAAGAGTTACTAAATGTTTTAAGTTGAAGTGTTTGATGAATCTTAAGTAGTTCGTGGATTATTCTAGATCGTGTTTAAGTGAATTATGTTGTCTAATTTTTTTGGATTGATTTAAGGAAGCATGTACTTAATGTTTATGGTGTTTTGCATGGGTGTTGGCTGACCCTGTGTTTAACACTACATGTGAGGCTTGTGGAAGCATGTCGAGGTGTGTTGTGATCTATTTGGGTCCTAAGTAAGGATTTATGTAGGTCACCTTTCGTTCCTATCCACCTTGAGAATGTTTAGGTGCTGACCTATTTTGAACTTGTATGTATAACGATTAGTTTTCAAAATTGGAGAAGGTTTTTGAGGTTGAGATCAATATAAATATGTATGGTGTTGTTGTGGGATGAGTGAAGAAAGATTAAGAAGCAAGATATATACAATATTGATGCGAGTGATGTGTGTGATGCTATTTTGAGAAGAGCAGTGCAAATTTCATGTTAGGGTTCCTGAAGGCATTCAAAATATTTTAGGTGAGACTGTGAAAGTGTGCTAGCAATTGTGGTGGACTCCTTGTTGCGTTGAGAAGTGTTCTATGTGTAACATTCTTCTTCTATCTTCATGTATTAGTTTTTTGGTAGTGAGCCCTAGTTGTGAGCCTTTTTGGACAGTGTGTCCTATTTTGGTAGTGAGCCCTATTGTACTGGTTTTGCTATTACTTATGTTGTGAGCTAATCCTCATAATGGTTTTTCCATCATTGGGTTTTCCATGTAAATATGGTGTTCTCTTGTGTATGGTGTTGTGATTTTAGTTTCTATAATCTAAATTTCATGTTTAATCATACTAACAGAATAAGGGTTTAATGAATTCTTGTGGATCTGATTACTGTTGAGGGTTTTGAAGGTTTAATTTATGACAACTGATTCACCCCCCTCTTATTTGTCTTGTTCATTTCAAAAGAAGGAGCATAAGCTAAATGGTCGATTAAGATTTATCATTTGATTGCTTTATGAGAGATGAATTTAAGATCAGACTAAGTTAACAACATAATTCATTTAGTAAATGCCATGATAAATAAATTTTAGCAAAAAGATGTTTTAAAGGATCAAACTTTGTCATCACATGTATTTTCATGTTTAACAAGTAATGTCTCAATTTACTAGTAGCGAATACAAGAGCCAAACACTATTTTTATATCATTGTATATCATGTTTCATAGTCAATCAAGGTTTGACTGATGTAATGAATAGGATGTTATCTACCACTACCATCTTGCTGAGCCAACAATACTACTAGAGCATGGGATGATGCTGTTGTATAAAGAATAAATGGTTTTTCTTGCATAAAGGGTTGTAAAATAGGTGGAGTAGCTAGATGATTTTTCAAAATCTCAAAGGCCTATTTACAATCCTCATTCCACTTAAACTCAACCTCATTCTTAAGAAGTTGTGTAAAAGGCAATGTTTGGTCTGCTAAGGATGTTATAAAATGGCAAATAACTTGAATTCTCCCTTGTAGGGTATGCAATTGATAGATTTTTTTAAGAGGTGGCATGTTAATGATAGAATCAATTTTCTTTGTTTCCACCTCAATGCCTCTGTGCGATACTACAAACCCTAAATTTTTTCCACTATCTATACCAAAGACACTTTTTCAGATTCAATCTCATGTTTTACTTTCTCATTCTTTTAAAGATCTTCTAAAAGATGTTAACATTGTCTTGTTGAGTTAAAGATTTGTCTAGAATGTCATCAACATAATCTTCCAAAATATTATGTATATAATCATGAAATATCAATGTCATAGCTCTTTGTTATGTTGCATCCACGTTATTTAAACTAAAAGGCATAACCACCCAACAAAATGTTTGCCAAGTTTTAGTAAATGTTGTCTTATATTGATATTGAGGGTTGATAAAGATTTGATTGTATCTCAAGAATTTGTCCATGAACAACAAAAATATTGTCTCGCAGTCTAATCTACTATCATGTCAATATTAGGAAGGGGAAATTCATCTTTAAGAGATGATTTATTTAGGTCATGAAAATCCGTACACATCCTAATATGATTATCAGGTTTTGCGATGACACTTGTTGAGATCCATAGAGAATAGTAAATAGGTCATATAAATCCAACTTCAAGGACAATCTCAACCTTCACCAACAAAACTATTTTAGGATTCATCTTTCGTATCTTTTGTCTTACCAATTTAGCATCTTGTTCAAGAACTATGTTGTGTGTTACTATCTTAGCATTGATACCTAACATATCTGAATAAGTCCAAGCAAAGATATCATGAAATTAATGTAATAATATTACATGATCTTCTTGTTCATCCTCATCACTTGAAACTTTCCTATTTGAATCACTCTTTCTTCATTAGATGTATTCATTGGTATGTTTATTGTATCTCCCATAGGAAGTGAATTTTATCTTGAAATTTCATAATTATGTTCTTCTTTATCATTGTCAACATCATTGAGTTCCTTTGCTTCATCCACTTGTTTAGTACTAACCATAGCACACATGACTCCTTGTTTCTTATGAGGAGTAAATGGATTATCATAAATTCCCAACATTTCTTCCAAAGCTTCATCATATTTAAAGTAATCCAATGATTTTTCACATGCTATATCAATTAATTCAAGATGCTTCAAAGTGAGAATTGTCTTAGAGAAACTACACATGATAGTGTTGATGTTGAGTGAGGGTACTTTATTTGCTTTCGTTATTTTAGAAGGGCAATATCCAAGACCACTTTTTGTTTCTTGTGTGTTAGGCTCTATAGGAACATAGATTCCTTGTTCTTTTCTTCCAAATCCTTTTCCACTATACCCAAGTTGTTTCAAGAGCTCGTAACCTCTTCCATAAAGTTTTTCCATCTCTTTCGGATTCAATGGTTGTTGATAGTCCACTTCATCAAAGTTTGTTGTATAACTTGTATCTTCTTATTCTAAACTGGATGAAGTAGATGCTTGTGAGGGGTCTTTCGAGTTTTGTGTTGATATTACCATTGATTCTCTTTCATTTTCAACTTATTTTGTAGTCATTTTTTACTCTCCCTTGAATGTTGGTGTGAAATATAAGGAACCCAATCATCTTCCAATAACTTTGTGACTTCCTCAATATGATTTTTTTCTTTTTCTTGCATGATTTCAACTTGTGAAGTTGGTATCAATGTTTTCACAGGAATTTGTTTATCTTTTCTAGTGTGCAAACAACTTTCAGGTTCAAGGTCAACCTTGACTGTGTAAAATTTATTATTGTAAACAAACTTCATTAAACGATGAAGAGTCAAAGGTGATGAGAGCCAGTTATACTCCATTTTATGTCATATTTTATGCATTTTCACACACCTTCATAACCATTCCCGCATTCCATTTCCATTCCATTCTAATATCATTTAACCATTTTACATTGCATATGATTTAATAAATAAAAGTCATATTTAATATAGTTTTAAGATTAAAATATGGAAAATAATTATTGATTGTTCTTATTAATAAGCATTGTTGTTTCAAGCCTTGGAAAATATTTTGTATCATGTGAAAGAAAGGAGGAGAATGCAAACTTCCTACAAACTTCCTGTCACCATTTACACAGGAACTTTTGTCACATTTATAGCTGGTTACAATTTCCTTATTTACATGGTTGACATCAACCTGCATAGTGGCATCGATTACCTATTTAGTATTGATGGTGCATTATTATATCTAGTGGTGACCTTCCTTTGGTTCTTTCTTTGTGGAACTTACTACATGTATTCTTTAGCCACAAGAATCTAGTTCATTGTGATATCTTTGTCACTTAATATCTGCACATCCTTGAAGATCATGGTTGAAATTTATTTCCAGTAAATTATAGTTGAGATGCATTTCCAACCATTTGAGGAGTGACCAACAAACAAGACTTTGGCTAGCTCTGCATTGCTATTCAAACTATGGGAGAGGTATTTGTTACTAAGGAAAAATGAAATATCCTTATTTGTGCTACTATTATAGCAAAAAATATTTGTAATATGTGGCTAGAAAATGAGGTTTCACATATAAAACTCTATTGTAGTTTGTTGGCTATGGGCCACAACAATTTTTTTTTTTTATCATTTAGTTTTTATTTGTTAAAAGCACAATTTCTATATATATGGTCTTCTACAAACAACGAGGGGATTATCGTAGGCATATTTTTACATAGGAAAAATATTGTATCAATTACATTATTTTTTGATTAATAAAAACAATATTGCATTGTCACCCCCATGTAGAGAAATCTTTTCATTCTATCACCCATCAACTATCTAGGAGGAGGGCCCACTCCTTAGTCATCGATTGGACTTTTTGTTTTATATTTTTGTGTGAGGTATGGATTTCATATATTTAGTAATTTTGTGAAGAATATTGGTTTATTACATATAAAAATTAGTGTGTTTAATTTATTGAAAGTGTCGTGTGAAGTCCTAAGCTTGTAAGAAGTTTCAAATACGTAAAAATAAAAGATTAGTAAAATGGATAGTCACTGTCCTGTCGCCATGCTGTAGCATATCCTTTTGTTTGAACAAGTCATTATAATTTTTGCATTAATTTCCTTTATTATTTGTTGATGTGTCTTGATTAATCTTAGATTTCTGAGGATTAATTGAGTCTTATATAAGATATAATTTAAAGTGTGAATGGGTTAATTATTATAGTAGGATTTTATCTTAGAATTTTCTTTCTATACAATTCTTGTTGCCAACTAGAATAATAGTTCCTATCGCCAGTAAGTGATAGTTCTCATCTCCACTCTCATTTTGATTTTCTCTAGAATTGCTTATGTGTTTTCTAATTGCATGCCATCACCACTCAGCTCATGACTCTCACCCCTTCGATTGGGATATAGCCATGACACCTCTCACAAGTTTACACCCCCAGATTGACATGTGTAGACCAAATTGAAATTCATTATAAATTGTAAAATATTTCTTATTATTTACCCCAGTGTTGGTCTATCAGAAGGCACCACATTCATTTCATGAATCCATGGTCTTCGCAAAAGAAGATTATATGAAAGGTCATGAGGCATAACATGGATAATAGTTTGTAATGTGGCTTTTCCAACTGTAACAGGTACTGTGATAACACCAAATGGTTGTTTTCCTATGTTATCAACTCCCTAAATGGACAACAAGTCAGATTGAATGTTACTCTTATCAATTCCAATATTATCCAAAAGGTTCATGCTACACACATTAAGGGTTGAGACATTGTCAACAAGGTTTCTCTTTATTCCTTTCTAATTAATAACAACTATGATCATGAAAGATTCATATTATTTTTGAACTTCCAAGGAGGGTAATTCATTTTGATGATTTTTTTTTCTAGATTAGCCACATTCATTCCTTGAACTAGGGCTTCTACATCACTAACATTTGTATTAGGAGGAGTCAAAACTTTTTGCAAAACTATTTGAAGCATACTATGGTAATAGGGTGAAACTTGAATATGATCCCATAAGGATATCTTAGCAGGAGTATTCTTAAGTTGCTCAACAAGATCATAGCCCTTTCCACTATGCAAAGGAAATCAAGGAGAACTAGGAAATATAGGTTGAGGAAAAGGTAGAAAAATGAGAGGGGTTTGTTGTTTCCTATTGTTCCTTGTGTTATATGTATGAGCAATGGTATTTTAACCTAGTTGCTATGAAACATTGCCAATATTAAGTTGTGTCGTAAAGTTTAAGATATCTCTTGGTTTCAATGGTTTCTTTTTAGGTGGTTCTAATATAAGCCCATATTTTTTTTGAACTTGAGGTTGTTGTGAGGGTGGGTAAAGGATAAGTTGAGGTGTGATTGCATTAACATATCTATGTTTTCGTTATTCATAACAAGCCTTAGTGGATGAACCTTGTAAGATGAAATACTCAAGGGATTCATCTAACATATCAAAGTCATCACTACTAAAGGGATTGAGGGATATGTTAACTTGGAAAAAGAGATTTGGTATGATCAAATAACTATAATTTCTCCAAGAGTTTCATCAAGTTTTGCTTATTTATTTTGGTGTTTTTGTTTGTTTTCTAATAATTATAAAATGTAAACTAATCTTTCTAACAATGCAATAATGTTGAAAATGAAAGAAAAGAGTAGAAATATAATAATAATTTTTATTGAAATATGCAAGAAAATGATCTTCAAAATGTTACAAAATCTAACTAAATAAGCAATTTTTTAAATGTTCAAATAAACTGTTTTAGAAAATTAACTTTCACATTTGGAAACATAAACAAAAATGAAAATCAAAGATAAAAAAAGAACACAAATTTTTTGCTGAATTTTTTTGTACTATTACTTATTCACCCTAGGGAGAATGGGTCCCAAATTAGGGTTTTTTAAGTTTGAATTTTCTATTGCTGAGCTTATCCTATGTGTTTTTTTATTTCTGATCTATAACAAGTTCTATAACAGATTTTTCCAGATTTTTGTCTCTAAATGCAAGTTAAATGAAGCTTAAATGATGGGTTATGTGACAATTTTTAAGATAAAATATGAAGCTAAATATGAAACTAAATGATTAATGCAAGGACAATGCAAAATAAACTCACATCTAATGCAATTTTTTTATTTTTTATGATTTTAAATGATGAAAACATGAAAATTTAACCCTAGATACAATTTTCAATAATGCAAGATTAAAAACCCCTAAATTTAATGTAACTAATGAAAACCTAATGCAATCTATTGCAAAAATTAGATCTAGGGTTAAAGGGAATCCAATTTCTAGAATTTTGTTGTACAAGGTCGGGTTCACCAAAATAAAAAGGTGAAAAATAGGGTGTCCCTAGGGTTTCCCAAAATGGAAAAGTGGATCCAAAGAGGGTAAAGGGGTCCTATATTTCCTCAATTTATTATGAAATGAGATCCAAACAATGAAATAACTGTCAACCAAAAGGTGAGTCAAGTCAAAGTGTGAATCTACAAATTTATCAAATCTATATTAGATTTCAATTAGATTTTTGAGAGATCAATTACAAGAGCCAATATTATTGTCAAGAGAATTCAAGAGTATATTTTTTCATTATTTGTTGCAAAAATCAAGATCCAATCATTATGTCAAAGTTATGTGGAGTCATGCATGTTTTTTAGCTAATATGTTGATGTAGGTTTCATGAATCAATCAAGTATTCAAAGTATCATTTCAAGAAAAGATTAAAATTCAAGATCCACATCCATTGAATCCATTTCATGCAAGTTGCAAACCTCCATTATCAAGGTTCATCCAAGGGTTTGGTGAGTTGTGAAATTTATTTGTTCATTCATCATCCCTTTCATGCTATTTCATTCCATTTTAAGGTTTAGCTACCAAAACAAGGTTTGACCAAGGAAAAACCCTACTAAAAAAAAACAAACAGTTTTCCCTCTCTTTGTGTGTTGAAATTTGTAGGTTGAAGAAAAGTTGAAGATCTCAAAGTTGCAAAATTGTAAAGTTCCATTTGTTGTCACCATTATTGCAATTTCATGGAAACTCACGTACATGATTTATTTCCAACTATCTAATTATAAAAATTGGGGATCTGGTAGTGCAAACATAGGAGAAGATAACCCATAGACCATTTTTATAGAGCCCTAGCTAGGACCCATTCGCCATAGGGCGAATGAGTCCTCATTCAACTTCTAAAAACAACTTTTTGTGAGAGGTATGCAAGATTTATCACTTCGAAATTCTCTAGAAAGTTTGTAGGTTCCATCAGTATTGAGTTTAATCTATTAAATATAAGTTATGGAGTGCATTTTTGAGTTCATTTGCTATTTTTAATCTTTCTCCCCAAAGTGTTGTTTGACCTAGACCCCCGTCCTTGCAAAAAAGGGAGGATTCCTCAAAGAATTCACTCACCTAAGGGTTGAAAGTGGATTTTTGACTTGAGGGATCTCATTTCTTGAATGAAATAGAAGAATAGATAGGTTCATTCACCCCATTTTCCCCTTTCTATTTATAGTAATTTTGATGAAACATTCAAAATTTAATATAAAACCCTATGTGTTTGAACCCCACCCCATTTTTCTATTTTATTTTAACGACTTAGGTGATATATAAGAATCCAATCCAATGCTGATGTGTAGGAAGATGACCTAGCATAGTGTTAAGTTACCTTGATATGGAATGAATAGGATGACCTGGGAATAGAACCAAATAGCACAAATAGATACTTATTGAGCACCAAGCCATGGTAGGGATGTGAATGAATGAATGGAATGTGGAAAAATGCTGATTTATTATGCAATGGATGGAAGGTAAGAGTCTTATATAGATGATAGGTTGTAATTATTAACACAAGGTGCTTGTTTTCCAGGTTTTCACCAAGGTACTTTACCAAAGTGCCACTAAAGTGGTTTTCACTAGAGGATGATTTTTCTCTTTACTATTTTTATCCTTTTTTTTCTATTTTTTCTTATTCTTTTTTATTTTTTGATATTTATACCCCTCATGGGCTATGCATAGAACCTTTTGAGATGAATGTTGTTGCATGGTTCCTACAAAGGATCTCCTTTAGGAATTTTGGGCTGATAAGCTCCTAATACATAACTTGCTATGACAATGAGTGTTCCCAACCAATTCAGCTCAAATTTACCTTTTCTATCTTGATCTGTCATATTATTTTGATTTTTTTTAGGACAAGATCCCCAACTTGGAAGTGTTGAACTTTTATTTTCTTGATATAGCTTCAACTTAGTTGATTTTGGTATACTTGAAGATGATTGAGTGCTTCCAGGCAACATTCATTCAACAATTCCAATTCATTCAACCTTGAAACTTTATACTCCTCATCAGTTATCAAATGCTACAATGATATTCTCAACGAGGGGAGATTGACCATAATAGGAAAGATGAATTGATTCCCGTAGACCAATGAATAAGGGGTTGCACCGGTAGGTGTTATAATGCTACTTTTGTACACCCATAGAGAAAGGTTCAATTGCAGGTGCCAATCATGACCATCATCATCGATTATCTTATTAAGGATTTTAATGATGGTTTTATTATGTAGAAAAGGGGGATTTGTCACCCTTGGGACTCCAGGTCATGAAAGAGTCATAAGGAATGGGCTTACCTAAACTACCTCAGGTTGACTAGATAGGATTGAAAGGAAGAAATATTGAGGCTAAAAAGGAAGGGAAAGCAACACACCACTTTCCTTCTACCAAACTAGGTGTTTACAAAAACCAAAATAGATGACTATAGAAGTTTTGGTTTGTTGCCTAGACAACTCACTATCTGAGGATTGCAACATAGGTCTCAGACTCCAACATGACGCATTGGCATATCAAGGATGTGTTGGAACCGTATATGGATAGGGGTCCAAAAATCAAATAGAATACAATGCGATCCTATTAACTATATGATTGGTTATATTTTACTATTTGAAAAAAAGTACTTAAAATGTAGAAAGAAAAGTAATTGAAAGGAATAATCAGAATGAACTATTCTAAAAATGATAAAGAGAGGATAGAAAATAGGTACCGTACTTCCCATGATTTGATTCTTCAATTATCTCCACACGAATGTGCCTACACACATGGAAACAAGAAAAATATTGGATTGTGTTTGAGGTATGCCTCAGTTAGACCCTTGTTTGGTGTTCCCACCTCCATAGACAACCAAGATGCCACAAGATATGGAAATAAATAAAGAAAGTAGAAAGGAAATAGTATAAATAGATAGAAAGAAAAGACAAATAAAATGCTCTCTAATAAGCATGATGATGCAATCAAATAGAAAGATACAAAGACACATTCCTAACCATGAGCTCTCAAGGCCAATACCAGAAGGAATAGAGTGAAACCACCACATAGAGAAGTTGAAGCTTGATGATCCTTCAAGGAGAGTGGTTTTACAACAAGAGTATGTTGTTGGAGCCAAATGAGGAGCTTGAAACAAAAAGAACAATGGTTTAGAGGCAAGAATGATGAATGAAGTGTTTGAGTGTGAGAGAGAATGCAAGAATAAAGCTAGAGAGTGAAGAAGCTGGAATGGATTGAGTTTGAATGAACAAAATAGAGGAAAGAGGTTGAATCTCATTGGTCAAGGGAGGTAGGGAACATTAATCTTCATAGAAAATGGAAAATGTAATATTTTTGTAGATCCCAGGGCATGAATCTTGCCAGGATAGTAACGTGACATGCAGACGTCTATGTGACACACACACATCCCCAACAAAAATTCTTCCACCAACACAAAATGACATGGCCAGGTGGAAGGGACAAGGTGGTAGCGATGGATTTTACATCATAGAGTTTATATTTTCTAAGGTAGGGGAACTAAATTGGGAATTTTCCCAGGGTACAAATTCATGCCATTGCATTTTTCCCCCACTTTAGCAAGCATATGTGTTAGTGAAAATACGAGGTAAAGTAGAAAGAGATTGAAGAGAATATACCTTAATCATTGAGGAAGAAGATCTTTGATCTAGCAAACCTAGATATAAAGGAGGTAGCTCCACAGGTTCTCGACCTCGTAGGGAAAGCTTGACGTGAAAGAGAGAGAGATGGCTCCACAAGTACTTGATCCTATGAATTTTGACATAAGATTTATAGGTTCTCAGTCCTCCAAAGGAAGCACTATAGGTTCTTAGTCATTTAGGGCTTAACATGACATGATTCTACATGTTCTCAGTCTTGTAGGGCTTGACATGAGAATATTCTACAAGTTCTCAGTCCAACAAAATTTGATATGAAAGATCTTTATAGGTTCTCGGTCCTATAAGGCAAGCTTGATGAGTTGCTCGGTCTTGCTAGGAAATCTTTATTGTAAAGGAGCTTTACAGGTTCTCGATCTTGCAAAGCAACATGTTAAGCTACATACACAACATGTTAGACAAAAATGAAAGAACAAATAGACACATCACAAAGCATGCAATTGAAGGATAATTTTTAAAAGGGGTCCCTTCTAGAACCCTTCAAAATAGTAAGGGGCCCATTCAAAGGGACACTCCAATTTGAAAGACATGAAATTTTCCACAAATGATTTTATCATCAAGGAATCCTTTATATCTTTCATCAAGGAATCTAGTAGAAAGAGTGGTCCTTTTCAAAGACAAGTTTTTAGACTTTTTCATCATAAAAAGTACTCCTTTTTCAAAGGAATGTTTTTAGATTCTTTCGTTACAAATTCGTTTCTAAAAGAAATTTTTGCTAAGGGTTCCTTGTTGAAGAATGCATCATTTTGGAAAATATATATTTTTTTAGTAAGGGATTCATTGGCCATTGAATTCACCTTATTGAAAATGAGGAAAGCATGGTAGCCCCTCCTTATTAAGGTGCATGCTACACATAGGAGCATGTAGCATCCTAAGGAGAGAAAGAAGAGGCAAAGCTATTGTGGCCCACGAGACATAGTGATATATAGACATGGAATATTATCATGTACATGAGGGACAACACATAAGCACCACAACATCATCAAGAATATAGAGAGAGACAAACAAAGACAAAGAACATGGGAGACATACAAAAATGAAGAAATCAAGAGATAGGGTGATCTAGGAGTTTAGGGCCAGATCTGTTCATATATATAAATGAGTAGCACATGATGTATGAATGAAATATCATCAATCCCCAAAGTTCCCAGATTATGAAGAAGAGCACATAAAGACAAAATAAACAAATAAAAATTGGATCAACATGGAAGAGGGCCTAAATGCCCCCAACGCTTTGCATCACCCCCTACTATCGAAAAGTAAATTTATAACATATAGAAGAATGGTGATACACATAGAATAAGTTTACAATATATTTTCTAGGCTTGTATCCAAGCACATACAAGGGTAGCAAGGGTTCTTTAGGCAGGATAACAACACATAAAAATAAGCACGAGAGAAAACAAACACACACACAAACCTAATCTATAAATAAAGAAGAGGTACCACCCTACTCCTCATAAACCAGTAGGTAATCCTACTCCCAATCTAGATCATTATAGGGGGAGGGAGGATGGGCCTACAAGGGAAAGATAGCGAGGGTAGTACCCTCTGACTCTCTTGCAACAAGGGCCAAGGAAGAAGGCCCCTCAAGGTCTTCTTTGCTAAGATCTTGCGAGGTAAGGGTCATCAATCTTGCAATAATGAGGATAGAGCCAGGACATCATCCACTAATTTAAAAATGCACTTCACTTGAGTTCCATATGTTAATCGAGTTGGAGAAGAAGGAGGCGCCTGAGATCCACTGCCAACCTCATTGAGAGGGGAGTGAAAAATTTAGGGGACATAGGGGCCACCTCCATCAAAAGGAAAATGCAAGCCAAAGCATGAATAGATTTCAAAGAAGGTGAAACCTTCTTTCAACCAATGCTCAAAGTAAGGTCATCCTTTGAGTTTCACTTCAATGAAGGATGATAGAACCCCATGGACGAAGTAGAGGCAAAGGAGGGTGAAGACAAAGTTACAATATACACCACCATTGTGCTTGACATGTCAATGGGCTGGGAAAAGGGAGGGATGTTTAGGAGGAACATCAAAAGAGGAGGATCCATAGAAGGATAGATGAAGACCTACACCCTTTTGGGGTGAGGATCATCAACACCTACCAGGGGAGCCAAAAGCAGAATGAAGGCGATTGGAATTGAGGCAGAAGGAGTAGAAGGAACATACATAAAAGAACAAGATGCAAAAATAGGAGCTACTGGCTCCCCTTCTATCTTTTACAAGGAAACTTATTCCATGGCTAGATATTTTCTCCTACGCTTGTGCTCATGCACAAGTTAGTTATGTTAGCTCTGGGTACTAGAAGTTACAACCTGAGAAGAAACAAGAGGTTCTTGTTCTACCATAGGAGTGTCCTCCAACCCTGTGATTGGTGGAAGGAAAACCTCATAGAAAAGAGTAGGAGTAGGGAGCATAGGAGGAGAGACAATAGTAGGTGGAGAAGCAGACACTAGTGCCTCGATATTGGGCCCTTCCCATTCACCATTGGAGGGGAAAAAGTAAGAGTGGTAGTAGGCTATGGAGGCCGAGACACAGGAGCAACCCCACGAGGATATTTTTACTTACCATAGATAATTGGTCTAGGAATTGAGGGAAGACAAGAAATTAAAAAAATTGACACTCATCTTTTTTCCAAGCGAGCACCATTGGGCTTTCTAGGAGAGACATGGGAGAAGAGATGAAAATATTGCAATAGGGCAGGAAGAAAAAGTAGTCGTAGTAGAGGACTAAGAAGAGGAAGGATTGTGGGTACGAGCAAGATTCCTCTTCCCCTTATACTGGGAGGAGGAGGAAAATTCCTATTGTGTAATCATGGAAACTCTCATGGAGATAGCATAGGGATACACTGGATAACTCAGTTTTAGCGCATTGCCCCCAATCTTATACTTAGCATAAGCACGATACAAAAAATCCACCTAAGAGGGAGGGGTCTAACTAGAGTGGGCCAAAAGTGGTCCAATGAAAATCCCCCATATGACACCAATGGTTTATAACTAGTGTCATGCATGACATGCAAAAATCCCTCATGCAATAATTTGAGTTATTTATGAACCACCAAAGTGACACCATTCATAGAGACCAACCAGGGGATGCTTAGCCTCACTCTGAATAGGTCTAACTCTGAGATAATGACAAAGGAAATATCAATGGCCTTAGGTACTACCAAGAATAAAAGAGAAATAGAGCCAAGAGAAGGGACCAAGATTCAATCTTATCTATGGATAATAGCCTTCAATTATTTGTATTCCTCCCTATGCAAAATGTATAAACATAGTTTCTTTAGTTATGACATTCACTCGGCTCGTAGGGTCAACTAGGACACCAGTCACAATTTTTTTATTGATATGAGTGGGAATTTATAAAGGATAAGGCTCTTTATTTAGAGGAATGTCTTGTGATTTAAATTTTATGTCAGGTGATGCGCTTGCAGACTGGGTAGGAGGAATACGTGAGAATGAGACCATATTCACATATCTTAATGGGACGAACTCAAAGGACTTAGAGGATTGAGAAATTAGACAATGACCTATCTAAATTCTACTTCCAAATATCCAAGAGCCCTTTTATCTATGTAACTAGGGGTAATAGATTGGGTCACAAGTCTACATGCCCTACAACAAGAGAATCTACAACTTGCCTAAGACATGAGAGAAGGTTCCTTGATACTAGGAAATGAAATAGAGATATTCACATTAGGTTCACCAAAAATGTAGAAGAGGGGGATTTGCCACCCTCAGGACTCTAGGTCACAAAAGAGTCCTAAGGAAAAAACCTCCCTAAACTACCTTGGGTTGACTATATAGTATTAAAGGATGAAAGACTGAGGTTGAAAAAGAAGGGCAAGCAACACACCACTTTCCCTCTACCAAGCCAGGTGTTCAAAAACCAGAAGAGCTGGCTATAAAATTTTCGGTCTACTGCGCATACAATTGACTATTTGAGGATGATAACACATATTGTACTCTAGCATGGTGTTTTGGCATCTTGGGGATGCATTGGAATCTTGCACAAATAGGGGTTTAGAAAGAAAACAAAAAAATTATGTGAGCCTACTAACTATTTTATTTGTTATGTTTTACTATTTGACAAAAAGTATTGAAAATACAAAAAGCAAAGTAGTTGAAAGGAATACTTAGAATGAAATATTATAGAAATGATAAAGAGAGGATAGAAAAGAGGTACTATACTTCCCACGACTTGATTCTTCAATTAGCTCCACATGAACATTCCTAAACATATGAAAACTAGAAAAATGTTGGGCTATGTTTGAGTTATGCCTCAGTTAGACCCCCGTTTTTTTGTTCCCACCTCCACGAATAACCAAGATGCCACAAGATATGGAAATCAATAAATAAAGTATTAAGGAAAAAGTACAACTAGATAGAAAGAAAACACAATTGAAATGCTCTCCAATAAGCACGATAATGCAATCAAATAGAAAGATACAAATATACCTTCCCAACTACGAGCTCTCAAGGGAAATAGTAGAAGGAATAGAGTGACACTACCACATAGAGAAGTTGATGATTGATGGTCTCATAGGGAGAGTGGTGTTGCAACAAGAGTTCACTATTGAAGCCAAATTAGGAGCTTACAACAAGACGAACAATGGTGTAGAGGAAATAATGAAGAATAAAGTGTTAGAATGTGATCTAGAGAGAATGCAAGAGTGAAGCTAGAGAGTGAAGAAGCTAGAATGGATTGAGTTTGAATAAACAAAATGGAGGCAAGAGGTCAAATCTCGTCGATCAAGAGAGGTAGGGAAAATTACACTTCGCATCCAATGGAAAATGTAATGTTTATGTAGATCTTAGGGGCATGAATCTTGTTAGGATGACAACACGTCACATGGATGTCCATGCGGTGTGTGTGTATCCCTGAAAAAAATTCCTCCATCAATGTAAAATGACGCGGTCGGGTGGAAGGGACAAGGTGGTGGTGGTAGATTTTACATCATAAATTTTATATTTTGTAAGGTAGGGGAAATTAAATAGGGAACTTGTCTAAGGTGAAAATTCATGCCATTACATTTTTTCCCCACTTTAGCGAGCATATGTGTCAATGTGAACGTGAGGTGAATTAGAAAGAGATTTAAGAGAATATACCTTAATTTTTGAGGAAGCATTGTTGAACAAACCGAATACTAAGAGGGGGGAATCAGTATCCACATAAAATTATTGAACAATCAACATTAATTCTTTATACCATAAAATAGATAAGAGCAATGAAAAAACATGAAAGTTCCAACACACAAAAATACTCGTTTTTATGTGAAAACCCAATGAGGGAAAAATCATGGTGAGGAGTAACTCATAATATATATAGTTATATCAATACTGGTTAGAAAAGGAGGCTTACTACCAAAAGGGGCTCACTTCCACACCTCTTGTATATATATCTTCTATATCCACCTATATCAATTAGGTCAGCTTCCAAGAGTAATGCAACCGTGATATACAACATCATGTCAGCTAGGACCAAGGCAAGATCTCACATATAATCCATGATTATTATAGACTGAGTATTAGGTCAACCAAGATTATCCTAATACCAGAATACAACCAAAAACATCGATGCGAACACATTACCCAAGCATATGGACAACTAAGAGTACACGCATACACAATTCCTACCATTATAAGCCTTTTCCCAAAAACCTTAGATCATATTGATTACCATAGAGACTATGCAGACCAAAATACCAAAGATAGTGGATCTACTACCAGATGAGATAAATGTGATCTAAAAACTAGTACAAGATACTAGACCAACATGGTGACATCAATGAAAATATAGTGAAAACTTCCAACAATCTCCCCCTTTGGCATTAATGGCAACATGTGCAAAAAGAAGATCCAAAATAACATTCTCCAATCTTTCCAATCTCCCCCCCTTTGACATCAACAACAAAGGGCGCCAAAAAAAATGGATATAAATATGGTGACATCCGATATTCAAAAAATTCTAACTCTTTCAAAATTTCAAAAGCTTCAAAAATTTCAAACATTCAATTTTTCAAAGTTATTTCAAATCAAAATGACACTTGTCACCTGAAATACCTTGTTGTACCTTTCTATAATAACTGGGTATAATTTCTTCCATTCAAGGACTACATAGTCCATTCTTGTGCTTATACTTTCCAACATGTCTAACAATGTAAAGGAGGATGACCAATCAGATGAGCATTGTCTTTCACACTCTTCTACATCAGAGAGTATTCTGGCAAGATGGTCTAGCCGAACCTCAACAATTTCCTTAAGAAGCTAGAAGGTCTTCACTACATCATCCCTTTGTCTTTGCACAATAATCAGTTCATCTTGAAACTCACCAATTCTTAGCCATTGCTTCCCATCTTTGTCATAAAAAATATCAAACTTCTTCCCAATATTGTTCACATTAGTTTCTATAGCTTCAATTTTGCTTCAAAAATTATCAATTGTAGCAGGCCACCAGAGGCAATAATTGTAAATATCAACCATTTATTTCATGCACTTCTTCAGCTCATAGATAAGTTCAGATAACTTCTGCTTGGATTTAGAACATCTCTTTTCCACTAAATCTTCCAACTTGTGTCCTTCCATACCTTCAAGCAATATTATCTCTTCAATTACTTCAACTAAATTCTCATGCAGGGAATCAAAAACACTTGAAATGTCAATACCTTTTCGAAGTAGATACTCAACTAGAGCATCATCGATTTTAAGTCTATCAACGAGAGAAGCCAAAATCCATAATTCACCAATTTTATTCATTTTCCCTTTCACTAACACAAACCGGATGCCATCAGGATCAGAAGATTCAGATCTTGATAAATTTTCTTCTCCTTCTTCCTTCTCTTCAGGAATAACAATAATATTTTTAGAGATTGCATTTCTTTTCTTCGATTCCAGAGGGGAATGACAAATAACAACTTCCAATTCTTTTGTCCCAAAGGAAGAACCTTCCTCAAATCATCTAACCACAACTTCACCAGAGCTCATTGCATTCTGTAGGGATAAGAATATTTTTTTATATGCATCTGCTTTATCCTCTAAGCTTTTTAGATGTCTACATATCTATTTTGCATCGAGAATCCTAGATTCCCACTCAACATCTTTCTTTCCTGGTAGCGATTATAGGAAATAAAGTACTAGAAATGTAAGCAAGGACCCAAAATGAAATGGGTACCCTTCTCCAAAAGACATTCGTATGTTCTTGGCGAGATTTTTGAGAATTATCTTACACAAATCAAATTGTTTGTTTTCTTTCACCATTTTGTGCGCTAGAAACACTATAATGGTAGAAGTAGAAATTTATCAATTTCAGAAATAAATCTTATAATAAATTCCATATGCGACATACCTAACTAAAGAATCAACAATGTTATCGATCAAAAGTGCTCAGGGGTCTTTGTCAACTTCTGCCATTTCCTCTACTTCTTTGTATTTTATTGTCTTTCGTCCATGAAGTTCTCCAACGCTACATAGTCTCATAACCACTTTGATTGCTTCCTTCAAGATGGGATAATATTCATCCAATATAATGCAACTATCCTTGTATTTTCTCAAGAGAAACAAGATAAATTATTTATTAGAAAACCAAGGGGATTATTCCCATACATCCAAACCTAGGGTTTGTAGGTTCTAAAATTCACTCGAATCTAACTCCGATTCTATCTTCTTTATTTTTTGATGATCAAATTCATTCAACTTGAATTCTTTCAACTTCAAAGGGGTATTCCTCGATCCTCTATTATAAATTTCCATTATAGCTCTTAAAAATTCAACAAGAAAATTCTTCTATTACCTTTTTCTACAATCGCGAGATAGGGAAACTTCTGTCACTTACTTTCTAATGCCCACAATATTTTCTCTGAAGGTCTTTGAATCACTTCTAAGATGCTTCTAGAGATTTCCAAATTTCTATACAAATCCTTCAAAGGCATTTGATGATCAAAATGATTTGTGAAATTTCCTTTATACTTCATCATTTTTCCCTAACTCACATTAATTGCAAAAATCTGACAAACTTTCCTTCCGTTCTACACTAAGAAACCCTAAATCACTCCACAAAAGAATATGCTTATGCTTTTTCTTCTGGTTTCTTTGTCATCACCTCGGTCTTGCAATTCCTTACAAAATATCCAAATGCTAGTATCTGACATGCTGAACTTCTAGGGTTTAAATGATTTTATGATAAATCTCCCCTAAGAACATGCATGGTTGAATTCCTAGAGGATTCATTTGCACTGGATGAGGGTACAAACCCACCAAAATTTTCTAATTCTTCTTTCTTTTTCCATATCTTTCTGATTGCTTGGTTAACCTCTTCCTTATGAATCTTTTCCATTGGTTTGTTATCTTCCACTAGATTAGATTGCTTTCCCTTTTTTCTTTTGCATACTTTTGAAGTATGTCCCAGTTTCTTGCAATAGTAATAGTCAATATTCCTTTGTCTTGTCAGATTTCCATTTCTCCTTGTTTTGCATTGATTTTTTTTATGTCCAAACATGTTACAGGTATAGCAGTATCCAAAAAATGATTGATTTATTTTTCCTCTATTGAATCTATTCATAACCAACCTTTGTTGTGATTTGCATTCAGTAGCCTTATGTCCTATCTTCTTGCATGCATAACATTGTCCAGAGAAGGAACCGGTAAACTGATTCATCTTACTCCTACACTCAACTTCCTTATGACCAAATTTATTACAAGAAAAAAAGAACAAGATTGAATGATGAGTACCTTTATGCATTTTGTTGTTTGATAGGTGATCTTCTTCCAATTTTTTTTTCTGCTTTCCTTTATCTTGAGTCTTCTAATTGATTTCTAGATTTGAGTTCTGCATTTTTCCATCGACTTCATTACCTAAGCCACTTTTGTCCTTAGAAGGTGTTTGTTTTGCTATTAATTCATCAAGCTTGGTGGAGCTTGTTTTAAAGTTATCTTCACAAAGTTTTGCTTTCTCAACTTTTGTTTTCAGATTCATCAATTCTTGTTCAAGCCTAGAGAAAAAATTGACCTTGCTTTGTATCACTATTTTCAAGCATTCTTCAACTTTCTTCTTTTCATCTATCTTCAATTTCAGTCTGGTATTCTCATCATTTGCTTATTTCAATTCCTCACTCACTTCTGTATATCTTTATTTGAACTTCTTTATCCACTCTTTCAATTTATGGATACACTCATTTGCTTCATCTAGATTTTCCTTCTGATCTCTATTTTCAATTTCAGCCTTGTCAAGATCTTCAAGGGCAGTCCAAAGCTCTTCTTTATCCATTGTTCAATCTATAGGATCTCCCTCAAGGATTTTTTCTAGAGGATCCAATGCTCTAATACCAATTATTGAACAAACCAGATACTGAGAGGGGGGGCGGGGGAATTAGTATCCACATAAAATTATTGAAAAATCACCATTGATTCTTTATACCATAAAATAGATAAGAGCAATGACAAAACATGAAATTTCCACAACACAAGAAAACCAGTTTTTATGTGGAAAACCCAATGAGGGAAAAGCCACTGTGAGGATTAACTCATAGTATATATAGTTATATCAATACCGATTACAAAAGGAGGCTTACTGCCAAAAGGGGCTCAGTGCCTAGATACAAAATCTCATTTCTTACAAGGAGGCTCACTGCCTACAAAGTTTATATAAAAAAAAGTATGCCTAACCACCAAGATTGAACTAATGAACATACACCACGAGTGTAGATTCAATTCTATTGATGTACAAAGTATTCTTTCAATAGATTAAAAGTCACTCTCCACACAATCTTGTACTCACTTGCACTACTGCTTTTCTTCGCTTCACAGTATTCACATATCCACTCACACACACTTCACTTCCACACCTCTTGTATATATATATATATATATATTTTATATTTGCGTATATCAATAAGGTTGGCTTACAAGAGTAATTAAACCATGATACACAACACCATGTTGGTTGGGACTAAGGCAAGGTCTCGCATATAATCTACGATCATTTTTGGCCTCCTACAATGATTTTAATAACTAAGCCTTTACAAACCATGATTTATAGATTGAAAATCTAACTTGAATAGCCATTTTAAGCATCATGAAGGTACATTTAAATTTTCAACCTAGGGATGTGAAATTGAAATGGGTTAGCACAATATGTGCACTAGGAACTTCAAAGTAGTCATATTGATTCTACAACTAAGAGAGAGACTTAATACTGAAAGTAAATTGCATGGAAGGAAATAAAGTAAATGCTGAAAACTACTCAATAATAAAACTTAAATTGAACATGCATAACAAAAATTAAAATTTGGGCAGCAAACAAGAAATTAATCCACCCACTTTGGCTACAAGAATAGTCACAAAATGGAATTCTAGTGGTTGCAAGAACAGTCAATGCCAAATTATTAACTAAGGACTAAACAAAAGCTAATACTAATTTAAAAAAACTAAAGGAACGGATTACTCACCAAGTGGGCCCCCCTTGGATGAATATCGAGGATAAATTTAAGAAACCCCCCCCTCGGTGCAGGTGTAAAATCTTGGTGAATCCTGTATACTTCTCGATGAAAAATATGTATTTTATTGGCGATTTTTTTTGTTTTTCGAGAAAAAAATCCCCATTGGCGAATCTTTTATAATCCCTGGAAGTCTATGGAAAATCGTGGTGAATTGTAATTTTTTAAAATTGAATAAAATATTTTTCATTGGCGAATAAAACCGTTTTTCAAACCAGAATTTTTTTTCCATTGGCGATTAAAAGCTTTTTTCAAAGCAAAAAATATATTTTCATTGGCGAATTAAAATGAATCTCAAAATAATAAAAAAATCTAGTGGCGAAATAAAAATCATATGGGCCATTTGATGGACGACTGTAGTTGCATTCCAGAAGTAAATCTCTAAAGTACTAGATTTGCGATTTGAATCCTCCGGAATATCACTAGAACTGTTAGATTTCTAGAAATCAATGGTTGAGATTTTATTACCATACAAATGGTTATAAAGTTCTGTTTCTCAGCGATTGGGTGACCTCGACTAGATGCACAACTTTTGAAGTGACAACTCATTTAATGAATTGTACGATGCCATTAATGGATGTCTTCTCAAACACCAACTGGATAGATTTAACGTAATCTTTTAAATCCTCTAAAAGGATAGATCTTAAATAAGGTATTAAGGAGTTTGGAGAAATGGATTTAGTAGTAGATTGTCACTTCCTGCTGGTAAAGTTAAGTGAGCCTACATACGAGGAAAGGTGGCAGCATTTTGAACTCCATAATCAAAGTTTCCTTAAAATGGTACTTCGAGCTGATATTAGGGTATGGGAAGATGAAATTGTGGCCTTGATGCAACCAAATTTGAATTGGCCTGAAGAAGAGCAACTCGACATCATTTCCTAGCTACGTTCAGTGGCGTGGAAAGAGAAAACCAGCTATGCCAAGTACAACAGGGTAATTTTTATTTTAGAAGAAGAAGAAGAACGCACTGAATTTAATAATTTTGTTATGGAAATGCAGTTGGAACTGTACAAAGTCCTGACGCCTCCGACAGTTTAACAAAATACATGAATCCTTTTGTGAATTGTGAATTTGTGACACATAATGATAAGGGGGCATAGTTTCAGCTTTTGAGCGCTTTTTGAATTTTGATTGTACAGGGTGTGGGGTGATAGGTCTGTGAAACCACATTTTTGGCATTAGAGAGATAAAAGAATATATTTCTAAATCTATGTTTTTATCAATGCTTCCTTTTAATTATGAATGAATTGTGTTTCTTCATGATTATTGTTCAATTTTTATCTGTTAGTGTTAGGTCAAATTCAAAATGCTTATTTTTTCATCTTTGAGACTTTGTGTTTAGATTAATTCATTTGTTAAAAGAGAAAATATTGCTTTTCTATACTGATTGTCAAAAAAATGGACTTTGTGTCATTTGTTTTAAAATATTATGCATCTACTTTCATGGTTAAAGTGACAAATCTGTACACCAACAAGAAAAAAGAGTTGCAGTCTGGAAGTAAATCTCTGAAGCATTAGACTTGCGAATTGAAACCTCCAGAATAACACATTAATTGTTAGATGCAGACATGTAGCGAGATAAAGGCCCATCGCTCATTGCTCATTCACTCTTTTCAATGCCTCAAATCTCGATGTTGTACATTTCATTTCATTGAAATTCTCAATCTTGATTCTTTTTTGAAGAAAGTGTGGTTGGCAGTGGCAGTGGCGGTGATTAATGCCATGTGTGATATGAACATCTGAAGCAATTTATGGGACAACTCATAGATTTAATGAAACAAGATTTGTAATGATTTCATATCGTTTGAATGAGTGATTTTGATAGCTTGTCAGCTTGAGGTAGAGTTCAAGTTGGCACGTAGCAAGACATCAATCAGATTAGAAATTTTAATTATACAGGCTAGTAGCGGCACTGGTGGCCCATAAATAGGGATAGTGATTCAGTGATTAGTAGAAGGGTTTTTATTTTCTAAGGTTAATAAGGATTCACAGAATCATGAAGAAGATGATGCAATATTGGGGATACTATAAATTCTCCTACCTACAATTATGTAGTTATAGAGTAATCAGTAAAAGACGAATTTCCTTCAAGTTTAGAATGGGTGGAATTGGAAAGAAGTTCATTTGGTTAACCTGAATTTTAAGACGGGTTTTGAACTAGGATGAGGAGTTCTGATGGAGATAAGTGCTATCCCAATGCATAGAGGCTACAGGTAAAAGATGGAAGTAGATTTGCTTCTCCTCCTATATTCTAACAACTCCCATTTCCCCAACATGGTTGGCTAGGCAAACCCCATACATTTATTTTTAAAGAGACATTTGTTTTTCATCTTTTGAATGACTCTGGTTCTTGAAGGGGATAAGTACATTTTGTATCTTCACGACTCCCATTTCCCCAGGAGTGATTGGAACCCCCTTTGCCTAGCATGGTTGGAAAATCCACCAGCAGAAGTTTGGAATCATGAATTTATTTTCAAAGCCACATTTACTTTTAGAGATAGATGTGTATTAGGTTTTCAGCAACAAAGCTTGGAAATTGCAATCAATTTGTAATCCATTGTAACGAGCAACAACTTGGAATAAATTATTAAATTTTTTCTATGTAAAGTACTAAAGTGACACATTGACAAATTGTTATTTATACAAAATAGGAGCTACAATGGTACTTGTCTGTAAAAAGATATGTAATAATGTGACATTGAAATTTAGTTGCAACAAAATAAATGGTTGTGTTGTGTTATTCTTGAATCTTGATTCCTTGAATCTTCGTTATTCATTTACGTTTAAGCGTAAAGAGTTGTTTTCTGAGTTCAGAACTTCAGTGTCTATTAATAATTTAATATATTCAAATCAGTTTTTTTTCATTTTAGAAATTAAGTAATATACTCCATGCAATATGCACTTGAGAATTCATGGTTACTCAAGTTTCAAGTTCAACCGTTGGATGAACATTTGATGTATGGTTGTAGTTACATTCCGTAATGAAATGAAGAGAGCGATGGCCTTCCCAATTTAAACCTCCAGAATTACCCTATAACCGTTAGATTTAGAAAGATCAACGGTTAAAACTTAAGATTATGACAATAGCAAACAATCAATATGAAAATTTTATGACGGTTTGGTCATTTAAATGCCTATAAAAAAAATTTAATTTATGAATTTTTATATAGAATCTTTTATAAATGGAAGATCTTGAAAAATTAGAAAACAATGATAATTATTAGTGATAAATATAAAAATCTACTGTTATAATTAACAATTAACAAAAGTTTCTAAAATCGTATTAAAAATAAATCTTGTTAAATATATTCTAAAAATTAAAAATAATTATGTTTTATTTTGAAAAGATTCTAAATTAATATATATTTTTATAATAATATTATAAATCACATATATTAATATAAAAAATGATAGCTATTAATATTATAAAAAAGTCAAAAGTTTCTAAATTCATATTAAAAATATTCAAAAAAGTTATAGTCTATTCTCTATTTATAATAAAAATTATAAAATTATAAAATGATATATATTATATATTAAAATACTATATAATAATTTTTTACGGTTTAGTAAAAATATAGCAAGTTAAACTATACGGTCTAAGACTCTAATAAATTTTATAGCTACAATATACAGTCTAAAATTGAAAAAACGGTCAAATATTTAATAGACCATCAAATTCTAGGCCTGTTGTCAACTGTCAAGTGATTAATGTTTATTTATAAAGTTAATATAATAAATTACTCAAGTTTCAACCGTTGGATGAACATTTGATGTATGGTTGTAGTTGCATTCCGTAATGACATGCACAGAGCGATGGGCTTCCCAACTTAAACCTCTGGAATCACCCTATAACCGTTAGATTTAGAAAGATCAACGGTGAAGAATTTGCAACTTGTAGACGTAAGACATGTCATTCACTTTAATGTTTCAATTTCGAGAAACAAAGCATTTAAAGCACTTTGTACTGCTAAGTGTCAACTGTCAAGTGATTAATGTTTATTTTTGAACTTTAAAGTTAATATCATAAATTACTCAAGTTTCAACCATTGGATGAACATTTGATGTATGGTTGGAGTTGCATTTCGTAATGAAATGCACAGAGCGATGGGCTTCCCAACTTAAACCTCCAGAATCACCCTATAACCGTTAGATTTAGAAAGATCAACGGTTAAGAATTTTCAACTTGTAGTCTTGTAGACCGAACTCCCAAGACGTGTCATTCACTTTAAAGTTCCAATTATGAGAAAAAAAAGCATTTAAAACACTTTGCACTTTGAAATTGTACAGTGATTTTTAAAGTCTTCAATCTTCAGATTGCTCATTGGCCATTGCAGTGCATCACCCTATTTTGGATTCCACAGCTCCACTTCCAACAATGCCATTCCAATTTTCAAGCATCGGGAATCAGAATCTGGGTAAGTGAAAGAATTCCCGCGGCTACGTTTCATCGTTTGACATTTCTTAAAATCTTATTTTGTCAAATTTTGAAGTTTGGTTTTAAACTTTAGAGACTCAAAAATTCATTAAAATTAAGGAGGACTAACAAGTATTACTTATTAGGGATTTCAAATTTCACAACTTCACATTTGTACAAGCATGTCTACCACCAGTACCACTAGAGCAATGTCTGATAAAAAAATACATTATGCAGAATTGCTTAAAACCCCAGGTTTCACTGATGGGTACCATGATATTTATGATCCCGAAATCTATGGTAGGCGTACCTTAGAACTTAGATTTTCATATCAGAATAAGGTTGCAAAGCAAACAAAAGTTAATAGTGTCAGTGCACCATGGGTAACTGGATTAGGGTGCATGATGTTACATGAAGTTTTCCCTTGCCCAGAATTTATCATGGTCTGTGTCAAAAATTATGATGATAAGAAAAGAGCAATTGTTAATAAAGATAACCAAGAAGAATTGTTATCCATTAATGCAGAAGAACTTGGAAAAGTGTTGGGGTTTACAATCGAAGAATTTGGAAACCACCACATTGACCTAGAAAAGCTTGCTAGTGATTATGAAGCAGTGGAAGGAAGGCTGAAAAATGATTTCTTAAATAATATAGTTAAGGATAGAAACAAATTGAAAGGTGATCAAAAACTTCCTTATAATTTGGATTTTTTTAAACCATGGGTTCAGGATACTATTTCCATGCTAGCATTTTGCCTTGGTCTGGATAGCAATTTGGAAGTGGGTGCAAGCCTCCTTGAAATGGTATATAATATCCATTATGCTGATGAACATGTCAAATTTAATTATACTCAACACATTGTAGAATCCATGCATAAACAATTTTTAATGATTAAAGCAGGTTCCACGAAGACATTTAGGTTCACAACCTACTCGTGCTATCTTTTTCTATTCAAATTTAGAGGAATGTTTCAGACCAACAAGCTTCAGATTCAGCCCTACAGTAATGCAGAGGAAAATAAAATGGCTCTAGTATATGAATGGACCACTGAGATAAGGATGCATGATTCTTGAAGGAACTACAGTCATTTTGTAGTCTATTTTTTGTCTCCATTGCATCAAGTAATTACAAATAATCCAATGCCTAGATTGCCTATGTCATGTAGAAACTGCATGCAACTAGGAAAAGAAATATGATTGGCTGATTGGTACTTAATGGAAGAATATATTGTGCTAAGATTTTATGGATCGGGAGTACAACCATACAAACTTCCAATACATGTGACCGAAAGGGTTTTTGCATTGGAATATGTAAGGCAGGTGCAAAGTGCTGATGAACTACACTTTCTCAGTCAACAAAAGAAGACCTTATTTCCTTCTTTACCTTTTTCATGTGGAGGGTTCACATTCGAGAGAAAAGCATTTACTGTGGCACATAATATTTTGATTTTTTTTGCATTTGATACTATCTGTCACTGGCAGTATGATCCATGTGACATCATTAAATCAATGATTGTGGCCAATAGGAATGCTATAAATAGAATTCAACATCAAAGTAAACCGTTGCTTGAAAACTTGAGAAACAAGGATTCTTGGGATGAGGTCAAAATAGCAATGGAGAAAAGTGCTACTGAGAATGGTATTCCTTTTGAACAATTGTCAGGAAAAATTATGGCATTGCATCGAAAGACAAACATGACATACAAAATTTTTTATGAAAAAAGTGACAAACCATCTAGTCGAGTAAAAATTCTAGGTTCTCTAGAGAAGGATGTTATAGATAAAAAATGGTCACGATAAAAAATTACTGCCTTTTGGTCTATGAGGAAGGACCTAGGAGAAGAAAGAGCTCTTGCAGAGTATGATGATAATAGATAAGATGAAGAGTTTAGCAAATTGTGGAATATAGAGCATCTTGATGAACGTGATGAATCTGATGATGATATTGATATGGAAGAAGAAGAACAAAGCCATGCCAATTACAAACCTATTTTAAGTGAGGCCGCAAAAGAAGAATATGCTTCAACATATACTACAGGAGCAACCATACTTCAAAAAATTGGTTATGAAGGTGGTCGTTTGGGGTCCAAAGGACAAGGCCCTTTGACAATACAAAGTGTTGAGCATAGAAAACCAGTTGATAAATCTGGCCTTGGGTTTGGAGGTGAAAAAGTAGACCAAGGGGATACAAAACAAAATCAATTTGTTAGAGCTTCTAGTCCTCATCCTCATGGTCAAATACAATCACAACTAGGACATGCCCTTGGTGGAAAACTTAGTGCAACTGGGAGTGCCATTGGTGGTGATGGTATGGGTAGTAGTACTAGTAGTGGTCAACATGTGCTACAACGAAAAATTACACACAATACTAAGAGGAAAAAAAAAAAAGACACCACAGAAACACCAGGTGATCAAGGCAATCAAAAGAGGCAAAGGATTTTGACAGGTCCAAGTCACACTATCAGTGGATCCACCAGTACCACAAAGGAGTTATTTCTAGAAACTCCCACAAATCCAGTTAGTGTGGGTGTGACATCATTAGCAACTACAAGTAGTCCTATTCCTTCACCATTCAAGCATTCCATTGTTCTTGCTTCCCCAAGTTATGATTTCATTGAAGAGTTTAAAAAGAAATCAGACTTGAATAAAAAAGAAAAGAAGCAACTGATGGAGAGTGCATCTGCTGTAACTTCAAAGACTACAACAACCATGGTATTACCCGCATTTGACACAAATAAAGAAATCATGGAGTACAAAATTATTGTTGCCACAGTTCAAAACAAACCAACAAATCAGATGGATCGATCTAAATACCAGGTAACCAATTTTCAATTGGATTTTTCTGGCCTGAAAAATACTGACAAAATTAATGTATCAAAGAAGAACAATGAATTGGTGTACACATCATTGCTAAAGCAAGATAGAGAGAAGAAAAGGTTGCAGACCCAAATAGAAAAGTTATAGGGAGACCTAGCAAGTGAGAAAGCAACAAATAACAAGAGCAATGAATTAGAAAAAAGAATAATAAAATCTGCCTCTACATCAACAAGCAAAGAGGATAAATCAAATGAGAGAGAAGTGAATGAACTAAAGCGAAGGCTAGATGAGAGCAACAAGAAATATGATGAGGAAAAATACACTTCAGAAAAATTAAGAGTAAGCATTGTGAATAGAAATGTATAGTGGGAACAAAAATTGGAGAAACAGAGAAAAACAATTGAAAGATTAGAGAAAGAGTTGACGGAAGCAAATGAAGAAATTAAGTCTTCTCAAAATAAGTTATATGCATTTTGTAGAGATACAGTGAGGCATATGAAACAAAAGATCTGGGATGAAATAATGCAGAGGTTTGATTATTTGTGTGGCATGTTTCAATTGATTGATGCTGTCAGACAACATTATAAGAAGCTCAACAAATATTTAGTGGACAACAAAAAGGTGCTGGAATTAGAGAAATCTGCAAATGAAGTTCTACAAATAGTCTACAAAGCTAGTGACAATGATCTGAAATCAAAAGGGATTACTAATCAGATTGAAACTTCAATGAAGTTGTCATCTATCATTGAAAAGTGTTCGAGAATGTCTGGAACAGAGGAATATTTTAATTTGGTTGCAGACAAGATGAAGGTGGTGGATGAAAAGGTAAGGAACTTCATAGAGCTTGGTTTTCCAAAGGATTTTGACATAAATGAGCGATTAATTGGAAAGGATGGTTTCAAAAAGAAGATGGAAGGTGCAAGAAAAATTGATTTGGACCAGTTTCCTCAAAACCCAAATGCGAACTATTTTAATATGGATTCAATTAGAACACTGATAACCTTGAATGCAAAATTGACTGAAGAATTCAAGACAGGTTCCACTTCTAATTACAATCATGAAATGTTAACAAAACTTCAAGTCAAACAACATCAATTAGAACAAATGGCAATTCCACCTCCTAAAGAATGGAAGTTGCTAGAAAAGGTGATACAGTGACTTGATTTTTTATTTTCAACCATTGATAATATGAGTTTCCAAGTTCCAATTCAGCTCTGTGCAGATTTATCTTTGGGAATTGGCAAGATTTTGCATTGCCAGTGCCAATATGTACTCCTTCATGTGAAATTCAATTAAAAATATCAAATTTAGACTTCAGTAATGTGATGATGTTCGATTATCTGTATTATTTATTTTATCATTTGAACTACTGATGAACTTGATGGAATTTCTAATTTTTCTCTCTGAATTCCTCTTTGTCTTGACCTTGTCCTGGTCTGTCAATGTGTCATATTGTTTGGGAAAGAACCTAAGGTTGGGGTTTTTATTTTGGTTTTCATGAAAATCCTAATGTCATATGTAATACCTTGGGTGAAAATCTATTCAGATGTTACCTTTTTTGGGTGGGTTTTGTTGGTGTTTTCTAACGTAAACAAAGTTTGTCTCCTAATCTACCTATGGAATTGCCAATTCCAATCAAGGGCATGGGATGATTACAACATTATTTCGTAACTTATGATTGTCATTTTATTTTCAATTTGGTAGCAAGCTCTAAGTAAAGACATATAAACACATGACTTCACAAACTCGTACAATTTAAACCAGTGCCATATACCATTGGGGAGTCAAATTCACAAATATTTAAAATTTAACGGATTCAATTTTTCAAATACATAGCATATAAGATCCCTAACAATATTGCATTACAATAGTGTCAATCCATATCCTAACCCAATACTTCTTACTAAATCCCTTTACAAACATATCCATCCATGATTCTGTCCAAGCATTTTAATTAATTCTTTGAATTAAAGCCAAAATGGAAAACATACACACCAGAGCACTGAGCAATGAGATGAACACCATAATCCTTGATTATACTATTCAAAATTATGATATGTTTATACAAAGGAGAGACATGAGCTTGAAATATAACATCATAACTCAAATTCTAGTACTATTGCGAAACATCAAATATTCATAGACCTAAAACCCCATTACCGAATAACCCCAAACCTAAATTGTATTAATATTGAAATAACTGGTTCTTACAATCTATTCTACAACTATACCTAGAATCGACCTCAAAATATCTGACTTGCCAACCCCTATTTCTGGCCTTGAAATCCTTCTTATAGAAAACGAAGGAGCAAACAAGCATCAGGCCAAAAATTACACATGTCATTGGTCAATTATTAATAGACCATAATCAGTTATACTATAACCGCTGAGTTGTTAGTTGCCAGTAATAGACACTGTTTTACTCTTCGGTTAAGTACTTGTCTACCCATCTCTGGTATTTCTCATCCGTTGGCTAGTTAAAATTCACCACCTCGATCACCCTAGTATCGTAAGGTGTGTCCTTCACCACACCTTGGTTAACCTCTCTCTCAAAAGACTCTAAGAATATGCTAGTATTAATTATTTTATCCATATTGCTCACCAACAAGTCATAGTCCGGGCTATCACAAATCAATTTGATTTGTGCATCAATAACCTCTTTTGCCCTATCTTGCCATTGCTGCAATGTCTTAATATTTCCTTGTGCATCTATTATATCTGGCAGAAAAGTATCATTCCAATCATCAAAACTCTTTACTAGTTCTCTAATTTTTCTACTCAAATCATTAGGTAGGGCTTGGAATCCCTTCAATGATTTCACAAAAATTAGAGTAGGCTTCAATGGCTGATGCCTATTGTCTGCATCAAACCTGGAAGCCTTAAACATAACATCTAAATCAGTGGCCTGAGGGATCCACTTCTCAACCAAAGGTAGAACTACTTCCCGATCTCTGTTAATGTTTTTAATTCCACCCAAGAACAAAGAATACAAAGAATGTATAGATGGAAACCTACAATCAACCTTCTCATTTAGATGCCTCAAAACGGTGTCAACCACCTCATTTTGTTAGCAATTGCATCATCCTCACTTTCCTTTAGGGCAGCTTGCAATTCTGTGATTTTATTCAACATTTGCTTCTTGGTAGGATCCACATAATACTCAACTTCCTCTTCAACTGGCTCTGGTGCAGGGCTGAGAGCAGGTGTCTAAATGGGGGACCCATGAGTAGAAATGATTGAGATATTAAGGGGAACTGACCCTGAAGTAGTGGGTAGTGCTCTGATACCAGGGGCACTGGAGGATTCTCCTACCTGCCCATATTTCAGTTTATCTATTTCAGACTGCAGCTCAATATTCCTCTGTTGTATTCTACTATATTCCCCAATTATTACATTGTATTTCTCCATTAGACTCTTCTTTTCAGCTTCCTCCCTTTTAGCTATCTTTTGGGCCAATTTGGCCACATTCAATGTCAAGCTTGTGGCTTCTGTTGTTGAGGTTTGAGAAGCTCTCCTGATGATGAGCCCTCCTCTTAGACTTGGGCCAATATCAACCACATTTGGTTTTCTACCCTAGGGTGCCAATGCCCATATGGCCAGAGTTTCATATTCCTCACTAAAAGCAGAGTCTTGCAGAGCTGCCTTAACCTCTTCCTCACTATTTTGCACAAGATCCTTGGACTGAAGGATAACATTGAATGCTACAACATCAACTATGTCCCATTCAGGCAGAAGTAAGACACCAGCCTGAGTCACAAGTCTCCTTCCTTCCTCAAGAGTAATGCTCTTGAATTCCTCCATTAGTTCGGCCTTAACTTCATCATCATTCTCCTGTTCAGACCTATCAGGTCTTAACTCTCTCCTTCTCTTGCATTTATCCTAATATTCCTCTAATTTAATTCTCCAAATTAATTGCAAGAATACAAGAGTCTTCACAAAGGCATCATTATCCAGGAATGCTTTGCAGGCCTCCATCCTGGCATCCTGTACACACTGCCCCTTTATATCCATATCAGTTAACACCAATTGTGTTGATCTAGGAGGAGAAGGGATACCGACATGCATGTCTTGATCAGTTATAATTATTTCATCCATCAAAGCCTCTTGTGTTTCCTCAACCCTTTGCCTCTTTAGGCTTGGCTTTGATATTAACTCTACAGGATCATTTCTCGGTGGTGAATCTAGGTCCACAATCCTTATCACTCTAGGTTTCATAATCCCTTGACCTGGTTGTGATGATGCTTGCATTATTTATTTTCTCCTTTTATCTCCTGCCTCCTCATCATTGCTATCATCTCTCTTCCTCTTGTATAGATGCCTGTCCTCTTGTGGCTGATAAGTTGGCTTGTTTCTTCAAGCCTCACCTCCGGTCTCTGAATTCCCAAGTCCAGTTCCAAATTGACTTTCTTGGTTTTCAAGGTGCTCATGATATCTTTGAAGTTATTCATTAAGAAATCTATTCTTTTGTGAAATGGAGTGAACTCCATTAGTGGATCATATTTTGGATCCATTTTATGCACCATAGCCAACAGTTTCTCATAGGCAATCCATTTCTCTTTATTCAATTCCTTCCTACTCAAATCAAACTCATTTCTGATTAGATCCTCAGAAAAATTGAAAACATGTGCAAACTTGCAACCTTTAATTCGTTGCTTGAATAGGGCAAAAAATCCCTCGGGGTGATGCTGCCTCTTAGATCCACTCTTCAAATGATAATCATCAAAAAATATTCCAAAGTGGACCCATCCTCCCTTGGAAAAGACAAATCAGAAACAATAGTATAATTAGGGAACAAAGTCCCTTTTCCTTTCCTTGTCAAATTATCCTCATGAATGCAACCTAGTTGCCACATGACCTCAAAAAATCCCATCCTTGATGGTACATTATATGGGAGAATGTGAGGAGCTCCCTGGAAACCATAAACCCTTAGGATAGTGCTTGATGGTATAAGATGATGTCACCCCAATTGTGGCACACCTTCAAATCAGGTTTCCTCACTTTGGGTCAGAGGAAATCATGCAAATCATTAGGGACCCTTGGCACATTTACCACCAATCTAGCTCTAAGTCTGGAAGAAAAATAGTTATCAAACTACACAAAGCTAGCACCTCCCCTGTTGCAAGACAAATCTACACTCCAAACCTGTACTGGTAATCTTTCTCCATTCACTTCTTGCCTCAACACCATTTTATCTAAGAAGAAGTCAGCATTCTTGTACAAGAACATATGCATTAATAGGGAGTACCAAAAGAAAGGAGTACCAGTGTCCCCCATATGCAACTTCAACAAACCCTCATGTATCTTTTCAGCAAGAAAAGATGCATAGTCGTACACTACAAAAAAATTGGGATGCTGAATTTGAGCCCCCATAAACATATAAGCTATGGGCATCACAGTATTAGGGATGAAACCTAAAATTTGGAAAAGTGAATAAAATGTTGCCAAGAAGTGATCAACAAAACAACTTAGCCTAAAAGGCTCCTGATCAGTTGGGTTGATGTGAATCGTTGAATTGCCAGCCTTGGCTAAATGAGGAGGAAGCAATTTTGATTTGAAAAGAGGCTTTGACCTGGCATATTCCTGCTTCATTTCCTCAAAATCTACCTGGACTAAGAATGGGCTATATTCACTCAAATCGAAAACCTACCGAATCTCATCTGCATTTATATTCAATAGAACCCCACCATCATTATCCCTTATAATCCTTGTAATAAAATCATATCGTGCTGCCACTGCTCTGAGTAGGTCAATATCAAGAAATATATTTGGTACAACTAGTTTCCCCATATTGTACTTCTAGCCATTACAGAAAGGATGAGGCACATTTCGCTGCCTATACCATCTCCTAAACATTTCTAGGTCCATCATTTGGACCCTAGCATCTGCAATATTATAGGTTTTACACCTTAGTCCCTTGCCTAAGGCTTTCCCATTCATTAAAACCAAACCCCTCTTCTTGTCATTCGTTGATAGCGGGAATTGATCTAGGAAATCATCGTATAAATTCCTTCACAAATAATCAATATGGCCAGAATGCTGCTTTGATGGTTCCATTTCGAACAACCAGGGCTTCTCCTAAAATCAAATTCTTGAACAAACTAGGGCTACCCAAAACGAAATTACACCAGAATTTTGCAATTTCCCACAATTCAAAAGAACCAAGAACCTTATAGTCTTAATCAACAAGACCCCTGACCAACACAATACAACCCTCCACAAAAAACACATTCAAATAGAAACCATGGCATAGAGGGTAACTCATGGGATTTCGTGCCTTGCATAAAACCAAGACTCATTGTAATTGCTTGAAAAAATCAATCTTT
The DNA here is from genome assembly GCA_007115665.2 of Sequoiadendron giganteum. NCBI lineage: Eukaryota > Viridiplantae > Streptophyta > Pinopsida > Cupressales > Cupressaceae > Sequoiadendron > Sequoiadendron giganteum. Next base: position 100,184,874 of record CM021106.1, read on the forward strand.
GGCTCTGGACCGCTTCGAAAACATTTGAATGCCTTTGTGGTTAAGATAGAATGGAATTGACTACTTAAAGTCGATGAAAAATGGCCAGCATACGTCTCATTTGCCATTAAAGCTCAGTTACATGCCACACCAATGGCTTCAATCGTATTTGATGAAAATTTAAATCCTCGCCGTCGATCTCTTGTTCCTGTTAGATCATCAATGATCAGACGAACATCTTCAAAAGGCTGACAGCCTGACAACATCTCCATGTCATTATCAAGGGCCCACCATAATACACAATGCTAAAGGAATACACGTGGTGTCTGCCCATGATATCACAATCACTAAACACCCTTCACTTTAAGATCACATGATGGCGGGCAATCGTTGATTCCCTCCATCGGCGATCATGATCATTCACAATAGTGAGCAACACCAAAACCTATCCATCGAGCAACTTTTCATCAAGGTTAAAACATCGCCGTCGATCTCGAGTACATGCATCTCACATCTAGTTTAGTAACCCACTCTATAATGTACTAAAGTATGATACAAATATTAAGCACTTTATTTACTCCTTTTTAGCATCGACAACTTGGGACATGTGGCGCCCGCCCGTGATATCGCAATCACCAAGAAACCAACAGCGATGTCATCGCGAGATCATGGGGAACGGTCAAGATCAACCATAGGGAGATCGATGGTCACTAAAAATAACCCCTACAAAATAATACAATTACTTAAAATAAAAGAGGGGAAGGGGACACTGCCTAGGACAATGATAAACAATGGCTCAAAGTTGTTCTAAAACATAGGGCATGGTCCGACCCAAACTTGAGAAATAAAAGGTCAGGCGAAATATTTGGTATTTTTATTAAAAGGGGCCTGGCTTAGACGATTCAATGGAACATAAGTGGTTTTGAAAGCACCCTCAAAAAGGTAATGTCAGAAAAGACCCAACCCAAAGATATACATTATATGGCAGGTTACTAAAGCGGCTGCGAGATGCACGTGCTCAAAATCAATGGAGGTGTTATAATCTTGATGAAAAAGTTGCTCGATGGTTATGTTCAACAATAGTGACTGTTATGAATGAACACGATTGCCGATGATGGAGATCAATGGTTTCCCACCATCGCCTGATCAGAAGATGTGAGGTGTTTATTGATTGCGATATCATGGGCGAGTGCCACGTGTATTCCTTTGGCGATGCATTGTGTGGTGGGCCCATCGTGCTGAGATGGAGATTACATCAGCCTTTTTGAAGGTAGCCATTCAATGCTCTAACGAAAGTGAAGGATCGACGGTTGGGATTTGAATTCGATCGACGTTAAGTAATTTTCCTTCATTCTATTTTGTTCGATGGTTGTGTCTTGATGATAGTTTTGGGCCACTTTTGGCACAAGTTTCTTAAGGTTTGGTGGCTGGCCAATGCATCAGTCATTCTGTAGTAGGTTTTAAACTCATTAGAGTTTGATTTTTTTTGATAGTACTAGCATCTGAATGGAAATTACTCATTTCGAACTCATGTCTCTCCATTGTATAAACACATCATTATTTTTAATAAAATGATCAAGGTTTATTTTGTTCATTTCTAAGTTATGGATGTTGAACTGTTAGTCTGTTAGCTTCTGTTATGTTTTGACTAAAAATCCTGATATGATTCATGAAGTGCAATATAATATAAAATATCATGGAGACTTGGAGTGCAATATAAAATATTAAATAAAATATCTTGATTACTGAACTTGAAGTGCAATGATTCATAATTTATTTGAATATAATATAAAAAATCATCAACTACTATTTGGAATATGATTCATGCAGTGCTTGAGTGCAATCTAAAATAAGATTATAAGATATCATGAACTTGAAGTGCGATGATTCACAAATTTCATTTAATAGAATATAAAATATCATCAATTACAGTTTGGACTTTGGAACAATGGAAATTGATTCAAGAAGTACAATAAAAATACCTAAAACCTGCTAATTCTCTTCCATTTCCCAAACGGAGTCAGGGTCCTCAAACTGATGCTCATCTTTAGATAAATTAAAAGAGTCATCTTGATTCAGAGACTACTCTGCATTGTGTTCGGCCTGTGTCCCAAAATCAACATTCATTGTTTGATTTGTGTCAATTTCAATATCATTGTCATCTTCATCTATCCTAGGCCCACTGCCACTGCCACTACCACTAGTACCACTAGTACCGGTAGCTCTTAGAATTGGAGAGTCTATGTTGCACAACCTGACCCCTCTTCTTTCACATGTGGACCTCCAAATTGTGAGTGCCCTTTCAAAAGAATTTTTTTTGACATTATACGCAGTTCCTTTCATCCTCAAGCAATTTTCCAAATTCTTGTCCAGTTTGTTTCTTAACTTTGATTTCAAAAACCCCAATGTACTGAAAAATATCTCATCATCCACTGACCCCAATATCATTGTTTGACATAAATCAACATGTTTGAGATATTCTGACATCAAACCACATGATATTTCACTTTGACCTAAGCATGTCCAAACCTTTTTTATTGATCCCAGTTCAAAGGCCTTCTCCTTGCCCATGGAATCAGACTGGTCCCTCATAACTATTGCAAAAATCCGACATTGCTTTCTAAGCTTATTTTTATCTAAAATTCCTTCTATTATTTGTTCATTGTATGTTACCTTTTTTGAAAACTGTTCGATCATGATTTTTACTTGATCATGAAAATATTTTGGGTTATCTCGGTTTACCCAAAATTGAGGATACACAATACCTATGGCTTCAAGTATTTCATGTTGAGGGAATATTTCATGAATCTTTGAGGAAAGAGATTTTGCAATTTCCTTCAAATTATCACTAATAGATTTAACAATGTCATTAAAATCTTCCTCATTAACAAGTACTTCTTTTCTAGAGCGCCTGCCAGTGCCTATCTTACAATGGTACATTGGTATCTCATATCCACGTACACAAATACATAAGTGCCTGCTTGCATTAAACTATAAATAATTATCAGGATTATTCAAATCAGTAATTTTTCGCCACATCAAATAATTTGCGCCTTCTTGTGTTAGATCTAGATATAGATGATCGAGGACCAAGCATGTAAGTTTACGTAGATTGGCATATTCATAAATATACATAGTTCTATCTTGGGATTTCTTCACAAGATTGTTCATCTCATCGAGCATGGGGAGAAGACTAATTAAAGTCAAGAGTGTCTCTATATCACTTAACCTATGTAAGAGTTCAGGAGCTTTGTCTACTGTGCTACGATGCTCGTACATCAACCCAATCAAGGATTGCTATTCTGAAAGAACTGATTGCGTTGGTCCATGCAGGGAGATCCATCTGGTATCGAAATCCTTGAGAAGCTTGTTTCCAGGTGTTATTCCCTCAACACAATGTTGAAATTCAAGGAAACATTTGGGACTTCGACAGAAGTATGCATGGATCTTGCGAACTAGATTTTCAACTTTTGATACTGTTGGAAACTTGCTTACAATTTTAAATGCTAAATTCATTCTGTGGGCCATGTAGTGAATGCCAAGCATGTATGGTGCACAAGTAGTTTGTAACTTTGTGCAAAGACCGCTCCTTTGACCTTGCATCATTGCAGCTCCATCAGCTCCTATGCACACCAACTTTTTGGCAATTGTCAACTCATCCAAACCTGCAATTTCATTCAAAGATTTCTTGACTAGTTCAAATAGATTTTGCGATGTTGAACTGTCCTTCATTTTACAAACACAAAGAAGATGAGCTTGGCAAAAATGTTTTTCTATAGCATACAAATGCATACAAACCCAAGAAGTATTGTCTACAGCAGTAACTCCATCTAAAGATAATGCAATGAAATTTGACTCTTTTAATTTCTCCTTTAAATCTTGCTTTTCCATTGTAGCAAGACAGTTCGCCAATTCCTATCCAGCGTTTACTGGCCAATGTGAGAAGGGAAAGTAGGGAACACTCAAATAAGATAATAAATCAAAATGTTCTGGGTAGTCTGTCATAGGACGTCCCCTAGACAATATATGAAAAACAACACTCATTTGAACAATTTTTGATAGATTTGCTGCTGCCATGGCTTTTCCAAAATGAGCCTCAAGTGTACCTTCACATTTTTTAATCTTCGACATTCTATGGTTATGCTCTCCATAATCTGCAGCATACTTAACATGAAGACATTCTTCCTTTGATTTCCATCGTACTACTGATTGTTCCTTTCCATCTATGATTTTTTTTTTGTAAACTTTGCCGATATGCTTTTCTATAGTGTCAAGCTTTAGCTGCATCATTTTGTCTCTTCCACATTTCCAACTGCAAATCTTACATCTAACCTCTATTGCCCTTTCAATATCATTTTCGTTTGATACCCCCACTGGTTCAAGGAATGGGTACTTTGACAACCAACCAATTTGAAAATTCTTGGTCATTTCCCACTCGTGCCCCAATTTTTCTTTGCCTTTTCTTTTCTTGCTACCAACATCATCCTCATCCAAGTCGATTATCTCATTCTGGCTATCTAGGGTATCCCTTGGAACATCTTCTGCGGTATTGCCATCCTCATTTGATACATTTTGATTTAACACAATGACAATCTCACCTTGACCTTCCTGTGGCGAAAGTGTTGATGATGTATCTCCATCTTCAATAATATTTGGTGGAAGAGTTGATGGTGTAGCTCCACCTTGATTTGATGGATTAGAAGCTTTGCCAATTCCAAAGTAAAACTGTATGGTACCTCCCTGTTTTGGGCATTTTGATGTCCTCCTAGACTCTTTATTACTCACCTGCTTAGGAGTCTTACCCTTTCTGCTCGACATATTGATCTCACTTCGAATAAAAGCTAGAAAAATTAGTCTTCTTGTTTAAGGATAGACCGACAGAGAATATAGATCACATTCCCTACTTAAAATTATATTTAAGAATGAAGCAAGAATGGAAAACAGATAAAGAAATCTTATTATTATAACTAATAGTCTAATAACTAATAATAGTATGAAGATTCAAGAAATGATCACTCACCTTTGACTCTACGTTTTCGGGTTTCGCTGATTTCTGAGTCGAGAAATAGAACCTCAGAACCAAACAAAATGTGTAAGAACAAATAATAGTTTCAATTGTATTTATATCAATCCATATTTGGTGAATTCCGCGGGATTTTGAAATGGTATGTTAAAAATTTGGCGAATCCCGTGTGCTTATACAATGATACCTTGAAATTTTCAAGGCGAAATAGGTCCTCATAAGCAACTATTTATTAATTTTAATTGGCGAAATGGGTCTTCACAAGAAACTATTTGTAAATTTTAATTGGCGAAATGGGTCTTCATTTAATGTTTTTTTAATAGTATTGGCGAATATGTTGGTGACTTTGACATGCTCCCCGGGATTCTAGGCGAAAATATTGATCGGTGCATTGGAAACGTGTAGTCTATTATGGCGAATTTATTGCCTAAACATGCCTCGTAAAAAAAAAACTGCTGGCGAATGGACATGCATTGGACCGATAGTCCGTTATTTCTTGGTGATTTGAACACCCTACAGATATGATAGATTCACCAAATTGGAATTGCCAGATTCCTAGAATTCACCAATTGGCGATAATTCGCCACTAAAGTTATCCCTGATGAATATCCTCTAAGACTAATGAAAAATTCAAATACTCAACTTAGAATCTTGTTTCCTTCATTGGAAAGTGCAAATACAAAAGAGTATGTCTAATTATCAGATTGTATAATAGCTTGGTGATCAAACACTTGAGAAGGAGGATCCAACCTTATTTATCAACTAAATAGGGCAATCAAATCCCACTAACTAAGAGGATTCCACCAAGGGAAAGTAGAGAAGAGAGTACAAAGCGGTTACACATGCAGGGGAATCCATTCAGATATGCATGTCTAAACGTGGACTCAACCAATACAATAACACCCACATTGCTCAATATAATTAAAGATCAACATAAGGTGGTTACATGCGGCTCTCATAGGAATCTCCCACCATCATCCTCAGTTGACCTTCATGCATTTCTTCTGCGTGACCAGCTAGCAGCGATGTTTCTCAACTTAGCATTCTCAATCATGTCTGTATGGCAATGCCAGTATGCATAATAATTGCATAACTATAACCACCTTTAAATAAAATTCATTAACCACATGCAAGATTAAAATAGATAGTCCACATAATAGGCTAATATCATTAAACTGACATAAATGGAATTAAACCCAAATATCTTATGGTTTGAGAGAAATTACATAAAAGTATCAACATGCAATATCAAATTCCATGGTAACTTCAACAAATAGACTATAGATTCTACCCATTAATAGACCAAAAACTAGACTCATCACTCCCCCCAACCTAATGTTTTGCTGGTCCTCCAATAGGCAAAGAGTTATGCTTCTACTTGGTCAAGGCTATGAAATTTGCAACTCATAATTGTCCAATATCAATATCTGCTATGGGCGAATCATGATTCCAATAGAATCCTCCCAACCTATCAAGTCTCCTCCATCTTTGATGTTCCTCAACAATTTCATATCTATAGAACTTTAAATTTGGTACATGCCACATGAGTATAGGTGGTTGAAAAGTCAGGGTAAGCCAGTCTCGCCCCTTTTCTTGACCAACTGAATGCACCTTTCAATTCTTTTTATTGTAGCAACATAGTTGTGGATGGAATATGGTTCAAATTTCTTTAGCTCATCAGTTAATGTGTTCTATCTCTAGGATAAGTATCCTATCATAGTGTCCTCTTTTGCTAATATTTTCACCTCATAATCACTGTAAACTGCCTAAACCCAAGGCATAATCTTGTTACCATAGCCCACTCTAAAAAGAATTCTATATCAATCTATGTAAATGCCTTTGGGGTTCCTTGATTCAACTCTAATGGCTAGGGGAATATTGGATTCCTTCCCCTTATAAGAATTATATTGTTCACCCCAACTAATCTCATTTTGAACCCAAGACATGAATGATCTCAATTGGATGTCCCCCACATACAATGGTGGGTTCTAGTCTTGGTATTTAGTTAGAACAAATTTGTGTAAATAAAATTCACATAATAATTTTTTCATCTCAAGGGAGACAATTCTATAAGCATTGAAAAATTCTGAAGGAGTTTCAATGGAGGGGTTTAAACCTGATATAATTCTTGACAACTTGAAGGAGAGATACTTCTCATTTAGGTGTAGAGCATAAAACCTTGGAGGGGTTCTGCATTCCAGGATTTGTGGCACCAAGGTTGCAATGCTTCTCACCCTCTCCTTAAAAAAGACAATTTCATTCTTTTCCTCAATAATCTCATTCCTCTCTTGGATTTCCTTTTTCAATATTTTCTTTTCCTTTGTCCATTCCTCCTCTCTTCTTTGTATCTCTTTCCACAAATTCATAGTTACTGCATGTACTAAAAAATCAGAAGGATTATGGATTCCTACCAAGATTTTTGTGGATGACTGCTCCCCATATATAACTATTTGCATTAATTCAGGATGTCCCACTGGTTCAAGTTGTAGAAGTACAATTTATCTTTCTTCCTCTTGTTGCAGGGCCTCTTCTTCTCATTCCTGTAGTTGCTATAGGAAATTGTAATCTATTTCCTTGTTTTGTTGTAGGAAATCCTGGCCTTGGTCTTGCTGCAGGAACTTCTAACTTTCTTTGTGTTCTTGAGTCTCAACTTCCTTTGTAAGGGCAACAAGATTTTCCAAGGTAATTTTTGCTGCCTGATTGAATATATTTTCTTCTTATACATTTTCTTGCTCCATTGGAGCTTCAGTGATTTCACATGATGTCCCACCAAGCTTAGGGTTTTTCTATGAAGGTGTATCAACTATCGATATTTCTTTCTTGAGAGGGATCTTACGTTTTTCTTTGGATGTAGGATGAATAGTGCTAGCCTTTCTTTTCTTAGCACTTGGTGCCTCTTTTTGCATAGGTTGTGTTTTTCCTTTCCTTTCTTTGACTTCCCTCTTATGTGCTCGCGTTCTTATTAAAGTTTCAAGTGGAACATCATCATCATCATAATTTGATGGAGAATTCTTTTTTTCATTCTCAGTATCAGAAGAACTAACATCTATAGTCATTTCTTTAGTAGGAGGATTCACACTAGGGTCAACACCAGAGGTTGAAGCACCAGGGGTGTCTTCAACCATGCTTAATTTTCTACTAGACCTATGTGTCTGAGGTGAAACTCTAGGTTGTAACTACTCAAGTCTATATTGATCAATGTTTTCAAAATCCTCCTAGGTCATTCTAGGTGTTGCATCATGCAAATATTTAACAACCAACAATTTAATGAGACAATGGTGGGATACAAAGTTGTCCCTACCTTTTTGAGTTTCCATTGCTATGATAGAGAGAAGGTTATACAAGACATTGGGAACATTCATCCTCCTTCCATACCTCATATGACTCAACATTTTGAAATGCACCAAATGCAAGTTTGATAGTCGACCCTCACAAGTGGTAAATCCGATAATGTATACAACTGTCTACTTCCATGGATTGCGAAGAGAGAGTCTTTTAGCACCCTGTTTGTCAATAGTCAATGGAAGATCACCATGTATTCTGAATATAGATATGGATGACCTGTCATCTTTATAAGCAGGGTAAGGCTCACCGTCAGCTAGTAACCCTAAAAATTCTATAATTCATTCCTTGGTTGCTACATCCTTTAGCCCTTTCACTATGGCGTTTCCATTTGAAAATGTTTGGGAAAAATCCAATGCAATGCCTTTGTCAAAACCATCTAGTTTTAGAAAATAATCCAACTAGCCACAATTTTAAAATTCGACTAGGCACTATGCATCTTGCAACAAAGTATCATGAACTAAGGGCTCATTTTGAATGAGTCCTCCTCCCATTATTTGTAATCAATTTGTTAATTCTGCAAAATTTCCTTCTATAACTCTCATTTGTAAGAAAATTCCTTTTTTCTCCCTTGCTAGCTGAATTATCGACTAAATTTTTCCTTTACTCTATTTTTAGCAATTATCATTTGTATTTCAATATTATGACAGGGTTAATAATGGAAAGAAATGGTAATAAAAGGGAGATATGATGAAAGGAAATTGCAACAATGGTTTAGTGTCACATCACATATGTGAACCGTCTTTTATTTTGAAATTTCAAATCAGCTCAACAAGATTTTTTGACGCAAACAATCATGGACTGACATGTGGCAATATATTTGCATCTTTCTCACCCCTCCCCCCAACCTAAATTTGGACATGTGTCCACACATGCAAGATGGAAACAATGATTTGATAGGGGGTCATAAAAATCATGTGAACATCCATACTAATGTACAATGATTAAATGAAATGCTCTAAAAGATAATTAAGAATGCAATTAATGCACACATACCTTAGTGTGTACAAATATGATTGTGTAGAGGATTCATAGCAACGAGTGTGGAGAAATTACTGTTCACCTTTTTAAGAAACAATTGAGAAGTTAATGATGATGAAGTGGAATGGTGTGAGGTGGAATGAAGTGATGGAAGATAGAGAAAGGTGGTATAGATGGACGGATTGGAGGATGGGTGAAGAAATGGAACTCTACAAAAGTAGAAGTCTTTATAATGACAAGTACATACCTTGATTAGGAAGAAGAAGGGATACTAGGTCCACTGCCCTCGGTTGCAGGAACTCGTCAGTTACAAGAATTGCACTCAGGTGATGCATGTTGGATGAACTACTACAAGAAATATTCTTTGGAAGATGGCTTCTGATATAATATGAGACGATGCCCATTTACCAATTATTTGAAACTGACAGGGTCAATGGTGGTGAGCTGAAAAAATCCATTGGGAAATACCTCAACAACTTAATATGGTCCCAACCACCTTGTCTACAATTTTCTTGCATGATCTTGATATTGTGAGTCATAAACTAGTGCCCAATCACCTGGCTGAATTTGTTTTTCTTTGATAAATTTATCATGCCATTTGACTCTTTGACTCTGCACAGCTTGAGTATGGTACAAGGCTGATTTCCTCATCTCATCTAATACATTCGGCTACATGATCCTTTCTTTCTATGCCTCAAAAATTTTCATCCCCAATTCTATGACAGTTCTAAGGGTCTTGCGCTCGAATTCAATGGGAATCATGGCTGTCTTCCCATACAATAGCTCAAATGGTGTGAAACCTGTAGTTGTCTTCCATGTGGTTCTATAAGCCCAAACTGCATCTGATAATCTGTTTTCCCAATCCTTTATGTGAATTTTCATTGTTTTGGTTAGGATGGCCTCAATCTCTTTGTTTTTCACCTCAACTTGTCCATTTGCTTGAGGGTGATAAGGAGTGGAATTTATGTGCCTTATGTTATATTCATTAACTAGTGCTGTAACAAGTGTTGAGGTAAATTGAGATCTTTGATCAATTACCATTTCTTTGTGTACTCCATACCGTGTAAATATTTATTCATAAATAAATTCTACAATTTTTTTTTTATCTCTTGCATGTTTCATGGCTTTGACTTCTACCCATTTAGTTACATAATCAATGCATACCAAAATATAAGACTTACCATTTGATGGGGGGTCAATGGGTACCACAAAGTCCAATCCCCACTTGTCAAAGGGAGTGACTACTACTTGGGGATAGAGTGGCATCTCATCTAACTTGGTTGGCTTTCCTATCCTCTGGTATCCATTACATTTCCTTGTATATCTTCTTGCATCTTTGTGGAGTGTAGGCCAATAATATCCTGTGTTCATAATTTTCATTGCTATCCTTTTGGCTGCAAAGTGTCCTCTACATGGTTCATCATGGAATGCATGTATAATATCATAGGTCTCATATTATCTCACACATCTTCTCATAGCATGATCTAGTATAGTATAAAACAAGCATCCAACTATCCATGAAAAAGGGAAATATTTTTCAATAAACACTCTTCTCTCTTTTGGAGAGAAGTGAGGAGGAACCCTCCCTGTTACAAGGTAATTGGCTATGTCAGCATACCAAAGTATTTGCACACTAATGGAGAATATATTCTCATCAAGAAAGGATTCATCTATGGCTTGACTATCTTCTAATGTGGTTAGCCCGGAAAGAAAATCTGCAACAACATTGGCCTTCCCCATTTTGTTCATAATAGTTATGTCAAACTCCAGCAACAAAAATAACCATTTAGATAACCTTCCTTAGATCAAAGGTTTATTCATGAGATATCTAATGGCTACATGATTAGTGTGTACAAATATCTAATAGCTTGTTATGTAGTGCCTGAATTTGTTTAGGGCATAGATTACTGCCAACATTTCTTTCTCTAGTATTGTGTAGTTGAATTCAACTCCCTGCAAGTTTTTGCTAACAAAATAAATGAAATTCTCAATGGCTCCATATTTCTATCCTAGGATTGATACTATGACATAACCTAAGGTATATTTATGGTTATGAAATGAAATTTCCCAATTAGGTCCCTTAAGTACAGGAGCATGAGTCAGAGTTTCCTTTAAATCAGAAAATGTTGTATCACAACTTTTTATCCAATGGAACTCAACATATTTAGTGAAGAGATCCCAAGAAAATCCTAACATCTTTTTGTTTGGAAGGTATAAGAAAATTATTAATTACCTCAATTTTTATAGGATCAACTTGAATGCCGTTGTGGGAAATGTAGTGGCCAAGAACTACACCTTCCTACATCATCATGAAGCACTTCTCACTATTTAGAGATATATTTTGGTCTTCACATCTCTATAGGAATTTCTTGAAATTTTCCAATGCTTCATCAAAATCAACACTCTAGGTGGTAAAATCATCCATATAGATTTCCATGCAGTTAAGGGAGATGTCTGAAAATATGCTGATGATTGCTCTCTAAAAATTTGAAGGTGCATTTAATAACCCAAAGGGAAGTAATCAATAGGCATATGTCCCCCATGCACATGCAAATGCTGTCTTCTCTTGGTTGTCTGGTTCAATTTGAATATGATTGTAGCCACTAAATCCATCAAGAAAAGAAAAGTATTTATTTCCTACAAGAGAGTCTAAGACTTGATCTAGAAAAGGCAAGGGAAAATGGTCCTTCTTAGTAGCAGCATTGAGCTCCCTAGAGTCAACACAAAATTTCCATTTTCCTCCCTTCTTGGGCACAATTACCAATGGAGACACCCACTACCTGTCTGAAATAGGGTAGATAAATCCTGCATCTAGTAACTTTTGCAGCTCTGTTTTGACAATTTACTTCAATGCAGGGTTGATCCTCCTTTGTGGCTGCCTTACATGTGTACAATAATCCTTGATATATATCCTATGAGTGCATAGCTTTGGATCCAATCCCTTCATATAATGATAATCCAAGGTAAATACATTTTGATGGGCTTTCAACAAATTTTCCAATGTCAACTATTGTACCTTACTCAATTTACTATTGATATTTAGATATTTTCCTTCGAATACTTGTACTTGTGTAACTAACTCTATCATAGCTACTTCATTAATACATGGTACCTTAAGTTCATGTGACAACATTGTGTGGAACATAATTGTTGCTGCAGGAAGTTTGTTCACTGGAAGAATGGCTATAGGAAGTCGGTTTAGAGAGACAGTGGCTACAGGAAGAGTGGCTGTAGGAAGTATGTCTACAGAGATAGTGGCTACAGGAAGATCGAGAAGAACAAAAAAAAGTGTTTGTACGAGGTCCACAGAACTAGACACATGAGTGGGTGATGTCTCTTCTATCTGACAATGGTTCTGAATGATATTAGATAACACTTCATCCTTGTGTTGAAGCTGCATGAAAGGACTTCTTCTTAGTATCATGAGTTGTCCTATAGAGTTAACAACTTAGACTTCTTCACCAACTTGTGGCTATATAGAATTATCTTCATCATGCTATGGTTGAACAAGAGGATAAATAACAAGATTTTTGGTGTTCCTACCATTAGAAATTTTCATGTCACCTGACCAACATCCAATATAAGCATTTGCAATTGCTAACCATGGCCTACCAAGGATAATTGGATATTCGCCTAGTGTAGCTTTGGGAGAAAGAACAATGAAGTTTGTTGGATACTCTCAAGAGTCTAGAATCACCACAAGGTCTTCTACTATGCCATCAGGCTTAATAGTGGAACTATTAGCAAGTTGCAGGATAGTAGGAGTGGATCTCATGATTGCAATATTTAGTTACTGCAGGATGTCTTTAGTCATCATATTTATTGCTACACCTAAGTCAATCAAATAATTCTTTATGTTTATCCCATTTATGATAACTTCAACTACAAGACTACTTGGATCATTGTACTTGGGGATAGTTACTTTTCCAAGCATGATGTCAACCAATTGTCCCACTACATGAACTGTAATGGGGTCCTTCTTTTTCTTGCCCGGTTTCTTGAGGCATGCTTCTTTAATTGCCTTGCCATAGATAGGGACATCTTTTATGGCCTAGAATAGGGGTATCTGGACAGATATATGATTTAGTTGGTCTAGAATATCAAAATTGGTTTCCTCCTTGTCTTATTTTGTTTGGCCACTTCCAATCTTTGGGGGAATGGTGGTTCTTGCACTATTTGCTTGGATGGAACTGGTTCAGGATTTTTTAGGTGCACAAGGCTGAATGAGATCAGTAAGAGATTCTTCCTGCTCTTCTACAGGAAGCTTGGTGATAATGGGGATGGAAGGAGCTGACAAGGTAATTCCTAAATGTAGTTGAATGTCACTTAAACTCACAAAATATGTAGGAAATTGATTTGGGTCAGTAGAATATACAGGTTGTTGTTGTGGTTTGTTATTTGGGTTTGGTGTGGGTTGGGCTAGTAATGAGTAGGTTTAGGAATATTTGAACTTGGATTAGCAAGAGGAGGCTTTATAGAAGGTTGTTGGGGTTGAGAAGGTGGTTGCATGTAACTAGTTGTCTGGTTTGGCCATTGCTAGCCACCTCCATTGAGATGTTTTCTGCCAGTTTCCTAGAGGTGGTTTCCAAGGTCCTTGAAATCACTACCGATTCCCTTGAGGTTGTTTCCACTGAGGTGAGGAATTGTGATAATTGGGCCAATAATTTGGAGGGTTACCCCAAGACTATGGTGAATTGCATTCTAAAAAACTTGCCTTGGACCTAATGACTTACCCATAGAGGATTGGTAAGCTCTTCCTTTCTTTAAAGCTGCCCTAGAATAGTTCTGGCGTAGCTTCTTGATATCCTCCCAAGGGAATTGAGTGATATCTCCTCCAACCATTAGGTCCAAGGAAAGTTTAGAATGTAGTTCACTCAGCTTGAGTTCAATACCAAGTCAGTCTTGACTCATGACTTCATAGGGATAGTTGATACAAATCTACATAAGGTGATTCCTGAAGCAGTTTTAGATCCTCTCAAGATAAGAGATTTGATAATCCAGAACATTCAAAAGTCTGGGTTACTTGAGGCCACTTCCACACCTTTCTCAGTTCATGAGGTGAGGAATTTTGATAATTAGACCAAGCATTTAGAGGGTTAACCCAAGACAATGGTGGATTCCTCCATATTTGGATGGATAAGGGGGTTGCCACTGGTTACCAGATGAATAAGAATTAAAATATGGCCTAACAAAAGATAGCGAGTCTGGTGGAATACGTTGTCTTGAAGCCCATGGCCTTTTTTGTGCAACAAAGTAGACTTGGTCTTCCTTAGTCTAAATTGGTTTGAACTTAGGTGGAATCTTCTTACTGCCATGTTAGATATCACCTTGCATCTGTAGTCCTTCTTCTATCTACAATGAGGGAAATATTCTACCAGCATTGCCTCTACCTCCTCATGTTTCGTCTTAGCTTGAAGTCTATCTAGCTGAGTAGCTAGATTAATAGTGATATCTTGCTTGAAATCTGCCATTAAATTAGTAATCTCCATTCTTGAGAATCCATTGGTGGATGACTTACCCATAAAGGATTGGTAAGCTATTCCTTTCTTTAAAGCTACCCTAGAATAGTTCTGGCATAACTTCTTGATATCCTCCCAAGGGACTCGAGTGATATCTCCTCTAGCCATCAGGTCCAAGCCATCAGTGTAGCTTTCAATAAATTCTCTTAGAAAAAAACAACTATTCTTCCTTTTAACGCATTCTGAAAAATTTCACCTCCTCTCATGTCACTACCCCTGCAATACTCCTTATATTTTTCAAGAAACTTTGTCTTCATATCTTCCCAAGTCGCCACTGTGTTTCTGCCAAGGCCCATAAAGCATCTCAATGCAACTTCTTTCAAGGTAGTAGGAAATAGTTTAAGTCTATGGGCATAAGTGGTATAATCATAGCTTCTGCAGAGTATATCAAAATCAAACAAAAATGTATCGGGATCTTCTATGACAAGTCCATAGAACTTAGGAAGGACTGAAGCAGGGATATTCTTGAGGTTATCTACTTCATTCTATTGAGAAATGGGAAAAAGTAAAAGTTGGTTGGTTCTGCTTGTTGGGCCTATCTCCATTCGCATCAACCATACTTTCTTGATGAAGTTTTAGCATAAAGGGTTCCTTAAATAGATTTTGATCTTCAAGGGGAACTTCAGAACTGGTCAAGTTAGGGAATATATCAGCAAAGGTGTGTCTCTTCTTCGTCCTCATTTCTAGGGAGATTTGGAAGCTCTATTAGCTAAAATGACTCTAGATTATTAGGAAGGAATCTCCCATAATAATCTCTTCTTCTTCTATGCATGCAATATCAAATCAGTATCAACCAAATCACACAAAGAATGGGTGGGAAAAAAATAGTGGATCATAACTTCTAACATAAAGAGAAAGCTTTAAAAATACTTTAGCATAAAAACTATCAATGACTCCAAAGGACTCCCATTTTGACACCATCGTTGATAACAATGCCAAAAATGTCGGCCTCCTACAATGATTTTAATAAATAAGTATTTACAACCATGATTCAGAGATTGGACATCTAACCTGAATAGCCATTTTAACCATCATGAAAGTATATTTAAATTGTCAACCCAGGGACGTGAACTTGAAATGGGTCCACACAGTATGTGCACTAGGAACTTCAAAGTAGTCATCTTCATTCTACACCTAAGAGAGAGACTTAATACTAAAAGTAAATTGCATGGAAGGAAATAAAGTAAATTTTGAACACTACTCAACACTAAAAACCAAATTGAACATGCATAACAAAAATAAAAATCTGGGCAGCAAAGAGGAAACTACTCTGTCCGCTTTGGCTGCAAGAACAGTTGGTGCCAAATTATTAACTAAGGACTAAACAAAAGCTAATACTAATTTAACTAAACTAAATGAATAGATAACTGACCAAATGGCCCCCCTTGGATGAGTATCCTCTAAGACTAATTCAAACTTAAATACTCAACTTAAAATCTTATTTCATTCATTGGAAAACAAAAATAGAAAAGAGTGTGTCTGATTATAAGATTGTACAATAGCTTGGAAATTAACCACTTGAGAAGGAGGATCCAACCTTATTTATCAAATAAATAGGGTAATCAACTCCCACTAATTGAGAGGACTCCACCCAGGGAAAGCAAAGAAGAGAGTGGTAGAGCGATTATGCATGCAAGGGAATCTATTCTGACATGCATGTCCAAACATGGACATGACCATTGTAGTAACACCTGTATTTCTCAATATCATTAAATATCGACATAAGGTGGTTACATGTGGTTGTCATAGGAATCTACCACTGTATTCCTCAATTGATCTTCATGCGTTTCTTCTACGTGAGCAGCTGGCGACTGCGTTTCTCAACTTAGCATTCTCAATCATGTTTGCATGGAAATGCCAATACACATAATAATTGCATAACTATAACCACCTTTAAAGAAAATTCATTAACCACATGAAATATTAATATAGATAGTCCACATAATAGGCTAATATCATTAAACTGGCAAAAATGGAATTAAACCCAAATGTCTTATAGTTTGAGAGAAATTATATAAAAGTATCAACATGCGATATCAAAGTCCATGGTAACTTCAACAAATAGACTATAGATTATACCCATAACTAGACCAAAAACTAGACTCATTAATCATTATAGACTGAGTATTAGGTCGTCCAAGATTAGCCTAATACTGAAATACAACCACAAACATTGATGCCAATGCATTACCCAAGCATATGGAAAAATAAGAGTACATACATACATGCTTCCAACCATTATAAGCCCTTTCATAAAAACCTTAGATCATATTGATTACCTTAGAGACTATGTAGACCAAAATACCATAGATACCAGATGAGATAAATGTGATTTGAACACTAGTACAAGGTACCAGACCAACATGGTGACATCAATGGCAATATAATGCAAACTTCCAATGTTATCTTAAATTTGACACACCTGGATGTAAAGGAGGTAGCTCTATAGGTTCTTAGACCCACAAGGCAACCTTGACGTGAAAGATTGAGATGGCTCCATAAGTACTTGGTCCTACTGAGTTTGACATAAGCTTTACAAGTTCTTGGTCTTACAAAGGAAGCACTATAGGTTCTTAGTCCTAGAAGGATTTAAATGAAAAGATTCTACAAGTTTTCGGTCCTAAAAAAATTGAAATAAAATATCATTATAGGTTCTTGGTTCTATAAGGCAATCTTGATGAGGTACTCAGTCCTGCTAGGAAAGCTTTATTATAAAGGAGATTTATAGGTTCTCGGTCCTACAAAACAACATGTTAAGCTACAGACAAAACATGTTAGGAAAAAAATCCAAGATAGAAATACACATCACAGAGCATGCAATTTAAGGAG
Organism: Sequoiadendron giganteum; assembly: GCA_007115665.2. Lineage (NCBI taxonomy): Eukaryota > Viridiplantae > Streptophyta > Pinopsida > Cupressales > Cupressaceae > Sequoiadendron > Sequoiadendron giganteum. The sequence continues at coordinate 100,202,547 of CM021106.1, forward strand.
AATTTTTTAAAGGGGTCCCTTTGGGAACCCTTTAAGTTAGCAAGTGGCCCATGCAAAGAACAGTCTGATTTGAAAGACATGGAATTTCCTACAAATGATTCTGTCGTCAAGGAATCCTTTTGAAATATCTCTTTCGTCAATGAAACTGGTAGAAAGAATGCTTCTTCTCAAAGGCAAGTTTTCAAAAAATTTCATCAAAAGAAGTACTCCTTTTTTGATGGAATGTTTTTAGATATTTTGTTATGAATTCATTTCTAAAATAAATTTCATTAAGGGGTCCTTGTTGAAGAATGCATCATTTTGAAAATAAAAAAATTCAGCAAGGGATTCATTGGCTATCAAATTCACCTTATTGAAAATCAGGAAAGCATGGTAGCCCCCCTTAGGATGGTACGAGCTACATAGAGGAGCACATGACATCCTAAGGAGAGAAAAAAGAGATGAAGATGTTATGGCCCAAGAGATATAATGAGATGCAAATGTGGAATTTTGTCATGTACACGCAGGACAACACACACGCACCACAATATCACCAACTAGATAGAGAGGGATAAACAAAGAAAAAGAAAATGAGACATGCAAAACTAAAGAAATCAAGAGACACAAAGATCTGGGATTTAGGGGTTAGATCTATTCATAAATAAATGGGTAGCACATGATGTATGAATGAAAGATCATCAATCCCCAAAGTTCCCAAATTGTGAAGAAGAGAACATGAAGACAAAATAAAAATTAAAAATTGGGTCAACATGGAAGAGGGCCTAAATCCTCCCAATACTTTTCATCATACCCAATTGTCAAAAACCAAATTTACAACATATAGAAGAATGATGATACACATAGAATAATTTTATGAAATTTTTTATAGGCATGTATCCAAACTCCTACAAGGGTAGCAAGGGTCCTCCAAGAAGGATAAAAAACACATAAAAAAAAGCACGAGGGAACACAAATACACACACAAATATAATCTATAGAAAAATAAGAGGTACTGCCCTACTCCTCTTTGACCAGTAGGTCATCTTGCTTCCAATCTAGATCATTATAGGGGGAGGGAGGATAGGCCTACAAGGGTGGGATAGCAAGGGAAAAAAACTTTGAATATCTTGCAACAAGGGCTAAGGAAGAAGGCCCCTCAAGGTCTTCTTTATTGAGATCTTGTGAGGTAAGGGTCATCAATATTGCAAAGATCAAGGATAAAGCTAAGACATTATCCATTGAGTTAAACATGTACTTCACTCGAGTGTCATGTGTTAACTAGGTCAGAGAAGGAGGCATGCCAAATTTTCTGAGAGGGATAGTGAAAAATTCAAGGGACATAGGGGCTGCCTTCGTCACAAGGATGACACAAGAGAAATAAGGACTAGGTCCCGAAGAAGGTGAACCCTTCTTCCAACCACCACTCAAAGTGAGGTCATCCTTTGGCTTACTTTTCAACAGAGGATGCCGGATCCCTATGGAACAAGTAGAGGTGGAGGAGAGAGAAGACCAAGCCACAAAAAACACCACCATTGTGCTCAACATGTCTATGGGTTGGGAAAAGGGAGGGATATCTAGGAGGGAAATCAAAAGAGGAGTCTCCACAAAATGAGCAATGAATACTTGCACTCTTTTGGGTGAGGATCATCAACACCTGCCAGGGGAGCCAAAAGAAAAATATAGGTGAATAGAAATGAGACAAAAGGAGAAGAGGGAAGAGACATAGTAAAAAAAGATGCAAAAATAGGAGCTACTAGATCCTCCTCTATCTTTTACACAACAACTTGTTTCATGGCTAGAGATTTTCTTTCACGCTCACACTCATGCCCAAGTAGGTTACATAAGCTCTATGCACTAGAAGTTGAAACTTGAGAAGAAATGACATGGTCATGTTCTACCGTAGGACTGTCTTCCACAATTGTGGCTGGTGGAAGGACAACCACCTAGATAGGAGTAGGATCAAGGTTCAGAGGAGTAGAGACAATAGTAGGTGGAGAATTAGACCCTAGTGCTTTGGTAGTGGGCCTCTTCCCATTCACTTTCAAGACATAGGAGCAACCCCATGAGGATTTTTTCCCTTGTCATATACAATGTGTCCACGAATCGTGGGAAATATAAGAATTTCAAAAACTTGATGCTTAGATTTTCATCAAGTGAGAACCATTGGGCTTCCCAAGAGATGCATGTGAGTAGGAGTTGAAGACACTACAATAGGGTAGGAAGCAAAATCTAATGGAACAAAGGACATAGAAGATGGACTATGGGCATAGGCAAGATTTCCCTTCCCCTTTTGTTGGGAGGAGAAGGCAACTTTCTGCTACACAATCACGGAACCTCTCATGGAGATAGCATAGGGAGACACTGGATAACTCATTTTTGGTTCCTTTCTCCCAATATTATACTTAACATAAGCATGATACAACAAATCCCCCTAGGAGGGAGAGGTTTGATTGGAGCGAGCCAAAAGTGGTCCAATAAAAATCCTCCACGCGACACTGGTGGTTAATAATTGGTGTCATGTAATATGTGCACAAAGACCTCATGCAAGAGTTTGAGACATTTATGAACCACCAAAGTGATTAAATTCATGGAGACCGACCAAGGGATGCTTAGCCTCACTCTGAATAGGTCTGACTATGGGATTAAGAAAAAGGAAGTATCAACACTCTTGGGTCCTACCAAGATTGAAAGAGAAATAGAGCCAAGAGAAGGGACTAAGAGTCCATCATGTGTATGGATAGTAGGCTTTAATTCCTTACATTCCTCCCTCTGAAAAGTGTTTATGAATAAATCTTCTTTAGTTATAACATTCATTTGGCTTGTAGGATCAACTAGGACACCAATCCGAATATTTCAATTCATATGATTGAGAATGTATAAAGGAGAAGGCTCCTTATTTAGAAGAAATTCCTGTGAGGTAAATGTTATGTTGGGTGATGCACTCATAGAATGGGTAGGAGGGATATGTGAGAATGAGACCATATTCATGTATCCTGATGGGATGAACTCAAATGACTTAAAGGATTGAGAAATTAGACAATGACCTATCTAAATTCCACTTCCAAATATCCAAGAGCCCTTCTATCTATATAACTAGGGGTTATAGATTGGGTCATAAGGTTGTACACCCTACAACACACGAATCTAAAACACACCTAGGACATGAGAGAAGGTTCCTCGATACTAGGAAATGAAACAAAGATATTCATGTCAAGTTCACCAAAAATGTAGAAGAGGGGGATCCATCACCCTCAAGACTCCAGGTCATGAAGGAGTCCTAAGAAATGGACTACCCTAAACTACCTTGGGCTGACTAGAAAGGTTTGAAAGGATGAAATATTAAGGCTAAAAAGGAAGGGAAAGAAATGCACCACTTTCCTTATGCCAAACTGGATGTTTACAAAAACCAGAAGAGCTGGCTATAGAAGTTTTGGTCTACTACATAGACAACTCACTGTCCGAGGATGGCAATGTAGATCTTAGAATCCAACATGATGCATTGATGTCCTAGTTGGATAGGGGTCCAGAAAGGAAATAGAAAATGATGCAAGCCTACTAACTATCTAATTGGTTATATTTTACTATTTGATAGAAAGTAATAAACACACAAAAAAGAAAAGTACTTGAAAGGAATACTCGAAATGAACTATTCTAGAAATGAAAAAGAGAGGATAGAAAAGAGGTATTGTACTTCCCATGACTTGATTCTTCAGTTATCTCCACAAAAACACTCCTACACACTCAAAAATGAAAAAAATGTTGGGCTATGTTTGAGGTCTGCCTTAGTTAGACCCTCATTTTGGTGTTCCCACCTCCATGGATAGCCAAGATGCCACAATATATGGAAATCGATAAAGAAAGTAAAAAATAAATAGTACAACTAGATAGAAAGGAAAGACAATTGGAATTCTCTCGAATAAGCTTGATGATGCAACCAAATAGAAAGATAAAAATATACCTTCCCAAATATGAGATCTTAAGGCCAATAGTAGAAGCAATAGAGAGACACCACCACATAGAGAAGTTTAAGTTTGATGATATTGCAAGGAGAGTGGTGTTGCAATGTGAGTATGCTTTCTAAGGATGACAATGAAAATATCAGACTCACTATTTGAGGATGACAATGTAGATATCAGACTATAGCATGGTACATTGGTGTCTTAGGGATGCACTAGTGTCTTGTATGGATAGGGGTCAGTAAAGAAAATAGAAAATGATAGAAACCTACTAACTATCTGATTGGTTATGTTTCAATATTTTATAGAAATTGTAGACATCTAAATTTTACCACTTATGTTTAGTCAAATTTATCCTTTTCATCTAAATATCCTTTTATCCACATTAATTAAATAATATTACCAATATTTGATTAATACCCCTAAAGTCTTCTAAATCCCTAAGGTATTTAATTTAATTAAATACTTTATCTATCCTTTGTATCCCATAAATTAAATAAATAATTTTTATTTATTTAATATACTCACTCAAATGTCACATCCTCCATCACTCTTTCTTAATCCTAATTCATCTCCTAATCCCATCATTAGGGATGTGCACATTCATAATCCATGATTAGGAGGTGTCACATCCTCCAAATTTTTTAAGTTGGCTCCTAGTTACCATTAGCCACCTAACCCTCTTCTAATATGTCATTAACTAGTCTAATCACCCCCTTGGTCAACTCTTGTCACATCCCAATGAAAATTTTAATTCTATTTTCAATCCCCATGTTATTTCCAATGGAATTTTAAATTCCATTTATCCCCCCCATGTATTTCTATTCCCCATGAACTCTCATAGGTCACATCAAGTACATGGTACAAGAACCTCCTTTAAGAAGACCTTGTCTTATCAATTGGGTTCTTCCAAGCATGTGAATTAAAAATTCACTTTTATTTCTCCAAAACCCTCTCCAATCCCCTTGGTGACAACAATGGACTTTCTAAAAGTCCTCACTTGTCACTATCAACCCCACTTGGGGACAAGGAATTCATTTTTGAGGAAATCCTCTCCAATTCCAAGGTACTTTCAAGTACCTCCCTATAACATGACCTTTTCCATGTCACTTATCTTTTTTCCATCTCACCCTCCACATGGAAAGATGTGAGGGCTTGTGAGTCCTTAAATCACCACAACACTTTATCTTTTCCATGATGGCTCAATCTCAATCGTCTGTTCTCTTTAAATTGAGAGCCTTGGCTTCAAGTTAAAGAGGTAAGAATTTGGAGATTATTGCATACAAGCCATTATTGCATTCAAGCATCCAAGTCATTCAAACCATTTGCATTCAAAGCCATTATTGCACTAACCTACTATATTCCATCACTCAACTACCTCCATAATTACATGTAGATTTTTCATCAAGGAGCATACATCAAAGCATCTTCAAGGGCCAACCAACTCAATAATCTAAGCAAGTAAAATGTATAACATTTTTTTTTGTTTTTGTTTTTGTTTGTTTAGATTCAACTAGGCCAAATCCGAGGTATTTTTTGTGTTCTATTCATTGAATTTACATTTAGTTTTGAATTTCTAATTTAGTTTAAACACCTGCACACATTTCTAGCACGCTCGGTGGGACCCACGTCAAGGGTTTATCACTTTTACATTTTCTATTTTTTGAAATTTTGCAGGTTCAAGAAAACAAAAGCAACTCTTCCCACAAAAGGAGCGACTCTGCCCACAAAGGGGTGACCTCGCCCATGAACAAGCGACCTACCCACAAAAGGGAAATCCCGCCTAACCTCTATTTTCTGTATTTTGGTTTTCTAACTTTTTGCAAGTTCAAGTCCATGAACAAACAACCCCACCCAAATAGATGACCCCACCCAAACAGGTGACCTCACCTACAAAGGGGTGACCCCGCCCAAACATGCAACCCTACCCAAAAAGGTGACCCCGGTCAAAGAGCCAACTATGTCCAAAGAGCCAATTGTGCCACAATAGAGAGGCAACCCGACCCTGAACAAAGGTAAATCAGGTAAAATAGAGAGTTGATTTTTCATTTCAAAGTTCAGATTCATGCTATTTTTCCTTAGTATTGACCTGCTAATGTGTTTTCGTTGGTGTGTTGTTTTTACTAATAATTATGCAACTAAGATTGTAGAAGACAAAAAAGAAAAAAACTACTAACACATTTGCTATAGGGGGAGAAAGTTTGTTTTCTCTAGTTAGTTGCTTGTAATTTTTTTATCTTAACTAGGAACATAGATTTAATTAAAAGAGGTTAAAGAAATTGTGTGTCATGATTATGAGTGGGCTAGTGACATATCCAATCCCATTGCGCCATTTGGCGATCTTGGGTGAAGAGAAATCGTAGTCCACTTAGTCTTTTTGGTACCCTTTTTCTTTTTCTTGGTGGGACCTGCTTGGGGATTTCATCACCCCAAGGGATGATCCTAACCACATGTTATCGACGGGGTATATAAAGGGGGGAGAGAAAAATCTGTACCTCAATCCAATCACATCATGTTTGGTAGAGAGTCGAAGCTAGGGTGATACCTAGATAAGACGAGAAGATTTGGTCTGAGCTCCCAATATCTTGCTGGCTACTCTCGAATCATGCTTGTAGACGGTCAATGTTCATGTTTGTGCCCCACATACTAGGCATATATCAGGGAATCCCTTAGAAGCCATGTTTAGCCTAGATAGAGGACTGTGTTGACCATACCCTTAACACTAATCTTAGGATTATGCTACTTGAACTATCTTCTTTGTGCAAAACGAGTGTTTATCGGTCCTTTTTGGCTATTTACTTGTTGTTTTTGTCATTTTCCATAATTTTTTTTGAGTAAGTCAAGTCCAAATCAACACAAAGAGGTGACCCTACCCTCAAAGGGGTGACCTTGCCCTTCTGTGTGAGCTATTTTCCATCCGAACCAAGTCAAATTTGATCAATTTTCACTGAACAGGAAACCCTGCCCCCAAGCAGGTGACCCTACCCTTAAAGGGGTGGCCCTACCCTCAAAGGGGTGGCCTTGCCCTCAAATAGGGGTGAAACAACCTTTTTCTACTTCATCTGGGACCTTGTTCGGGTCTATTTTGGTGTCTGCTCGATCATTTTTTATCCCATTATTCATCCACGCCCTCATTTTGATCACTTTAAGCATATAAATTTATCCATTAGTTTTCCTATCCTCCCTCCAAGTCTCAATATGGATCTATTTAGTCAAATCCCTTCATCCATTTTATCATCTTGTTCCCCATCTAAGACCACGTTCAGATCCATTTTGGTGTTTGTTCGACCATTTTTCAGACCTTTTATTCATCCTCTTTGATTTGGGTGACCTTTAACTTGTCTTGGGTGTCCTCTCCCTCGAAGGGGAAGCCCTACCCTCAAAGGGGCATTCTTGACCTGAATAGAGGGGTGAAAATAACCTTTTCTCCTTCATTCGGGACCCCGTTTAAGTCCATTTTTGGTGTCTGTTCGGCCTCATTATTCATCCTCTTTGATTTGGGTGACCTTGAAATTTTCTTTGGAATAATTTAATTCAAATGGGTGGCCCTTCTCTCAAAGGGGCGAGCCTAACTTGAATAGAGGGGTGAAAACAACCTTTTCTCCTTCATTTGGGACCTCGTTCAGGTCCGTTTTGGTGTTTGTTCGACCTCATTCTTCATCCTCTTTGATTTGAGTGACCTTTAAATTGTATTGTGAATCCTTTAACTCAAAGGGGTGGCCCTTACCTCAAAGGGACACATTTTACTTGAACATAGGGGTGAAAACAACCTTTTCTCCTTCATCCGGGACCTCGTGCAAGTCTATTTTGGTGTTTTTCGGCCTCATTCTTCATCCTCTTTGGTTTAGTAAACTTTAATTTTTTTTGGGAATCCTTTCCCTCAAAGGGGAGACCCTGACCTGAATAGAGGGGCAAAAACAACCTTTTCTCCTTCATCCAAGACCCCGTTCAGGTCTGTTTTGGTGTCTGTTCGACCTCGTTCTTCATCCTCTTTGATTTGGGTGAACTTTTCCTTGTCTTGGCATACTTTAACTCAATGGGGTGGCCCTAAACATAATATAGGGGCGAAAACAACCTTTTCTCCTTCATCCAGGACCCCGTTTTGGTGTCTGTTTGGCCTCGTTCTTCATCCTCTTTGATTTGGGTGAAATTTACCTTGTCTTGGGAGTCCCTGAACTCAAAGGGGTGGAATTGACCTTAAAGGGGAATTGTTGACCTAAATAGAGGGGCGAAACAACATTTTTCTTCATTCAAGAACCCGTTCGGGTTCGTTTTGGTGTCTGTTTGGTTGTTTTCGAACCCGTTCTTCATACGAGTCCTTGTGTTGATCACTTTAGGAATATAAATTTGTTAATTTTTGGTTCTACCCTCCATATAAATCTCACTTTGGATCTTTTCAAATGAATCCATCCTTTCCATTGGCCATCTCGTCCTTCATTCGAGACCCCGTCCAGACCTGTTTTGGTGTCTGTTTCCTTTGTTCTCATCCTATTCTTCATTTGAGCCCCTATTCAAATTTGTATAGGAGAATTTTTCATCTCATTAGGAAATACTTAAAGTCCCGCCTTCCAGTTATTCAATCACCCCTTCTCATTCAACCGTCACCTCTACTCGCTCTTCCGTGTTTGCAGCTGTTTAGTCCCCCGCTAGCTAGCCTTTGGGTGAATTTTACAGATAGAATAGAAAAGGTTATATTTCTATCCATTATCATTAGTTCCCTTCATCTGCATCCTCTAAAGTTCACCATCTCACCAATCAATCATCTGGGAGTGTCTTGAGGCATCCTTTGATCACATATCCATCATCATTTCTAAATCTCCTAGACTTTGTTTTTGAGGTTTTTAATCCAAGTTGGCTTAGGTGTTTGATCCCGATTGTCATCATTTTCAATTGCTCAAGATTTTAATCTATCTTGAGTTAGTTAATCATCATTATGACCCAATCAATCTACTTCCATCTTGAGATGGATTTGGTGTTGTAACCATCGTGTTCACAATCTAATCTGATCATCAACACCTTATGCCATCTAAGTCAAATCTCTGAACCAGGTTTAGAATCTATCTGATTAGTCATCTGATCCTATGTCCTCAATCCTATCACATACCATCACATCCTCTAGTCATCCTAATATGAAATTTTATCCAAAACAGTCCGAGCTTAACCTGAATCCTGATTTGAGATTTCGTCCATCTTATGATATCAAACCAAATATTAAGATCTCCTCTTCCTTCTTCTTCCAATCCATCCAATTTATCATTCCAATGTCTAGACCCCCTATATTTTCAATATGTATCTATTTCATCTAACATCATGAATCCTTATCCTCCTCCCGCACAACTAGTAATAGTAGTCAAAGGGAATCCCAACTACATTGATGATGATAATGAAAGTCTTGTTGATCAATAAGAGTGTAATATAGTTTCCCTTGATGCTATTATTGCTAGAAAGTTTTTTCCAATTGCCTCCCAAAATACAACCACTCCTTCAAACTATCCCCCCATGCCTTCATCTACATCTAATAATAGTCCTTATGCTACTCTTGACAAGGGATATCCAACATCCTCACCATCCAAATATTCATCATGTCCTCCATCTCCACCTCTATCCTATCCAAAATTCACATCCTCTTATAGTAATCCACCTTCCCCATACTCCTATCCTTATCATCATAAACAATCGCAATATCTCTACCTTAATTCCCCATCAAAATATTCCCATACTAATCCCCCATCTGTGCCTTCCTATCACAATCCACCATCCCAATATCCCTACCTTAATTTCACATCTACGTCTTCCCACCTTAATCCAATCTCCACATATCTCCATCCTAATACATCACCCATGTCCCCTTATCCTAATCCACCATCTCAATCTTCCTACCCCAATCCTCCATCCATGTCCACTTATTCCAATCCACCACCCACATCCCCTTGTCTTAATCCCATATTCAAATATTCCCATCCTAATCGAATGTCCACACTCTCTTACACACAACCACCATCTTAGTATTCCTACTATAATCCTCCATCCAATCCTAATCCACCGGTCTCTAATCCTAATCCTCCATATCCTATTAATCCTCAATCCAATCCTAAACCACCAGTCTCTAATCCTCATCCTCCATCTCCTCCTATTCCCCCATCCAAACCCATCCCCTTGTCTAATCCTAATCCACCAGTCTCTAATCCCCATCCTCCATCTCCTCCTAGTCCTCCTCCCAATCCTAATCCACCAGTCTCTAACATTAATCCTCCATATCCTCTTAGCTCCCCATCCACTCATCTAATCCTAATCCACCAATCCCTAATCCTAGTCCTCCACCCATCCATAATCATCCATCCATTCCCATCACCCCACCTCAACGTATAATGCCCAAAGATCTCCTTCCAAATGTCGTCCAAAGACTCATGACATAAGAGACATCCCTGAATCCACATCTTGATGTTGTGGAGCCATGCCCTCCCACTCTATCATGTACGATCACTAGTGATGAGGCCCTCCTCCATCCTACACCTATCACTCCCATTACCATTCATAACACTATCCAAATGGTTGAACCCATCAAACCCATTGAATCCCCATCTTCTAGTACTAGATCCACCCAATCCATTGGAGACATCGAATCCACTCCTCCTAGTCCTAATATTACCGAAATTAAATCCCATGACCTTCATGAATCCTCCATACTTCCATCTCTCCCACTTGAGGATTCCCTCTAACACTCCTCCATCATCATGCCTCCCACAAAATCTAAGTCATGCCAAGAGCTTGGTCCAAAGCATGCTAGCATATCCCCTCCTCGAAATCTAGATCCTACCATCACATCCACTCCAGCCCAAGATACTAGTCCCCCATCCATCCCATCTCATGATTCCTTTCCTTAACTAAATCTTGATCCTACCATCCTATCTACTCCATCTCAAGATAACACTAGCTCGCCCACTCCACCCCATGATCTCCTTTGCACACAAGATCCGATCACCCCATCTCATGCACCTTTATCACCCACTCTCAAAATATAGATCCTATCATAAACCCTAATTCCTCTACCAAACCCTTATCACCTCCTCCTCTAAATTAGGATGCTACTATCCCCTCATCTCCATCGCATTATCCTCCAACATCGCCTAGCCTTGTCACCCCAACACTACTTGTATATCACCTTGGTAATATTACACTCCTACATGGTGGTATTCTTTCCAAAGAAAAAAAAAGTATATGCACAACCCTTCTTACTCCACCTACTAATGGAATCACATCATGCTTCCAAAAGAATAAGCATCCTACCATCAATCAAATGCTCAAGAACATGAACTATCAAGGAAAAGGTTTAGGCCTTCATGAGAAAGGTATTTTAGATCCCATTCAGGTCAAAGAACATCCAGGTGCACAAGGTATTGGATATATCTCCCAAGAATCACAATCCAAAAATGTTGGTACAACCTCCACACACCCTAAGCGAGCCTCTTCCAAAGAAATGAGAGGAACTTCCCATCGTTCTACCAAATCCTTTGTCACCATCCCTCCTCCTCCATCGTATTACCTCAAAACAACTATTCATCTTCCCCCTTCATTCATTTTGGGTCCTTATGTCCCTCCATCCACCATAATTTATCCTCCATATACAACATCCATTTTGGGCCCTTATATTCCAAAATCACCTATCCCTAGCATGGATCACAGGAATCCTAAATTTATAACTCTTAATTAGGATCAACAAAGGCACCTCTCCATGCATGCTATCTCGCATCCTCCATCCACACACCATCATCAAAATCCTACCTCTATCACTCCATCCACATATTCTCCACATCATCCATTTCCTCCTACCCATCCCATTCTACTACAAGCACTTTGGATGCCAAAGTAAAAATGCATAAATCCAAACATACACATGAATCTATAGCTCCTCATGTCCCCTTCAAATGACATGTTGATGAAAATAAAAATCAAATCCACAAGCCCAATCAATCCCAAAGGCCATAAAGTCCCACCAAAGAAAAAATCAAAACCATGTGGATTCCCAAGAAAAAAGAGGCCATGCCCTCAAATGAGAAATCCCTAAAGACATCCAAAGTTGCTAATACCAAAGATAATCATTTGCATCTTCCATCTCCTAAATTGGCTTTGTGTATTTATGTCCAAAAATTCACTATCCCAACTCCCCCATTATCGCCACATTCTCCATCCATCAACCCTCCTATCATTTCACATCCACCACATGTGCCAATGTTGGTCCTGAACACCTTCCCCCATCACACATCCACTCCATCATTCCATCCATACACTTTCCAACACCCCATCCACTATCCCACATATCTTCCCCATCAAATCCCTTTAATCCATCCTCTTGCATAATCCATCCATTCTAATAAGGTTGTACCAACATCCAATGGTCTCTTTACATATGGGATCTTATTACCTCATATAGAAATTTATGCTTGAGTCCTTCACCCATACCCTTTATCACATATCTTCCAAATTCACATATCCATATCCATATCTTTATCCATCTCCATCCAGATTTCTATCCAAAAATTCTAAAAAATCCACAAAATAAAAAAATCAAAAAAAGACAAAAAAGACAAAAAATAGTAAAGAGAAAATAATTCATCCAATGGTGAAAACTTCACAAAAAAGAACCTTGGATAATTATCATGATGAAAACTTGGCAAACAAGCGTCATGCATAGATCCACCATCCAATTTACTTCCACAATTGGGGGTAGCTTCCACCTGCACCTTCCCTTTCACCATCTCCTACATCTGCCTATCTTCCACATCCTACCTATCATATCCCATTTGTATCTAGTCCCTCCATATTCCTTGTGATCTTGACCTAGATAGGGGAAAACATATATGCATGCTTTGGACATCTCTTGGCATATATCCTCCTCATCTATACACTATGCTATCATATTCCATCTACTTTTTTGATCCTTGCATATTATCTACATCCATCTACCTTCATCATTCATCCATCATCCCAACACCCATATCCCTTCTTTACCCATATCTCCTGTCTATGTCCATCTCACTCCCTTATCCACCCATCCTACTATCCCTCTTGTCTCATCACACATGGCACATCTAGAGCAGGGGCATCTCCTTATTTGTGATAGAATCCTTGGAGACATCATCAATCCATCCCTCCAAATAATCCTTTCCATCTCCCTATCTTTCCCATCCTGCAATCTCTTCCATCCTTCTAAATCTGATTCCCTCTATCCACTTATCCTAGCATCTTCCTATCTCTCCATATTTATCAATCCATCCTTTTATCTCTATTTTACTTCCATCTCATAATCCTTTCTCATTGGTATCTAGCTATAGGCTACCCCATGCAATCCAATGCCATGCTATCTCACTATCATCACTCCTATCTATTTCCTACATCTTCCTAATATCTTACCATTTTTCATCTCTCATCTATCTATCATATCATCTTCTCACTTCATCTTTCAATGATTGGGATAACTATCCCCTCCCTGAGCTTCACATAACCCACATCCAACATATCAACCATCCTATCCACATGACCTATACTAGCTCATTATATCAGCTCCACCAACATATCTCCTTATCATGGTCAAATCATTATCCTTTATCCATCGTCTATCTTTGGCCTTGTATCTAACTATGTTGCCCTTGTGCTTTCATGTAGGCAAGGTCAATCATTTGATTCGCCCCCGGGGTTTTGTCTTTTGTCTATCTTTTCATCTTCCATCGTTTGTCTTTGGCCTTGTGTCAAACTACATTGCCCCTATGCTTTCCCGTAGGCAAGGTTGATCATTTAATCTATCCCTAGGGCATTTTTTTGCCCAATTTTTATCATCCATCATGGTTTCCATTGTCCTCTTTCCGCTTTTCTCCATGGCCTATTGTCGAACTACGAGGGCTCTGTGATTTCACATAGGTAAGGCTGATGTTTGATCAACCCCCAAGCTCCTAGGTCTTTAGGGTGTGTCGGTCTTGTGTCTTGTGTCTCATTCCTTGTGTCTTGTCATCAAGTACGTCCCTATCCTAGCTGGTTCTTCACAAATGGGATCCATTCGTATCATGATATTCAATCAGTTTCAAGTATCCTGAGTCATGCTGATCATTTATTTTAGTATCCATCTTTGGTCTCAACAAGTTGTATCCTTCCTAATAGACCCCATCAACCCCATCCATCCTCTTGATACTAAAGGAAAATGATTTTTTGAAATTGATTGCAATATTTTAATACTTTTAGCTTCTATTTATCATTTGATCTCCCTATCATTACTTGTCAAGGCCGCCATGATATATCATATTATGGTGTGTTTTGACTGGTTTACATAGGGGCATATCTTGAATTTTATTTTGTTTTCATTTTCTTGGTTGTCCTACGTAGTACCCACTAGGACCCCTGAGGTCTTGTGTTACGTTGGGACATCCTTATGTGCTTGTGGTTATCCTAATGCCTGGCCTGACCAAAGTCATTGTGACTTTGAGGTGTTGGGATAGCCTTCTTGTTTGCTGTGTTTGTTTATGCATTAGACACTAATCTGCCTTGGTTCCACATACCATGCTCCCTGGTGTCTTATGCTATAACAAAAATCAATGCTCCAAAGATGGAAATTTTCATTAGCATTGCATTCCATTTTCTCTTCCATTTCATTGCATCTTTACATCCATCATCTTCATTCATTTTAACCATCTCACATCTCCATCCAATGTAGCATAAATCATCTAATCACATCTTTGGTCTTGTTCCCACCCTTGCTACAATCCTTGAACCAATCACCATCCTCATCAATCATCATCAACGAGATGCATCCTTCCCTATCCTTGTGCTGTTCTGGGGTGTATCCTTCCCTCATCAACAACACTCTCATCGGGATGCATCCTTCCCTATCCTTGTGTTGTTTTGGGATGCATCCTTCCTTTATCAACAAAAATCCATCCATCATCACTCCATCTTGGCTTGTAGCTTGACCGAGGCAACATCACCTTTGCCCTAGAATCTATTTGTGCTTGCCTTTATCTCTTCATCTTATCATCCTCTCTCATCCATCATATTGCATCATCTTCCCCATCTACACTTGCATCATTTCATCCATTTTTAGAGCACATCCGTGTTATCTTAAACCTGCATGCCCTCTTGAGGGGGCATCCTCAATCCCTAATCTTCATCTTCACTCCCATCATAATTTCCTCCTAGTCATTCTTCGAATGACTGGGGAATCTTCCTTAATCTAACCATCTTCTTCTAGGTGCTATATTTTAATTTTCTTTGAAATGATGCTACTTTGTAACACCATCTCAAAGAGTGGAAAAATGTAGACATATAAATTTGACCACTTACATTTAGTCAAATTTATCCTTTTCATCTAAATTTCTTTTTATCCACATAAATTAGCTAATATTACCATTATTTGATTAATACCCCTAAAGTCTTCTAAATCCCTAAGGTATTTAATTTAATTAAATAATTTATCATATATCCTTTGTATCCCATAAATTAAATAAATAATTTCTATTTATTTAATTTACTCCCTCAAATTTCACATCCTCCATCACTCTTTCTTAATCCTAATTCATCTCCTAATCCCATCATTAGGGATGTGCACATTCCTAATCCATGATTAGGAGGTGTCACATCCTCCAAATTTTTCAAGTTGGCTTCTAATCATCATTAGCCACCTAACCCTCTTCTAATATGTCATTAACTAGTTTAATTCCATTTTATTATCCGAACACCCTTAATGGAATTTTTAATTCCATTTACAATCCCCATGTCCTTTCCAATAGAATTTTAAATTCCATTTATCCCCCCCATGTATTTCTATTCCCCATGACCTCTCATAGGTCACATTAAGTACATGGGACAAGGAACTCCTTTAAGAGGACCTTGTCTTATCCATTGGGTTCTTCCAAGTATGCGAATTAAAAATTAAATTTTATTTCTTCAAAACCCTTTCCAATCCCCATGGTGACAAGAGTGGAATTTCTAAAATTCCTCACTTGTCACTATCAACCCCATTTGGGGACAAGGAATTACTTTTTGAGGAAATCCTCTCCAATCCCAAGGTACTTTCAAGTCCCTTCATATCACATGGCCTTTTCCATGTCACTTGTCATTTTTCCATCTCACCCTCCACATGTCAAGATGTGAAGAATTGTGAGTCATTAACTCACCAAAAAAATTCATCTTGTCCATGATGGCTCAATCTCAACCGTCCTTTTCTCTTTAAATTGAGAGCCTTGGCTCCAAGTTAAAGAGGTAATAATTTGGAGATTATTGCATACAAGCCATTATTGCATTCAAGCATTCAAGTCATTCAAGCCATTTGCATTCAAAGCCATTATTTCACTCACCCACTATCTTCCATCACTCAATTACCTCCATAATTGCATGCAAATTTTTCATCAAGGAGCATACATCAAAGCATCTTCAAGGGCCAATCAACTCAACAATCTAAGCAAACAAAAGGTATAAAATTTGTTTTTGTTTTTCTTATTGTTTGTTTAGATTCAACTAGGCCTAATCTGAGGTGTTGTTTGTGTTTGATTTGTTGCATTTACATTTAATTTTTCATTTCTAACTTAGTTTAAACACCTACACACATAAAGTACTACAAATTCCAAAATAAAAGAATCGAAAGGAATACTCAGAATGAACTATTCTAGAAATGACAAAAAGACCATAGAAAAGAGGTATCATGCTTCCCATTCTTCAATTAGCTCCACATGAACATTCCTACACACATGAAAATGAGAAAAATGTTGGGTTGTGTTTGAGGTCTACCTTTTTCATACCCTTGTTTTGGTGTTACCACCTCCATGAATAGCCAAGATGCCACAAGATATGGAAATTGATAGAGAAAAAAAAAGGAAATAATACAACTAGATATAAAGCAAAGACAACTAAAATGATCTCCAATAAGCACAATGATGCAACTGAATATAAAGATACAAAGATACCTTTCCAACTATGACCTCTCAGGGCTAATAGTGGAAGGAATAGAGTGACACCACCATATAGAGAAATTTAAGCTTGATGATCTTACAAGGAGAGTGGTATTACAATTAGAGTATGTTGTTGGATCCAAATGAGGGGCTTGCAATAAGAATAATAATGGTGTAGAGGCAAGAATAAAGAATGAAGTGACAATGAGAGAGAGAATGCAAGAATGAAGCTAGAGAGTGAAGAATATTGAATGGATTGAGTTTGAATGAAAAAAATGGAGGCAGGAGGTTGAATCTCATCAATCAAGGGAGGTAGGGAATGTTACTCTTCATAGCCATTAGAAAACATAATATAATTATAGATCCTAGGGGTAGGAATATTGTCAAGATGACAAAAAAATGCATAGATTTTCATGCAACACATACGTTTACTTGATAAAAATTCCTCCATTGACATAAAACAACGTAGTTAGGTGGAAGGGACAAGGTGGTGTTGGCGGTGGATTTTATATTATCGATTTTATATTTTCTAAGGTAGGGGAAATTAAATGGGGAATTTTCCTAGGGTGCAAATTCATGCCATTACAATTAGAAGCCTCCACTTGGTTGTTTCCTTGGGGGTAATAAAGGGGTTGAGAAACTATGTTTGATATTAAATTGATTACATAACTCTTTCACATCCTGGTTCTTAAAGGGTGTTCCATTATCTGAGATAATGGCTTGTGGAACACCATAATGACAAATGATGTAGTTAAGGATAAATTTTGATATTTTCTTCCTAGTTATGTAAGTCTTATGGATTGCCTCGATCCACTTTGTAAAGTACTCAATGGTAGTTATTATAAATTTATGCCCATTCGAGGAGGTAGGGATAATATTCCTTATGAGGTCGAGCTCCCATTGTCAAAATGGTCATGTATTTGTGATTGGTTGAAGCTTTTGAGTTGGAGCATGGATGAGGTCTCCATGTTGTTGACATTGCAAACACTTCTTTACAAACTGGATGGAATCTTACTCCATAGTCCACCAGTAGTATCCCATCCTTAATAACTTATTATCCAAAGTAAGGCCACTCAAATGTGACCCACAAATTCATTCATGCAAATCTTTCAAGGCGATATAGGCTTCTTCCTAGTTAAGGCATCACATTAAGGTTGCATCAAGACTCATACAATATAAAGTGTTACCAATGATGGTGAAGTGTGAAGCTATTTGAATAAAGGTTTTTTGTAGGTTGTGGGTGAGGTCAGAGGCAAAGTTCCTATTATGGAGGTAAGTAAGGATTTCATGGTATCAAGGTGAGGCAAGACTAATAACATTGCACACTTAGAACATCAAAAGCTGGTTTCGATGAGGAACTCACATTTTAGGTTGTTTTGAGGTATATCTAACAATGAACCAATGGTAGCCATAACATCCCCTGCCTTATTATTAACCCTTAGAATTTTTTCAAAGGTTATGTCAATGAAATACTCCTTGAAGTTGTCCACCATATTTTTATGAGGCATTAAATTATTGTCTTTGGTTTGGTAGTCAATGTTGACTCGTCTTACTATTAATTGAGAATCCCCAAGAACTTGTAGCTCTTGAATCTACCATTAGATAGTAGTTCTCAACCCTATGATTACGGCTTCATAATTTTATATATTATTTGTGCAAGGGAATTCCAATCTATAAGACTTAGGTATACAATCAGCTTGTGGGGTGATGAATAGTATACCCACTCCAAATCCATGTTGTGTATTTGATCCATCAAAAAACAATTTCCATTGGTTTGTTGACACTATGGTAAAATTACCTCACATGGAAACTCTAATATTAGGGGATGATCCACACATAATGACCTAATTCAGCTAGCTAATTGATGATGAATTGTCATTTGATTGCCTTGAGATCAAAATATTCAATGTCAAACTCACTAAGAACCATGGCCCATTTTTCCAAATGGCCAGTGAGTGTAGCTTTGGATAGTAGGTACTTCAACAAATCAATCTTGGAAATGAGCTTAACTTCATGACTGAGCATGTAGTTTCTGAATTTTTGAGATGCAAAGATAATTGCTAGACATGATTTTTCTATTGTGTGTAATTAAGCTCAAATCCTACCAAATTTATGCTAATGTAGTATATAGCTTTTTCAATTCCTATTTCATCATGTTGTGCCAAAAGAGCTCCTAATTATATTGAGGTTGTTGATATGTCCAAGATCAAAGGTTTATCAAAAATTGGTGGCATTAATATTGGTGGTGATGCCAAGTATTCCTTTATCTATTGAAATTAATTCTCACAACGATCATCCCATTTGTATGCCACACCCTTGTGAAGGATATGGGTAAACAATTGGCACTTATTTTCCAGTTGTGCAATTAATATTTTAATTGGCTAGAGCTTCCCCTAAACGATTCTAAGTTGTTTCAATATCTTTGATGGTTCCATTTCCATTATTTCCTTGAATTTGGAAGGCTCCACCTCAATTCCCCTTCAAGATACAATGTACCCCAAAATTTTAGTTGTGGTGAATCCAAAGACACAATTTTTTGGATTGAGTCTCACTTGATATTTTTCTAGCCTATCAAAGATTTGAGTTAGCACTTCTTGGTGTCCTTTTATCATTATTTATTTTTCCAAGATATCATCCACATGGTCTTCAAGGATCTTGTGGAACATATCATGAAAAATTAAATTCATCGCCCTTTGATATGTTTCAACAAAATTCTTTAAACCAAAAGGAATCACATTCCAATAATATGTCCCCCATGGACAAGTAAAATCTATTTTGTGCTGGTCTTCCTTAGCAATAATAATTTGGTTGTACCCGAACCATCCATGAGTGAGAGAATTTCATGTCCAAATTTTAGGTACACTATGATATATGTGTTGGGCAAGGGGAATCATCCTTGGGACAAACTTTGTTTAGATCTCTAAAATCCGTACAGATACGTATTCCCAATGGGTTTTGAAACTAGAAAAATATTGGAAACCCACTTTGGATAATCAATAGGTCTGATAAAACCTACATCAAGCAACTTCTGTAGCTCCACTTTGACCAACAATGCAATTTGAGGATACATTTTCCTTAATTTCTACTTCATCGATTTTGCATCTGGGAAAATTGTGAGATGGTGAACCACTAATGATGTGTCAAGACAAGACATATTTGCATATGAAATTTAAGGAAAGTTGAAAAATTATTATTCTCCTCATCATCTAATGAAGAAGCATAGAAAGTGACTTGGGGTGCTTCCTCTGTTCCCATATTGATGGGTTGCGATTTCTCTACTAGGACTGCTGATTTTTCTTGCTCTATGTTGGGGAAATTGAATCCTTCATCCATAGGCTCCTCATATAGGTTTTCACCATTGGAGGTGTCCTTTATTTTTACTTTTTTAGAATCAGAAAGTGCCACATGGTGGTTTTCACTTGGTGATTTAGTCATTATTTTTAATTTTTCTATTTCACAATTGAAAGATTTAATCATATCCCCAAAATAGGCTTGTGTGCTTGGCTATATGTCAAAACCAAATTTATGATCTCAAAATGAAATATGATCTTGAATTCCCATAAACTCAAAAATTGCCTCATCATTTTTGAACGAATCCAAAATTGGTGGATGTTATTGATCCTAGTCGATAAGTTGGGGATATATAAATGTAAGCTCATTGTATTGAATTGGGGAGGAGAAGGATGTGGTGATCATGAATATATAGGCATGTTCAGATGTCTGTGATGCAAAAGGGTAAGTCATTAATGTTCTCGTATTGGGAGGTGCTTAACTATGAAGAAGCCTTATCCTCCTCAATCAAGGTATTCATGATGAGAGGAACCACATTTTTTCCCGAGGTATAACCAAGGCCAAGATTATTTGGTCATTTCTTAGGAACTATTGGTTCATGTATTCCTTATTATTTCACGCCAAGGCCTCCAATGCGTATATAGCCCATAATTTTCATTAATTGAAATCATTTTCTACTTGTATCCACTGGAAGTGGAAGCTCTTCTTTCTTGTCTTTTTCATCTCAATAAATCCATTTAGATATGTTCTCTTCTCATATGATCTCTTTGTGTAAATATCCTCACTTTTCAAATGTGGTGTTTTATTTATTTTTGGATAATTTTTCAATGTGTTGTGGTTGACCATATGTTTTGGGATTTAATGGTAATTTCTCCACAAAGAAAGAATATTTCAAGTCATATTCACCACAACATAGTTCTATGATATTTTCCTTGATTTTAGGAAGAGTCTACTTTGTAACAGATACAAATGCCAATTTTGAAGGATCAACATAGGAGGAAGGTATAGGGACTTCATAATTTTTAGGAACTTGGAGCACCTTGCAGTACTTCTCCTCCATGCTTTTACAATAATAAAATGGTTTTGGATGTCCATGAATTGTGATTTCTTTATCATCATAGGAAAAATTAATACATTGATGGTAACTTGAAGCTACAACCTTCATGAAATGAATCCATCAACGAACAGGGAGTATTATAAGGTAATTCAAGATCGAAGACCTGACATGTGGTCTCTATAATAGAGGGTCCCACTTTTATTGGTATCTTGATTGTTCCTTATAAACTCCACTCATTATCATCATAAGCATAGATTGTGACCTCTTTTGTATTTTTGATCACATCCTCTAAATAGCCCAACTATTTGATCAATTGGAGGGTACAAATATTTAAGCCCACACCTCCATCTATTAATACTCTCTTAACCTTGTTTTTGTGGATGTATACTTTGAGATACAGTGCACAATTATGAAATGTTTGGGATGGAAGATCATCTTGTGTGAAGATAATCGATGTGTAGATGAAATATACCCTACCATGGCTTGAAATTGGTCGGTATCAATGTCAGTAGTAATTGTCGATGACAAAAAATATTTCTCTAAAACTTCTGTAGGAGCAAGTGAAATCTACAATAGTTCCAAAATAGAGATTTGGCTGGGGGTCTTTCTAAGTTGATCAAGTAATAAATAATAATTGGAATTGTCTCTGGTTGGTCCTTTGGATGGTAGAGGGGCTCCTTGTATGGTAAATTTCCTTCATCATATGGTGAATCCACATTTAGGATTTTGACCTTGAATTGTGATAACAAAGACACGCTAGCCATATGAATGTATGCTACCTACAAAATTATCATAGGCATGATTAACTTGATTGTATGATTTAATTTTCCACCATCATTTCCTTTCCCATGGTCAAGCATTGGATTCTTATATATACCTAGATATTTGTTTCTAGAACTTTAACTTAGTTGTTGATCATCATTCGCCTCACCATTGTCTATGAAATCTTTTATGAAATTTTTCAATTTCATATAATTAGATGTTTTATGTCCCTTTGTATGATGATAGTTGCAATAGTCTTTATAACATGAGATTTTAACTTGTTGCTCTCCATATTGCCTACATTCTAGAAATTTTAAGGTGTTTTCTTGGACCATATTGTTCAAGATTGTTTTGATGGGCTCCCCTAAGGGAGTGTATTTTTCATCTTTGTAGGTAGTTTTTTTGTCTTGGTTGTTGTCCTTGTTGATTGCTAACATTATTGAAATTATTGAAATGTTGTGTACCTCCTTGTTGTGTGTTTGGTTTAGAAGGTGCATTGATGAAAACCTCCACATCTATAATCCCATCATTAGTAACACTCTTATACTTGGCCCATATGTGGGATTTGTCACTGAAACTAGATTATGGGTGTTTGTCCTTGTAGATTTGTATATAAATCCTTTTGCTATGAGAGTTATTTCAATATCAAGTCCTTTAGATATGAGTTCCTAAAAAATTGATACACATTATATCCTTAATTAGAAAGAAAGATCCGTGTTTAAGTTTCTTGCAAGGATCTCAACTTGTTTCTTAGGAATATGCCACTTGCATTTACTAGCCTTATGTCTCCATCGTTGCAAGAAAGGTGCAAAGGCTTCTCTATGATTTTTATTTAAGGTATAGAGTTATTCCAAGGTGACCTCCATGTCAATATTATATGATAAATGTGCTACAAATTGATCAATTATTTCTTGGAAGGTTCTAATCCCTGGCGGTAAGTGAGAAAACCATTATATTGCTTGTCCACCTAAGCTTCATGGAAAGAGTCTCATAAGGTATGTGTCGTTGCAAGATACTTCCATGCATACTACAAAGAATTCTCTTATATGTTCTTCTAGATTACCATGTCCCTTGTATTTATCAAAATTTGGGATTTCAAAGTTTGGAGGGAATGGAACCATCATGATACTTCTATCCAAAGGGTAGGGACATAGATCTTGTACTGCATGTGATTTTTTTGTCTTTCTCGCTTGAATATCTTGGATATTTTGAGTTAAAGTTTATATTTGAGTTCATATGTCTAAGGGACCAATGCTTGGTGGTGAATCATATGCATTATATTGTAGAGATGTCATGTTTGTGTTGTATTGACTATATGGAGGATTATTCAAATTTTTGAATTGTGGTGTGAAAGCATTGCATTAGCCAAATTGATTTTGATTTACAACATTTTGAGAGTTTTGCTGAAAATTTTGTTGTGCAAATAGTTTTTGTTGTGCTTTTCATTGTCTTTGCGGTTGCAATTGTTGTAATTGTTGTGTTAGTTGATATGCAAGAACTTTTTCTGGTGATGACCCATGTTTTGTTGATATTGATGATTTTGTGAAGTGAATGCTATATGACCTTGTTGTTGTTGATATTGCAGATGTATGTTTTGTTGGTGAATGTTATGGTTTTGAGGAGATTCTCGGTATTGATTTTGTTGATGAAATTATTGACCTTGTTGTTTTCGATGTTATTGTTGATGCTAGTGATTTGGTTGATGTTGGTTTTATGGTGAGAGATTTGGTTGTTGATATTGGATATGGTGAGATTGTTGATATTGAGGTGGCTGATTTTGATATTGAGGTGGTTGATTTTGATGTTGCGGTGGTTGATTTTGTGATTGATTTTGATGTTGTGATGTTAGATTTTGTGATTGATTTTTATGTTGTGATGTTGGATTTTATGATTTATTTTGATGTTGTGATGGTGGATTTTGTGATTGATTTGGATGTTGTGGTGGTGGATGTTGATATTGTTGATTGTTGACCCCATTAAAGCTCAAGTTTGTAGATATTGTTATTTTGTAATGTTTGTACCTTGAGTATTAAAGGTTGGTGGTTTTTGATTGTTAGGATCATTCAAACTTAAGTTTTGTGGAGGTATATTTACCCCATAATTATTCATGTTTGAATCTTGAGCTTTGAAGGTTGGTGGTATATTCGTGTTTTGGTAACCTTGATTTGTGTTGGTGTTTCCTTGATTTTGAGTTTTTCCCAAGGGGTTTACATATTTATTTGAAGAAGTGTTTTGACCTACCCCTTGCAAGGTGACTATTGGTTGAATTGATAAATTAAGTGAAGGAGGTTGTGTTATTGGTTGTATAACTTGTTTTGCCAAAGATTCACCACAATGAGGTCAATTTTTTGCTGCTAGGTATGCAAATGTTTGAACCAAAGGTTGTTCTTTGAGTGTACTGACATCAAAATCCAATGAGAGTTTAGCACCACTTTGTGTTAGTTTAAACATGTACAAGTTAGGATCTAACTTCATCATGGTTTCTAATACATAAGGAAGAGTTGGGTCTTGTGACATTTCAAGAATATCATTGGGGGTAAATTCCCTAAGTTTGTTTGGATCAAATGTATCATTATCTATGTAAACCATTTTGGTTTGTGATATTTTAGGTTTTGTTTGAGGTGTTAGTTATACTTCATTTGTAGTAGTATGCATTCAAAATGGTAAATATCCACTATTTGTAGTCATTAAAATGTTTTACCCACCTTGGTTAGTCCCCATGTTCTTTTTATGTTGCAACCTATTTGTGACCATACAAGTTGTGACCACCTTAGGGGATGTTTTGATTAAGGTTGTGACCACCTTAAGGGATGTTGATGATGATTTTTTACTCAATTTTTTGTGTTCAAATGTTTTCTCAAATTTGGACAAAAGTGACACCTTAATAATTTTGGACCAATTGTTTAAAATGAAGTTTGATTAGATGGAATGACATGCAAATTTCAATGTAGATAATGTAACTAGATCTAGGGTTGTTTTTGGTTTTGATGATAATGAATTTGCAACCTTAAGAGTAGAATTGTGACTTTAAATTATACTAACTCACTATGATTTTCTAATAATTTGACCAAATATTTGAAAAGTAGATTGTTTTCCAAGCACTATGACAAATTAAGAAGTGATAGGTAAAGATTTAGTTTCAAATGAACAATTTCTAAAATCATGCTTAAATTTTTTCCATTTTTGTTTGCATGTTTGAATGCTTATTTCAGTGTTTGATTGTTTTTCAATTGATAAAAACATAGTAGACAATGTATTCAATTGAGTCAATTGGTATTAGATGCTTTTTTGTGTGTCTTTCTTCCACAAAGTCACACTATATGGTTTTACAAGGTCTCAACATGAAAAAAAACCATAGAATACAACCTATTTAGTGGGTAGATCAAGTTTATCTTCTCAAAGTAGGCTCGCTTGATAAAATACCACACATACAATAAGACATATGTCTTACCTTGGAAGGAAATTTTCCTTGCAAGGGATTTTGTCACCTCAACTATGTTTGGTACATGATGAGTAGCTTCATGGAATGATGCTATTCCATTGCACCACTAAGAGAAGACATTCAAAAGTCATAGGAATTCTAAAATAAATAGATTTTTTATAGGTAGAACTTGGTGAACATTGTTGACCTCTCAAACATCACCTCGGGAAATCGAAAAAATGTAGTCCCTAACGCAAATCTGGAGTGCTACATGCATGGATCAATCTACAACTTTCAATCTTAGCCAATTTATATAGCACACTCAAAAATGCCACTTGAGGTCAAAACCTTGAGTTCTCAATTAGGATGTGTCTCAAGACATGCCTCCTACTCAAAAGAAAAAAGGAGTTAATATTTCTCTTCACCCGAGATCGCACTAGGCGTGAGGGGAGAGGATACATAGAAACTACTGTAGGGTTACAATAAATGTAGATGCAAGTCCAAGATGTTTCTCTTCACCGAATATCACACTAGGCGAAAGGGGAGAAGATACACTTCTGACTTATCAAGCACACAAGACAATGAATACAAAGCTCATTTTAAGTGCACAAAATATATGTGTGGTTCAATTTTTAATTGCATATAAAGGTGCAATTTTTTGGTTAATTTTAAACCCAAATGAAAAATGTGTTCATTTTAACCAAAAGACAAATGTGTGTTCATTTTAAAATCCAAAGTCCAAATGTTATTAGTTGTGGGGTTCAATTCTTAAACCACTAATGCTAAATGTGAAGCTAAACTAAAGCATGAAAAGGAAAATCTCTAAGGTTATCCTTCATGTAAGTGTTAAAAAACACTTTGGATTTTTATGATTGATGCTTGATGATTTCCTTTGACAAGTGTGAATAAATAATTTTATCTTTACTCCATGCTTCCCTACAAATAATAGTTTTGGAGAATAGCATACAAAGATAAAAAAAGAGTTATGGTTAGTTCTTAGGAAAATATGAAATGAAATTGAAGAAATCAAGTAAACGAAAGCATTGTTTATTTATAACAGAAGTGTGGCTTTTTTGACAAAGGCACGACACTATCAGATGATAGAAGCATGGTCCTTTTACAAAGGTTGGATCCTTTATCAAATGCATGGGTTGTTTCTGTAAAAAAAAGTTGTAACATAAAAGGTGTGCTATTTTCAAGCTATGAAGGTGTAGATCTTTAACAAAGGCATGGGCCTTTAACAAAACAACAAACGTATAAAAAAAAAATGCACTTCTCTACCCTTGTAACTTGTAAATTTGATAAAGCTTGAAATAAATTGATTAGGTAGGGATGTGGGGTCCCACCAGGCATGACAATTTGTAAATGTATGAAATCAATTAACTAATTAACATCAAATAAATCTTTAAAATAAAAAAATGATCAATCAATTACACCATTATAATGAAATTCATTTATCAATCAACAACTAGATTCAATTCAAAGAATTTAAAGAACAAACAAGAATGCAAAGTGTTGAGCACCTAAAATACCGAGAGGGGGATGAATCGGTATTCTCTAAAACCACTTAAATATTTAAATATCCATTTCACATAGAATATTCAATTTAGAGTAGGAAAGGAAAGCATGAAATCAATCATCAAAAGAACATGACACATAAACACCAGATTTTTATGTGGAAAACCCAAAAAGGGAAAAAACATAGTGAGGATTAGCTCACAATATACTATAATTAGTTACAACATATTACATAAATTCTCACTGTAGGTGGACTCACTTTCCTAGTGGACTAATTACCCAAAAAATGAAAGAAAGATAGAAGAAAAGGGTGGCTCACTGCCAAGATTTGAACAACTACAATTGCATCTACAATATGCAGGAATTGCATTTCTGTTATAATCAAACATGCTCTGATAACATGTTAGAATTGGATATGGATGCCAAGATCTATGGACCAAATGGAAAGCACAAAGAAGAGAGAAAATAATGTGACAAGAATAAACTGTATTCAATGTCAATGATATGATATGAGATTATTTACAATGAGAGACCCCTTGGTTATATAGCCAAGGTGAGAACATAGGAGTGCATAAGATTATGACAAGTGTCATAATCTTATGAAATGAGACAACAATGAAAATCTATCACTCCACCTAGAGTGGAAAGTGATAATGTGATAACCACCACAAATAGTGGATCACCCACAAAAGGTGGAAACCTAATCACATGATATGTCCATAAAAGGTGGAGGTGATAAAGTAATAAGAAGATAAGTCCACCAAAGGTGGAAATTCTCCAAAAATTCCTATGTGGTCCCTAAGTAAACTTAAATAAGGTGTAATTATGACCTAGGACAAGGTACAAAACATTTAATTACACCAACAAGTTCCATTGAAGCTCAATACACACATTTTACACACTTCATAACACTCTACTCTAACACTCTACTCTAATATGCATTTGTATTACATTCACACACTTCCCATAAATAAATCATGTATATTTTTTTATCTTTTCATACTCCAACACCAAAAATATGTTATACTTATACCCATTACATCTACAAACTCTTGCAACATCAATTAGGTCAGCCTAATTAGATGTATTATGAAAAATAATAACTTGTTGGCCCAAAACATACTTCACACTAGAATAAAAACTTATTAAAAACTCAAATAGGTTGACATGGACCTATAATAGCTCCCACATAATGTATCAAAACTTATTCATATTAGGTCAGAGCCGCTAGAGACCTAACATCAAAATAACCCAACTGAACATCCTCAAACCATCACATGGACCTCCAAACTTCACTCCACTTGGAACTTAGATGCTACTAATATCTATAAAAACCTCCAAAAATATACAAGATCAAAGATTATTCCTCATTGAAGTGCAGATTCATCAAAGCATACTCTCTGCACAAGAAACACTGTCATTGGAAAACCAAATATTTTGTCATTCATAACTTCCACACCAAAAGAAAAAAAAAAAGTGAAAATATAGATCTAGACTCCTCTGAAATTCACCAAAATTGAATTAGAATCACAAAGTAGAATTATTCAAGCTGGACCTATGTGGACCAAAAAACTAGATGTCTTGTACACACAAAAATATGTTCTGACACTTAGCCAATTCTTCCACTCAATTGTGTGCATCAAATAAAAACTTAATGCATTTATGCACTGGATTATCATTCTCATACACACTCGTGCATCACCAATAATTATGCACATAATTATTCATATCAAACCACAATGTTGAAATCAATGACAATATTGTATCTACATACTGTACATCCATGCTCATGTTGTCGACAAGTATATCAATGACAAACTCCATAAACTTCTAACAATCTCCCCCTTTCTCATTCATGGAAACATACATCAACTACTCTCCAAAACTATTCCCCCCCTTTGACATCAAGGGAATAGGGTACACAAACATGTTCTGGTCTTTATTCACCCTTGACATCACTCATAAACTCTTTATTGGATTGCATACATACTCCCCTCAACTGATATATACATGTATGAATGAGAGTAAAAAAAAAAATATTGACCAACTCCCCCTAATAGTGCTATCCATTAGACTAGATCAAAATTGGCACTGATATACTATCTTCTAACATCTACATATATATAATGATGTATGAATATGAAAACTAAAATGCATAATAAGAAAATAAACGTATATGATCAAATGACAGAGGCATTTGACACCTACAACTTATCAAGGTGTGATTTCTAATATTTATTTCCTTCTTCCCATCCTTTCTTGGCTAGGAAAAGCATGCAGATCTGTGCTTGAACTCCATGAGGATCTCTTCTCCATCATTTGGAGTCTTGGGTACCAGATTTAACTTCATTGCACAATTATTTTCTCTTTTTTTACTTACAGTTGGAAGAACTGCTCGTGCAAATTCTCAATTACCAACCTTGTGCTCCCATCAATATCTTGTACTAGATCATAGGAACCAAATGCCTTATCAATTTAAGAACCAATGAATTCCATCTCATCCTTAATGTTTTTGGTGGAGTTGGGCCACTTCATGAAAAATTGGAACAACACCTTGGCCTCTACAACACAACTTTGCACATCCTTAAGATTGTCTTGAAATTTATTATGTGTGGTGGCACATTTCTCTATTATATCCATTCATATCTTATCATTCACATTTTTATATATCCTTCTATAATTCCTCCTTCAACTCACTAGAATACTCTTTGAATGAATCAAGTAAAATATTTAAATTTTCCATAACAAATAATGAATTATCAATGTTTGCACCAAGTATGCTCTCTTGCAACACCTTCACTACTTCATCAATAAGCTCCACACTCTTCTGATGAGTTTGTAAATTTTATTTCTAGGAAGGGGCATGGAAAGCATCACCCAATTGTAGCTTGTGCAATGGAAAAATATTATCCATATCAACCTTCTCTTGTTGCATTGGAAGCTATAATATCCTAGAATTGGATCTGCATACTCAACAAGTTATTCAATGAATTTATGGAGGTGCCAGAAGATTCTCTGAATTCCTTCACGTTCTCTTATGTATCCTCCCTTTCCAAATCCTTTTCTTTGTCACCAATGCTACTCTCTTCTATTTCATTATTCCTCTCAACATTGATAGAATATTCCTCATCCTTCTTCTCTTCAGTAGTAGATGCATTCACAATCTTTTGCTTATCATTAACAAATTTATCAGTGTTATCTAGAGGCATATTCATCTCCGGGTTGTCTTGTATTGCTTCTTCAACACTCTTTTTAGGTTTTAGAAGAGGGGAGTTATGGCCTATAGGTGCATCCTCCTTCTATGTTTCAGCAACCTTTAATTCTATAACAATATTCTCTCCAACTAGAGGAGCATCACTAGTAATACTTTCTTCTACAATATTTTATTTCATATCCATAAGAGTGTCATTATGTACATCTCCTATTTTGCACCATGCACATGTTGAGAATATTTTTGTTGTGTTTCCTCTGTTACATTAAATTTTAGAGTCGCCATATCATCATGCATTTCTTCTTCACTGTCTAGAGTTAGTCCTAATTTCTGTGCCAAATTGGAAACCTTCTCCATTGTTTCATTCCAAAGCCTCTCAAGATCATTATGATCTCTACTCATTAGGATGGTTATGTTTTCTTTGTTCAAAACTCCTTATTGTACAAATGAGCCAATGTAGCTTTATTTCATTTCAGAGGGGTGCACTAACCTTCTCCAAAGAAAAAGATCTTAACTTTTCTTATTCATCGATGGATTCTTTCCTTCTAGCATGTAATACATTCCTTAATTCCACAGGTAATTAATTTTCAATATTCTTCATATTCACTTCAAAAGTAACAATGTATTTTAAAAGTGCTTCTTCTATAGTATCTTTGCCAACATCATCTGTTGTAGTATATAGAGCAGTAGATTTCTCTAACATTGCATGCTCTACAATACCATTAAATAAAGCATCTACTTTTATGGGGCTATGTTTCCTTACCGAGGGGGGAGAATTTTATTTCTTCTTCTTTGCTTCTCAAGTCATTTTTCCCTTTCTAGACTCTGCTATCTACTACCTCATCTATATCTTATAGCCTTCTCCTTTTCAACTTAAGCCTCACTATCCATGTCCACAATGCCAATATTTTGTTTCTTTCCACTTGATTCTCCTTGTGACACATCGGGTTTTATTTTCTAAACCAATTGTGGTCCTTCTTCCTCCTCCTCATCTTCTACATTCACACCCATTTATTTCTCTCTTGTTTCTTTTTTTTTACTCTTCTCCTCATAGGGCCTATTTTCTATTTTGTCAGAGTGGCCTTCACCAATGCACTTGTGGACTCTTTTATCTTCTCTCTTAAGATAGATTTAGTAACGAAGGACTTGAGGGAAATCTAAGGGGTGGTACATATTCTACCAAATATCCTAACACTTGATGATCCTTCTAGAGCATCACATAAGCCTTTATATTTTTCTACTTCTTCTTTCTTGAGGCCCACCAAATCTGCAACTTGTGTAGTCACTCTCTCAATAGTCTTCTTTATTTTCTTTTATATTTGATCCATGTGAACCCTCATGTATTTCTCCTCATAAGTACCATACTTCCTCTCAAAGGTGTCTCTTGGTTTTCTCAGTATAAAGTCTACTAAATCGATAACTTCTTCATTTGTAATTTCATATCCGATCTTTGGGATCCAAACAATCCTAGGCTCAAAAAATTGTATAATGAAATTATCCTTTGTCACCAAGAATGTTATGTCATTCTTATAAGTCTCTACCATGCTCAAAGGAATCCTCATTTTTTGGCTTGCATGTTATTTTGAAATATTTTGAAAAATCCCCATAATACTACTTCTTATGCATCACATCACCTAACCTCCTTAGATGATCTCTGATTTGATGCGCTACTAGTCTATCCCTCAACCAAACTATTTTCTTTGTTCTAGGTTGATCCCTTCAAAATTAAAACAAAAAAACAAATAATCAATGTGTCGAACTTGAAAGGATACTTTAAATCCTTTTTCTTCTACAAATTCTCAAATAATTGTGCCCTCAAAATTTTTCACAAATCAAAGTTTGCACTATTTACAACCATCTTGTAAGAAGTGTTTATTGTGTTGGCTAATACAAAATTCTCCCTATTAGAAAAAGTATATTTTTTAGCCAATCATCATGAAAACATATTTGATTGTCAGGTCTCTAACATCCTTGATTTTCAAGGCTCTCTTGTTATACCTTGCACCAATTAACTCCATAACAACTTCATTCTTTATTGATTTGAGCACCAAAGTTGGTCCAATTGAGTATAAACCCATAACAACCCTAATCACCTCTTATTTTATCAAGTGAGGTATATCAAGATAGATAAATCTATCATGGATTGTACTCAAGGTTTACTTACCCACACACCATCACAACAAAAGTTAGGGAAATAGTTCCACACATTGAGCTTCTTTTTTGCCAATCTCTTGAATTCTATTTTCAGCTTGAAGTCATCTTTGACGAGTTCATTAACCCACATATCACCCAATTTAGAATGATCATATTCCTCCAACTTTACATGCATGTATACCCTTACATATTCTATGCGAAAAACACCAAATGGAATGTGTGGAAACACACTGTGTGGATCATCCACCAGGAATTTATCAAGATTTCATTTAGATTTAGGTTAGGGATGACCCACAACCTCAAATAATTGTGGTGTATACATTTTCCAACACTTAAAAATACTTCTAAAAACTTAGGGCAAGATGGAAGTATGTAAATACATTTTGATCATTTTTCTATTAGGGTTTCATGCACAATATCACTAGAATGATTCACCTTGATCTTCACTACTCTTTTCTCCTAAAATTATCATTTGCAAATGACTTATATTGAATATGAAATCACTTATAACCCTTTTTGAACTGACCTAATTCACATTGAATGTACATTTTGAAAAGCTGGTAAAAACCCTAGCTATATGTACAATCAACTTCAAATGCTTCAAAAATTTCCACAACTCAATATTTTTCATCTGTTATTTCTCCAATAGGTTAACCATGTCAACCTACACCTTATTTAAACATGTTGAAGCATCAAAACCATTTCTTCGGTAGGGGATAAATTATATTTTATTAATGCTCCCCCCAAGCCAAAGATTTCTACTTAGTTTCTGGATGAAACATCTGCACCAAATGGTGGTATAGACTTAGGATTAGTCTCACTGTCTTCCTTCTTTCTCCAAATATTTTCCATCTCTTTCTTCATCTCTACTAGATCAACCTTTTTCACTGGATCATTCTTCTTTACTAGATTATTCTTCTTCACATTCTTGCTTTTGCAAAAATTGGAAATGTGTCTTGGTTTGTTGCAATTATAACACATGAAAATATTTTAAACAAGCTTACTTCCACCCATTTTGGATCTACATTGATTAGATTTATACCCAAATCCATTGCATGCATAACAATAGACATTAAAATATTGAAACCTCATACCATTATTATAGCCATTCATCATTTGACTTCTGCATTCACTAGCCTTATGACTAAATTTTTTGCATGTAAAATATTGACCGAGAAAAGATGAAACATTCTGATTCATTTTTCTTCTACATTCCATAGCCTTGCATCCAAAATTGTTTTAGGAATAATAGAAACCATAAAAATATGGGCACTTTTATGCATTTGGTTGTCTAATCGGTGGTCTTTTGAAGTCTTTCCTTTGATTTCAAACCTACTTGTCATTTTTCTTCTTGTCTTTAATCTTCTTTTGTTTAGTATTCTTCTTTTCAACATTTGGTGTTTGATCTGCCTTTATCTTAGGGATTATTCTGGTTTACAATCATTTCATCAAGCATTTTAGAACTCATCTTGAATTTTTCTTCTTGATAATTTTCTTTTCCGTGATGAAGTGTGGATTCATCAAAGCATAAAATCTGCATAGGAAGCACTGTCATTAGCAATATGGATTTTTTGTCATTCATAGCTTCTACATTAGAAGAAAAAACAATGTGAAAATATGGATATAGACTCTGACATCCACCAAAATTGCATTAGAACTATACATATTTTTAAAAAAAAATTGGACCAATGTGGACCAAAAAATTGGATGTCGTATATACAAAAAAATTTGTTTCAACACAACCAATTCTTCCACTCAACTATTTGCACCAAATCAAAATTTCTTCCATCTATGCACTGGATTATCATTCTCATACACACTCATGCTTCAATAATCAGTCTACACATCAATATTCATATCAAAACACAATGCTGACATTGATAACAACACTATATATGCATATTGTACATCCATTCTCACATTTCCAACAAGTATATCAATGAAAAACTCCACAAAATTCCAACACAGAATCTAACAAGCATTTTAGTTATTCTCCAAATATCTTTCCTAATTGTGAGATTACCTTGGTACAAGAGAATGAAATCATTGACACATTTTTTAATATCACTTTTCCTAGTATTCATTCATCTCCCAACATCTCCCCCACTTGTGAGAATGTTTTGGTGCAAGAGGATGCAATCATAGACGATCATGCCAATCATAGTTGTCCTTCTCTCGATACCTCTCCTACTTGTGATGAAGTTATTTTGGTGTTAGAAGATCCAATCATTGAGATTCATGAGAATCTTGTTTGTCTCTCTCCCAATGCTTCTCCCATTTGGGAAGATATTATGGCACAAGAAGATGACATCATTGATACATTTCTCTCAAAAGATAGTAACATGGATTTATTAGATGAAGATTCCAAGGTCAACTTAGATCCCCCTTGATAGAAGATCATCAAAAAGAAGTCAAATCCATTGAGGTTATGAACACACAAGTGAATATTAGGTCTCTTTTGATTAATGGACCTCCTCAAACTCCTTTTGGACCTCCTAATATTCCTCTAATTATTGGACATCCTAAGGGTCCTCTAATTATTGGACCTCCTAAAAGTCCTCTAATTATTTGACCTCCTCTCATTATAGGACCTCCTAAACTTTGCAAAGAAACTTAGTAGCAATAATGTGTCACAAAAACCAAGTTATCATACTATAGCTCACACACATATCACTAGAAAAAATAAGCAACCAAAACAAACTCCAACATCCATTTTATTGACTCAATTATATCTCCCACCCACACCTAACATTCCACAACGTAGTGGTAAAGAATTTGATCTTGTTGATAAAATTTGTAACACTCCTACTAAGATCTCCTTGTGGGATTTAATTCAAACATCACCTGATCATTATGGCATGCTTAAAAAGGCTTTATAAAATGTTGTTATCCCTCTTAGTGTGCAACCAAATGATGTGGCAACTTTGATTAATAATATGAATCCACCTAATTTGGACATTGTCTTTCATCAAAATAATTTACCTCCTTTGGAAACACAAAAATAAAATGATTCTTTGATGATAATGGCTATTATTAACAAGGTTGGGATTAGACATACCCTTATTGAAAATGGTTTAGGGATTATTGTTTGTAGTGTAAATATTTTGGATAAAATTGGAGAGGAATTTTTTTTAATTCAACCTGTTGATTTGTCAATCAATGTTTTTGATAATGTGGAAAGAAAACTGCTTGGTGTGATAACATTACCTATCAAAGTTGGTAAGATTACATTACAAAATACTATCCATGTCACGCCTCATGATATTTTATATAATATTCTCTTGGGTAGACCATGGATTCATGAGATTAAAGGAGTGCATTCAATGCTTCATCATTCAATGAAGTACACATACAAAAATAAGGTTTACACGCTAAAAGTTGATCAAAAATCTGAAAATTGTTTACAAACTAAAATAGGAATGAAGGATCCTCTAAGAACATTGACACAAACCACGAAAGTGGAACATTTATAAGTTGGGGATAAAGATAAGTGTATTTCATTGATAACAAAGTTGTTAGATGATGATTTGGGTTCAATAGAATTATATACCTACCTTCATGGGAGAATACAAAATTATATAAAAATCAGAAAAAGAGAAAGAAGCACCAATGATATCAACACAACCTACCATTTAATCATCAAACACATATGATTCTACAAAATCTAGCAAAAAGGAAAACAAAAATTAATTATCCACTTATGATGGAGATGATCATGAAGAACCACCTTCTTCAAAAGCAATTGAATCCATTTATGGAAGTGGTTATAAAATTTTGAAACAATTTGGCTATAATGGGAAAAGGATGTGGTATAAAAGAACAAGGCTTTCGTGTCCCTATAGAGCCTAACAAACAAGAAACAATAAGAGGTATTGTCAATTGTCTTTCAAAAATAATAAAATCATAAAAAAGACTTTCACTTAATCAATATAATTAGTTGTTGCTCCTTGTCATGTGGTAGTTGTAGTATCACACAATACTCACTACTATGCATGGGGGTATAAACTAGGCTTTAAGCAATCATATTTAATTTCACAAGGAGAAACATATCATAACCATCTAGGCTCATCTTTGTCTCTAAACTTGGGGGGGCAAGGAGTTAGGTAGTATTGTGTAGGTGTAATCCTTCTTGGGATCCCTTTATTTCTCCTTAAAAAATTAGCGTAGCAAGTACACTAATATTTTAAAGGGGCGAATATAGTCCCCTACTCATTGCTTGCATATGATTAGTCCCTTCTTAGTGATGATAGCATACATATCGTAGGAAGTATAACCTTGTCAATCAAAGTGTGGCCTTCTTAATCTATGTGAGTGTCTCTTTGGTGGTGATATTGGGCTTGATGTCCTCTAAGAGTGTGACATTTATTAGCATATGACATTACCCTTGGTGGTAATACTATGGCTGGTATTCTCTAAG
The DNA here is from genome assembly GCA_007115665.2 of Sequoiadendron giganteum. Taxonomy (NCBI): domain Eukaryota; kingdom Viridiplantae; phylum Streptophyta; class Pinopsida; order Cupressales; family Cupressaceae; genus Sequoiadendron; species Sequoiadendron giganteum. The sequence goes on from CM021106.1 coordinate 100,239,245, forward strand.
GCATGAATTTATTTTTCCACAAATTTTCCTCTCTTGGTGGTGATTCCATGTGTGATATTCCCTAAGGTCTGAACTTTCATATATTGAGAAAAGCTCCTTTGTTTTTGCGAGCCATCTCTTGTGGTGATGATATTATAACATCCCTTGAGTTTTTAGCCTAATCCTATCATCATTTATACACCCCACTAAGGTGAATTTTTGTTTATTCCTTGAGACATTAAACTTTATGCACCCCCTGAGGTGAGCTTGACATTTTTTGCTCCACTTAGTTCATGGGAGTTGAACCTAGTGTGAAAACATAAAATTTTGACCATTTTGTAGCACCTTATGAAGGTTATCAAGGAGTATATCTCTTGGTATGGTTATGGGTACACACCTAGTGAAAATAAATCCTCATTAGACCTAGTGTGTTTCTCATTTTTCTACATTGTCTAGGGGGCTCACCTAGTGAAAAGCGATCCTCACTAGCTCGTGTGCCTTCCCATTTGCGATTCACCTAGAAAATATCAAAATTTTATATGGTGTGAGTCATGAAATCCTTTTAACACGGCCACCTAGAATTAAAAACCTTTCTTTCTAGTGGAACCATGCATTTCATGAGTTATTTGGCATAACAAAAATTACTATTCCTCATGTGAGCTAACACTTATTCGATGGATGACATTTGGTATTTGAGACAATTTAAGACCAAGATCTCTTTTCCTTACCCACTCAAATCCTTTTAGTACTAACCGTGTTTTTTTTTTGTGTCTTCTTTGTGTTTGTATTGTGTTTACATCAATTTTATTTCATTTCATTTTCATATGTATGTCATGTTATACTATGTGTTTTCATTGTTTCGTGTTTTATGACATGTATGTTTATGTATTTTATCTTGTTGCATATCATACATGTGTGTGTGTTAATTTATGCTTATGTTGGTTTTCCATGGGATCTTGTATCTTGGGGGCTTGAGTGCTCCCCCACTAGATCTTTTTCATCCTATCTCTTCAATATTTGAACAATTGGACCCCTCTTGACATATTTTTCTACTTTAGTGTGAATTTGACCATAAGTTCACACTCTCAGTAAAGTCGGGGATAAATGTAGAGTCAAAAATTGTCACCCTTGATAATTTCACACTATTTTTGTCTCCCACTAAATTATTGAGCTCAATCTGATCCCCTAATTTCCTAAATTAAGCATTCCAAGGCCAATTTTTATCAGTTTTTGACAAATTGCAAGCATTGAAAAAATAAATTAATCTAATGCTTTTCCCCTAACACATAAAATATAGAAATTAGGTCAAGGAATTATACACCCAATTGGGGCACTATCCCACTACTTCATTTCCCTCCAAATTTGGACATGTCAGTGTTGACATTGTAACTATTATCAAACAAATTGCACCTAAATGCTTGAATGGTTATATTCAACAATCTATTGAAACATGGGAACTATCTTCATGCTGTGGGTATTCCTATGGTGAATATAGACCTCCAAATTCTAGGTTGGTTCCTATATGATTATCTGATTATGGACTTAAAACTATGGGGGGAAAAGGGAAAAGGACTTAAAACTAGAAAACTAAACAATGGTGATACACCGAAAGAAACTAATGTGCAAAATTAACTCACAAATGATTACCCAGTATTTCTAATTACACAACTTGATCTAGTAGCCTAATCACCTCATTTTTTTAAACAATGGCCTTGATTGAATACAATATTTGAGGGAAAACATGGTTTTCACGACTAAACTGTTTAATCATTTACATGCACATTGTTTAACCAGTGAACTTAAACTAAGATGCATACAAAAATTTACGAAGGAGACAAAAATATTTAAGGTCTTAGAACTGATAACACAATAATCCTTCGATCAAATCCTACACAATAATGATGCCTGAAATCTTGAAGGAAAAATTGAAGATACTGGAAATTAAATGAATCTTCTACAAATCATACACTAATTAACCTATAAAAAATGTTGCATAATCTTATTAAAATTTAAAAGCCGAGTTACATAAAGTCTCTTTGCTGAAGGAAAAGGAAGAAAACAAGAACTAGAGGAAAAATGACGAAGATTTTCCAATATATACAAAAGGCATGCAGAAAGCAGCCAAAAATAGAACTGAAAGCCAACTAAAGTGAAAAACTGCATCTCCAATGTGAAATCCGAGAAGAAGAGGAAAGCCTATTAAAAATAGCTCAAAAATGAAGAAAAATTCTCTTTGTGCCTAGAAAATTCCACCTCTCCATGCACATGACCAAAATACTCTGTAAACTAATGTATAACTGAAAAAGAGGCCTCAATATTTGCATGAATTGCATGACTGAAAACTGAAGTTCTACTCAGTGCATGAGTGAATTTATTTTTAGTATTTTTAAGATCTTCCCCTCCATGCACAATCTTAAATTAGCACTTTGCATGCAACATTGACTTGAAGTCTCATAATTTTTGCACCTTAAAATAGCTAAATTAATTAAATGATCATAATTCATAATTTAATTAATTTACTTTACATAGTATAAGGCAAACACAAACCTATTACTTGATCGGCCACCACATCATTGACTTTGAAAAATTAGTATATATGGCTTGTATTTCTTAGAATCATTAAAAAGGCCAACCGAGGCATATCATTAGGTATAATGAATTATAAGTCAATACCACAACCATATAATGAAGTGATCATTATTTTAAAAAACTTAGCCAATATCCACTCCATTTGAAATAGGGATTTGACAAAAACCAATCGAACCCTAAACTTGTCTTAATTTTACTTTGCTTATCTTGGAGAAGATTCTTGATGCGCCACCATGAGAGTTTCATGAGAGTGAGGTCTGGAAAGCTTGAACCAGGGATTTCTTCATATTTTGCCTTCAACCTGGTTGATTCCCTTTGCACAGACCTGGTAAGTATTTTGTGGCTTTCCTCTATGTTTTGTAAGCAAAATAATGGCCATAAGGCCGCGACTTTGACACATTTCTAATGAATTTTTATGTGTTATCCTCTCTATGGTTTTGAGGCTTCCATGAAATGGAGTTTGATTTTCAGTTTTTGGAGAAAAAGTATGGAAGAAGCCATGGGTTTTCAATAGTATAAAAATATGATAAAAGTAAATCTCCTGCTTCCTCTCTTATTTTCTATTGAAATGGTTCTATATTCTGATTATTCCATGAAAACACCATGTGAGTCACATTATTTATAAGACCACTTCTAGCTATGACTATAGCATTTTTCCATTCTTCTTTTATCACAAAATACAAAGCTTGTATTTTCTTATGATTGTAGCCTTGCGCCTTATTTGTATTTCTGGGCATTTCATTCTCCTTGAATAAGAGAGATAAACTCTTGGGCCGCTATGGATTTTCTGTATAATCCTTCATTATTTCCATGTATCTATACTTTCCCTCCTTTCTTGGCTGCTTTGTGAAGAAAAGTTCATAGAGAAATAAAATAAGTATTCTCTTTCATTTGCATATTTGAGGGTTTTGTTCTTTGTAGGTCATAAATTTGATTATTTTCAAAAAGCAATCTCAATAGGTATATGGGTTGATGCCTTAGCCATCTGGGTTTCTATGGATTTTGTATGCTTACATCTTGTACATGGTTGTATTCATTTTATTGAAGTGTCCCTCAGATTTGTAAATTATGAACTGAATACTTGCATGCTTTGATATCTCTGTCCCACTTCCTAAAGACCTCCATATGTATTGTAGCCAAAACCTATATTTTGTTACTTTCTTGAAAGAATAACCTTTCTTTCTCAAAAATTTCTCTATAATCCCCCAAAATATCCATAGTCTTTTTTCTTTAGATCGATCTAAGACAATACTTGTCTCAAAGGTCTCAAAGTACTATCATCAGACTATTGACATCGAATTCTAAGAAATCTTTGCATTGTCCAAGACTATCAAACCACCATCTTTCTTTGCCCTTACATTCACTTTGCAAAATCTATCTTTAATCTCAAAGGTGACTGATCTCATCATGATACCTCACTATTCATGGTTGTTTTGTGATTTTTATACTGTCATTATGAGCTGGACTGTCATAGAGCTGAATTGTCATAGCCCCACTGTATTTGGCTCTATGGAAGACTATCATTTTGTTCTGTATTAACTGCACTTTGATTTTCATGTTGAAGAGCTGAACCTAAGGCACTTTTTGTAGATTTTATGAACCTAAAAATAAGTCATTCCTTTCAATTATGTAGCCTCCACATGTAATTACTTCAAAGTCATGGGGAAGAAGACAATTTTTCCTTCCATTTTTCATGATTTATGAGCTTGAAGCCTCGGTCCTAAAGTTAAAATCATAACCCTTATCTGGGTTCATTTGCATTCAAGGGTTTCTTTCTTGTATTTTTCTTTATTTTTGGCTCAATGATAGTGATAATAACAATGATATGTAGACCACTCCAACTATTTCAGATATATGTACATTGTTTTCGAACATCAAAATAAGGAAAAATGTATACATACAAAGCACTATATTCATGTTGCTCTTAACTTGGTGTGACAAAGGTGAGACTTTCAAAAATGCTCAAAAATTGCATGTATGAGCATTGTATGTTGCCTTTTTTATGTTCATTTAAAGATATAACTAAATGGACTTTGTTCATTCCTTATGTATGTCGTTAATATCTTCTCTCGGCGTTCTTCAATGAGCTACTATTTGCATTTATTGAACTATCAAGTACCATGATCATGCTATGGTTTTGATATTATTGCTTTCATCTAAGGCTGTAGATTCATTTACAAGGCTTGAATTGGATCTCTAAAAAAACCTAAAAATGACAACTGATTGTGAATCTTTCATTGACTATCTCTAACATTGGACTATTCACTTCTACATCTTTCTTATATTATTGTCATGATTTGGGATAAACCCTTGTGGGAGCCACATTTTTCACCACTCATAACAATATTTTTTGGCTATAATAACCTGATTGTACCTATACCTGCACATGAAACAAATGTATTAGCAAAATAATTGAAGCTGAAATTCTCCATTGAATATTTGTACTCTTTTAACTTGATCATCTGATGTATGTTTGAATTGATGCAGATTATATTCCTGTTGGCAATGTAGGCATAGGATTGGTCTTGATTCATCATTGCTTAGAGTCAATCTCTAACATCATTAACATTCATCTAGTTGGACAACTTAAGGAGACTAGATTAAGAGAACCTAGAAAGATTCAACAACACCACTCAAAGATATCAAGCATCACTGACTTTAACATTATAGGCAATGATGAACCACCTCCTTTCTATGTTTATATTGTCTATAGATGTATAGTTTACAATATTTTCTCATACCTATCATTTGATTATGCAAATAAAATTAAGCTACTCCCATGGCTTGTGTGGGACTTTGATCTTTACAATATGAATAAAACAACATTTGCTATGCAAATGTCCAATTTTCTGTTACAAGTACTTGCATAATAAAACTGGAAATCAAATGTAATATGATTTTTACATGATGACACATACTTAGCAACAAAATTTGAATCTTCTGTATCTCTCAATGATGAATTCAATTCAGCTCTACGTATTTAAGCTGGTAGTGAAAAATGGGTAACAATGACATTCAAATTTACACTTGCAAAGGTCAGCCTTTGAGATCTAATTTTTGAGAAATTGAATAAATTCCTATAAATACCTAGTCTTTTGACCATTTGAGACTAGAGAAAGAAGAGAAGGAGAATTTATGAGAAAATATCATCACCAAGAGCAAGTAAAGAGTAAAATTTTAGTGTCTTATTGAAGAAATTCAAGATCCAAGTATCATGTCAAAGTGTATGTGAGTACATGTCATAATATCATTGTTTTATGAAGGCTAACCCTTGTTGTAGGTCTCCAAAGCATTCAAGAATTCAAACAATCAAGAAAGAAAGATCCAAGTCCTTGAAGTGATGTGTATGACCTCAATCCTTTGAGGAAGCCATTGAAGGGTGGTGAGTTGCACCACTTTGTGATTTAATCATTCTTTCCTTTCAATTATTCATTTATCCTTGCCATTTCCATTATGGAAGTGGAAACACTTACACAGGGTTTAATCGAGGAAAGCCCCTAAATGGCCCAAAATTGTCCTTCTATTTGAATGTGAATGTTATAGGTTTGAAGAGGATTGAAAGAATATTGAAGAAAAGTTGCAGATTGTTGCATTTAAAGCCATAAATCTTGTTAAACCACAAAAACTCACCTATAGAATTATCTGACAATATTCCAATAGATTTGCAAGTGAAAACAAGAGTCTTAGATTTTCCACTAGAGGAATCCAAAAGTTGAGTAGGACACCCTATATAGGACTTATACACCCCTTGGTGACTATGCCCTCTTACATAGGATGAGTCCAATTTTTTTGGGCAAGTACATAGTCTCCTGCACTTCCTAGATCTACCTATAATTCAATTTTTTAGTTTATCAATTTTCAAATTCTTGCAATTTTAATATTAAGGCACATAGCCTAATTAGGTTAATCATAGTCAATTAACTCCAATCCATTCCATTCCCCAATAAGATGGAGATCTAGGTTTGATTGGTTCACTTTCATGTTTGAAAGTCAATCTATACACCTTATTGATCCCCATCTTAATGAAACCCTAGAGAAAGGCCTTGAATCATATTGTTCTAAGAATTTAAGCTTTAGGATCACATTTTTATATGTTTAATAACAAAAATTGATAATAAAATTACAACCTATAGTTTACAAAAACAAAAACCTTAAATCTCACAGATTCTACCCCAGGAGGGTTAAGTCTCGAACACAAATGAAAATATGCCATGAGAAATTTATGCCCCGTGAGGTCATCCCTATCAAAATAGAGAGTAAAAAATTCAAATTTGCAACATTCAACTCTTCAATTTCATACATGTGCACACAAGAGAAAGAAGGAAAATATGTTTAGGCTATTTTAGGGCTTGCCTCAATCAAACCCTCATTTTGGTGTTTCCACCTCCATGAACAACCAGATAGGTAGAGATAGAAAAAAAGACATGAAATGTAAAGACATGTGATAGAAACAAACCTCACTATGGAGGAGAGCCCCTATCATAAATGTAGTAGAAGAGATAAATAAATTGTAGTAAATAGACAAGACAAATAGACAAGAGAGCATTACCAACAAACCATGACTCCCCTCTTGGATTGATGTATGTGATGTGCTATCTTGAAAGAGAGACTTGATTGTTTTTGTGATAGAAATATGATAGAGCTTTGCTAGAGAGAGTGAGAAAGAATTAATTAGAATGGGAGATTGAACAAGAGAGAGTGAGAATGAATGAGAATGAGAGTGAAAAGTGGAGTTTTTTGAGGTTGCATGGGAAGGAAGAGCCATTACACTCACGTTTTTGACATGATGGCATGTGTCATAGGAAATGGATGTGAGATATTCTCATTTGAATATCACAAGTTCACATGGACATCTGCATGTGGCATGAGCGTCCTACTCAAAATTTTGCAAGAATGAGGTATCCAGAATATTAATGCTTCATCGTTTTCTACTTTTGTGTTGGAATCATGAAATTATGACTCATAGGTCTTTTTCATAAATGTGGCGGGTTGTTATAAATATAGTAGGCTAGATGCACAAGTGCGAAATTTCCATAGGGTACAATTTTATGACACTAGAATTTTCCCCCACTTTAGTGAGCTGAATTTTTCAAGAAAAATCAGCTGTACTAAAGTAGTTAAGAAGTCATAAATGTTAGAATTGAGATTTTGATTTTTTTTTATAGATTTTTGCTAGAAAATATACTATAGAGGCCATAAAGGCCGAGTAGGAAGATACTGCCAATGCCCCCAACATTTAATTTCAGTGAGAAACTACAATGCTTGACGTGAAGTTTCATTCTATAGAACTCAAAATCAAGTCAGTTTTGAAATCAAAATAAGCTACCACAATGAAAAAGATGCTTAATTTTTTTTGGTGAATAGGAAGAAAAATTGATGAAGTGAATATATGCCCCCTCTTGTTTTTTACCACAACTAGATGGGGTGAAAACATGAAGGATGGAAGGAACACTTTTTCCATGAAAAATGGGAAAAAATAAGCCTATATATGCCCGGGTGGGCCCATGGAAGGGTCATTTTCACTATTCACAGTAAGGACTTTGTTTAATTTTTGAGAGAGCTATCAGCAAAATGCTTCAAAAATGTGACTTCATAGCTCCATAGATCAACTAGCTATATTCTGTTGTGGTGAGGGGTAACCCAACTTGTTATTTTAGTCATTTTTAGCATTTTAGTTTTCTTGAGAAGTGTAGGCATCCAACTGACATGAAGGAATTTGAATGATCCACCGATATCCTATCAATGCATCAGAGTCCTTTGACTACACTGACATCAAATCAACACACTATCATTAGTTATTTTTTGGCCTCATATGCTAGTGTGCCATGTAGACACTACACACTGCACTGTAGTCTTAGAGGCAGATGTAGGAAAATTTTGAAAGATTTTGATGATGTAGAGTTAGAGGATTTTCGGTTTAGTCAGTCTAACATGAGATTTTATGCTTTTGTAGGAGTGGCCCAATATATGAGAGCATAATAGCAGGGCCATTTTGACATTATTGTGTGGTCATTGCAATGATATTGGTGATGGTGACTATGACTTAATATAGAAGGTCAAGCTCTAGTGGGTCTATAAGATGCCAAAGACTTGATTTCACACACCCATGCTCATGGCCCTAATGGATTGATGGTATATAGATACATCTACATTTCATCTCCCTATAAAGGAGATGACGATGACCATGGAGGATGTGTACTTCATCCTAAATCTACCCATCCATGGAGAGCGAGTGGCGTACAATGAGGGAAATATGACCCATGACGTGCATCAATACTACCTTGGGCACATAGTCTTGGTGGACATGACCATGCACATCTACATGCACTAGATAGATTAGGGGCATGTGGCAATGCCACTGGTTTGATGTGTGATGATTGTGACTATCACACTATGAGTCATGATGGATGGGTGAGACTCACACCTTCACGGGGCCTCATCCATTGCATCCATGCCATGGAGGAGTAGAGGATAATATGCAACTAGGATCGGAGCATGCTTGCACATATCTATCATGACATAGGAAGATATGTCAATTATGACTACCACAGATTTATTTCTTGCATTCTACTTTAGGTGTGGGTGTTCGAGAACATCCGATGCATGAGGCCAATCGAGTGTACACTAGGCTTGCCACACAAGACCCATCGAGCGCATGCATACCCCTAATATGCGATTTATGGTATGGTGATTTGTAGTTTTGGCAACAACACATAGACGTATTATGGGCATAAGACATTAGATAACATGCATATAGGTGAATGGGAACCTAGCTGTCCGATAAGAGGAAACTACATAGGAAGACTCTTGGTTGGATGATCATATCATATTATAGTCCCGTACTACTAGCATCGAGTTTCCCATCAGTTCAAGAAGGTACATGCGATCTGCCCATCGAATCCCATGTACCTATGGTTGCATAGAAGCACTCAATGATGCTGATGGTTTAGAAAAGGAGGACTAGCTTGTGACCCTCACAACCAATGACATCAACTTCATAGTTTGATTTTATAATTGGTGGCTAATAGTAGGCCCAACCTCGATTTTCTTAGCAGGCACCCTCGCAAGTGATGATGGTGCTCAGGGGCCAGGAGGTGAGGGTGTCAGGGGTTGTGGTAAGGGAGATGAGGTGGAGGGAGGTAGGTCAAGGGAGAGACTGAGGCGGTGATGAAGGGTGGTATTGTCGATATGTGCTCTAGTCATCTCAACGACACCGCCTACCATCTAAGAAGTTGTGCCCCCTAGAGCAGGGCTGAGCATTGCTCCACCCCCTGATCCACACTGGTAGGATAGGGACCCAGGTATGAGTATGGTACATGCAATTGTATTTTAGTTATTTCATTTCATATTTTCTCATACATGTATCCATATACTTTGATGATATGGTATGGCTGTCAACTGCTATCTTTATGTTTGTAGTGCTTACATAGGAATGGCTCAATTGCATCAGGCAATGTATCTTAGAGGTGGCCCAAACTATTGAGATCCAAGTTTTAGTCCTCGACTCCTATAGGCCTCCCTCATTAGGGTACCATGCCCACATATTCAAGCATGCATCGTGTTTGAGGATGACATATGAGGAGACACGAGTATAGGTAGTACAACAAATTGCTGATTTGACTGCAATAATCAGCCAATGAGACTAATAGGCTGTAGAGCTCCTTAATATGCTATCCAAGTGAGATCAAGCCATGATGCGGGTTAAGAGTGTTGAGGTAGCATGTGACGCCCTACAAATCTAGGTCAATGACCTCAGGAGGTAGGTAGAGATAGTGAGGATGACACCCACTGGTCCCTAGGTGTAGCAACTCAGAGATGAGTTATAGCAAGCCTCAAAGTAGGAGGATTCACTATAGGAGTGTGTCACATAGTTGTGGGAGGATGTAGCTAAGATTTGAGGAGAGATCAGGGGACTAAAATTGTGAATCATGTCCATGTTGTAGTCAAATTAGTTAATCTCCTACACATTGATCCAACCTCCTCCTCCTCCAATGCTAATGCCAGAGAGCTCAAGGAGCCATGCATGCAGGGGCTAGAGGCCCAATTTTGTATACCCATTTTTATGTATGGATTCATATACAAATATACAAACAACACATTTTTGCAGTAGTGTGATACATGTACATAACATTTTTGATATATAAGAGTTTTCTGGATTGACATTATAGTGTTCTTTATGTTTGTGTTTCTTTTTCATGTATGATTATGTGATGGATATATGCTTATGGATGTATATTTAGATTAGATGCTATCATGATTTAGTAAACACACATTGGATCATGTCTAATTAAATACAGTGATGATCTAATTGCCTAACCAAAATATTAATCAAACACCATGAACAAATACATAGCATAATAAGTACAATACATGTATATATAATTCATAATTAAATAAATTAATGCCATACACATGTTTATATTATAACACAACTAAGAAGGTAATTATTAATTGAAAAAATTTCATAGCACAACAAACTGTAATCCTTGGAGAGGAATGAGTGTCATGTACATACCACATAGAATTTATGTATAGTATTGATGAATATGCATTGCATTGACCGGTTCTTTTAGAGGCATACCATTGATAGAAAATAGTCCATATACACTAGAACCATACATGAAGATGATTATGTAAGGACCTAACCAATTAGGGTTGAAATTTCCCTTTTTATTAGGTGGCACATTAACATTTATCTAATTCTCATAAAGAATGATATCACCTACCATTAATGTGTGAAAGAACACCTTGATTGTAATTTTTAGAAATGGATTTTTGATAAGCTTGGAGATGTTCGAGGGCCTACAATCGATGCTCATTGAGCAAATCAAGCTGGTTTAAATGTTCAACATGATAAGTGTCATCATCAATTAACCCTTTAAGGGAAACTCTCACAGACATAATTTTTAACTCTAAAGGCATGATAGCCTCAACACCATAAACGAGGTTGTACCAATATCTATACAAATGCTCATGTGATAGACCCACAAGGCATAAGTCAATTGAGTATGCTAATATTTATCATTTTTATTTACTATTTTCCAAAGAATAAACTCAAGAGTTTTATTAGATGCTTTGGCTTGGCCATTATATTGAGGATAATAAGGTATAGAAAATTGATGTTGGATATGAAAATTTTCTAAGAATTGCTTTACCTCTTTGTTATTAAATGAATTATCATTGTTAAAAACAAGGGTAGAAGGAAATTCAAAGCAAGCAATGATATTTTTTAGAAGAAAGCTACAAATTACTTTAGCGTTTGTGGATCGAAGTGGAAAATCTTCAACCCATTTTGTAAAGTAATTAGTAGCAGAATGATAAAGATATGTCCTTTAGAAGAAGGATGTGATATTTTTCTAATAATATTTAGCCCCCATTTTGAAAATGGCCAAGGAGAGGTCTAATTTTGAAGCTCTTGTGCAAGAGCTTGAATGAGATTGCTATGTTGTTTACATTGAGGACACTTCTTAACAAAGGAAAAGGAGTCTTGCTCGATTGTTTTCCAATAATATCCCATATGAATAAGTTTACACACTAAGGATTTACTACCAAAATGTCCACCCCAAAGCCCGAATGAGCTTCTTGAAGGGTGAGGGGTATTTCAGCTTTAGTGAGACAATAAAGAAGAAGACCATTATAAGATTTTTGATAAAGAACATCAGATAAGATAATATATCGAGTTGAAACCTTTCATATCCAAGTGCGAGTTTTTTTAATCACATCATCAAGTAAATTTCTAGTCTTCAGATAATTATAAATGTGAGAATACCATTCCACCAAGTCTATGTGAGCACACACGAGACTATCAGGTTTAGGTTGATCCAAGACAACAAGAGAGTGGAGAATCCAAACTACAAAGTGATACTCTTCTACGCCATTGTCTGAGGGTACAAGGGAGGTTACACTTGCCATTGCATTTGTGTGGTGATTTTCTCTCCCAGGAACACTATATATTGTGAAGGAGAAATGATCAAGGATAAAGCCATATCCTAATACTGACATAGCTTATTCTACTTATCTTGATACGTTCTCATGATTTGATATACAATAAGTTTGAAATCACCATGAATGAAAATATTTTAATGTTTAATGCCATCGCAACATGTAAGCCAAAAATAAGGGCTTTATATTCAATGATGTTCTTGGTACAATGAAATTATAATCAAATAGATAGAGGAACCGACTTCCCTTCGGGTGAGATTAAAACCACACCTGTCTTGGAGCTAGTTTGACATCTTGATCCATCGAAATACATTTCCCATATAGGTTCATGGTCTTGTGTGAGGAGATTTTCATCCATAAGTAAATCCAAATTAGGGAAGGAATGGGATGAGGGAGATTTTTCCAATTAATTGGTGATAACTTGTCCTTTGATTTCTTTTTGAGTTATGAACTTAATCTCTAACTCAAAGAATAACATTACCCATTTCACTAACCTTCTCGAAAGATCAGATCTAATAAACAAATGTTTAAGGAGATCACATTTTATAATTACCTGAGTTTATGTGTGGAGAAGATAATGTTATAACTTTTGTGCTGCAAAAAAAAAGAAAGACATTGTTTCTCTATGGTAGAATATCAAACTTCACAATCAACTAGAATATGAATAATGTAGTAGATTGTTCTTTCTTTTCCATCATCATGATGTTGAGATAATAAACCTACTAAAGCTAGGGAAAACATTAAGAAACCCCCCCTTGGTGAAGGTGTAAGAACCTGGTATATCTTGTGTACTTTTTGATAAAAATATTAATTTTATTGGTGATATTTTTTCCTTTTTCAGAAAAAAAAATCCCAATTGGTGAAAATTTTTTAATCACTAGAAGTCCGTCGAAAATCCTAGTGAATTGAATTTTTTTTTAAACCAATAAAATATTTTCATTGGCGATTAAAACCTTTTCTTAAATCAATAAAATATTTCCATTGATGAATTAAACCTGTTTTCAAAACAAAACAATAAAAAAATTAGTGATTAAATTTTTTTTTTCTATGGCGAATTAAACATAATATCAAACTAATAAAAAAAATTCAATGGTGAAATAAACTGATATGCTAATAAAAATTCATACTGTGGTTGGTGAAAATATCAAATTTTGGGACAATTTTTTTGCATATTCAAATTCCTTCATAAAGAGTCTGGAATGCAACAAGTGTAAACATATTTATTATTTATAAAGACAAATGTTAGTACAAATTAATATAACCCACGAGTGTTTGATGAATTTTCAATGGAAGACTGAAGTTATATTCTAGAAGTAAATCTTTGAAGCACTAGACTTGTGAATTGAAACCTCCAGAATAACACTAGAATTGTTAGATGCAGACACATGGCAAGATCACAACTTACCATTAATAGCAAAGAATAATTATTTTCCATTAATGTAGAAGAACTTGGAAAAGTGTTGGGGTTTACAACTGAAGAATTTATAAATGTCCACATTGACCTAGAAAAGCTTGATAGTGATTATGAAGTAGTGGAAGAAAGGGAGAAAAAATATTTCATAAATAAAATAGTTCAAGCTAGAAACAAATTGAAAGGTGATCATAAGCCTCCTTATGATTTTGATATTTTTAGACAATGGGTTTAGGATACTATTTCCATGCTAAGATTTTGCCTCGGTTTGGATAGCAATTTTGAAGTGGGTGCAAGCCTCCTTGAAATGGTATATAATATCCATTAAGGTGTTCCACATTGCAAATATAAATATATTGAGCACATTGTAGAATCGATGCATAAATAATTTTTAATGATTAAAGGAGGTCCCACCAAGACCTTTGGGTTCACTACCTACTTGTGCTATTTTTTTCTACTCAAATTTAGATGAATGTTTTAGACCAACAAGCTTCAGATTTAGCCCTATAGTAATGCCCAGGAAAATCATATCGCTGTAGTATATGATTGGACCATAGATTAGGATGCATGATTCTTGAAGGAACTTCAACCATTTTGTAGACTAATTTTTGGCTCCATTGCATCAAAAAATTACAAATATTCCAATTCCTAGATTGCCTATGTCATGTAGAAATTGCATTCAACTAGGAAAATAAATACAATTGGTTGATTGGTACTTAATGGAAAAATATATTGTGCTAATATTTTATGGATTGGGAGTAGAGCCATACAAACTTCCAATACATGTGACAACAAGGGTTTTTGCATTGGAATATGTAAGGAAGATGAAGAGTACTGATGAACTACACTTTTTCAATCAAGGGAAGAAGTCCTTATTTCCTTCTTTACATTTTTCATGTGGAGGGATCACATTTGAGAGAAAAAACATTTAAGGTGGCACATGATCTTTTGAATTTTTTGAATTTTGATGTTGTCTGTCATTGGCAGTATGATCCATGTGACATCATTAAAGAAATGATTATGGCCAATAATAATGCTACAATTAGAATTCAACATCAAAGTAAACCCTTGCTTGAAAACTTGAGAAATAAGGATTCTTCGGATGAGGTCAAAATAACAATGGAGAAAAGTGATGCTGAAAATGGTATTTTTTTGAACAATTGTTAGCAAAAATTATGGAATTGCATCGAAATACAATTATGAGGTACAACAATTTTTATGAAAAAAGTGATAAACTATCTATTAGAGTAAAAATACTAGATTCTCTAGAGAAGGCAGTTACAGATAAAAATTGGTCATGATAAAAAATTGCTACCTTTTGGTCTATGAGGAAGGAGCTACATGATCCAAGAGCTCTTGAAGAGTATGGATATAATGAAGAAGATCATGAGTTTAGAAAATTGTGGAATATAGAGCATCTCGATGAAAAAGAATATAAAAAATCTAATGATGAATCTAATGATGATAGGGAAGAACAAAGCCATGTCAATTTCAAACCTGGTTTAAGTGAGGCCACAAAATAAGCATATACTTCAGGAGTAGCCATAGCTGAAAAAATGGGTTATGAAGGCGGTCCTTTAGGGTCCTAAAGATAAGGAACTTGGATGGTAATAGATGAAGAGCATAGAAAACTAGTTGATAAATCTGGACTTGGGTTTGGAGGTGAAAAATTAGACCAAGGGCATACAAGTACAAAAATAAATAATTAATTAGTTAGAGCTTCAAATCCTAATTCTCATGTATTTGCTAGGACATTCCCATTGTGGAGATCCTAGTGCAAATGGAACTACCACTAGTGTTGATGGTATGGGTAGTAGTACTAGTAGTGGTCAACATGTGCTACAATAAAAAATTAAACACAAGAGGACAAAAATACAAGATACCACACAAACACCAAGTGATCAAGGCATAGATAAGAGGCAAAGGATTTTGACAAGTCTAAATCACACTATTAGTGGATCCACCACAAATGAGTTATTTCCAAGCACTCACCCACTACCTATTAGTGTGGCTATGAAATCATTAGAAACTAAAAGTAATCCTATTCCTTCACCATTCAAGCATTCCATTGTTCTCGCGTCCCCATGTTTTGATTTCATTGAAGAGTTTAAAAATAAATCAGACTTGTATAAAAAAGAAAAGAAGCAATTGATGGAGAGTGCATCTACTGTAACTTTAGATCCTACAACAACTAGCGTAATCATGGTATTACCCAAATTTGAAATAAATAAATAAATCATGGTGTACACATTTGTTGCTCCCATAGTTCAAAACAAACCAAAAAACAGATGAATCAATCTGAATACTAGGTGACCAATTTTCAATTAGATTTTTCTAGACTCAAAAATACTGACAAAATTAATGTATCAAAGAAGAATTATGAATTTGTGTACACATCATTGCTAAAGAAATATAGAGAGAAAAAAGTTTGCAAACTCAAATAGAAAAGTTACATGCAGACCTAGCAAATGAGAAAGCAAAGATGAAAGTAGCAGATAACAAGAGCAATGAATTAGAAAAAACAATTAAAAAATATACCTCTACATCAACAAGGAAAGAGGATAAACAAAATGAGAGAGAAGTGAATGACTTGAAGCAAAGGATAGATGAGAGCAACGCAAAATATGATGAAGAAAAATCCAATTCATAAAAATTAAGACTAATCATTGCGAATGGAAATGCATAGTGGGAACAAAAATTGGAGAAAGAGAGAAAAAGAAATGAAATATTGGAGGCAAAATTGATGGAAGCAAAAAAATAAATTAACTCTTGTCAAAATAAGTTATCTACATTTTTTAGAGATACAATGAAGCATATGAAACAAAAGATTTGGGATGAAATAATATAGAGGATTGATCATTTGTGTGACATGTTTCAATTGATTGATGCTATCGGACTACATTATAAGAATCTCAACAAATATTTAGTGGACAAAAAAAATGTGATGGCATTAGAGGAATCTACAAATCAAGTTCTACAAATAGTCTACAAAGCCAGTGACAATGTTTTGAAATCAAAAGGGATTAATAATCAAACTTCTACCTCAATGGAGTTGTCATCTATCCTTGAAAAGTGTTTGAGAATGTGTGGACCAAAGGAATCTTTGCATTTGGCTGCAGCCAAGATGAAGGTGGTGGATGAAAAGGTAAGGAACTTTACAGAGCTTTTTTTTCCAGAGGATTTTGACACAAATGGATGATGCATTGGAAATGATGATTTCAGAAAGAGGATGGAGGGTGAACGGAAGACTGATTTGGACCAGTTTGCTCATAACCAAGATGTGGTGAACTATTTGAATTCCATCAAACCACTGATAACCTTGAATGCAAAATTGATTAAAGAATTCGAGACAGGTTCCAATTACAATCATGAAATATTAACAAAATTTCAAGTCAAACAACATCAGTTAGAACAAATGACAATTCCACCACCTGAAGAGTGGAAGTTGTTAGAAAAGGTGATAACGTGACTTGATTTTTGATAATATGAGTTTCCAAGTTCCAACTCAGCTCTGTGAAAAGTTATCTTTGGGAAATATTTTGCATTGCCAATGCCTCTATGTACTCCTTCATATGAAAATCAATAAAAAATCTCAAATTCAAACATCAGTAATGTGTTGATGTTAAATTATCTATATTATTATTTATTTATTTTATCATTTGATGTTAAACTATTTGTATTATTATTATTGATGTTCATTGTTGTATATGCTAATGTTGTTAATATGTTATTAAGCATTGATTTGAGTAATGAATCATTGGTCGAACCCTCAAAATATCTTGTTCTACTAATCTAATATGCCTTACTTTGGTGGCTTTTGGTTTGAATTACAAATATAAGGTTTAGGGTTTTATGTTAGGGGTGGGTTTTTACTTAGTATATTTTCCCCTTGTCTAAAACCTTTCCTTTTGGTCTAATCCTCTGTTGACCTGTTATGGTTGGTTCCAATTTGTCTCAGTTATATCTTATGCCTTTGGGTTCATTTTATTACCAACCCCTTGTGGTTAGAGTTCCCTATTTACCCATTGCACATATTTTCTTCATTACTCTGGTGAGTTTGGTTCAAGCATTCAATTATTTTATAAGGTTGATAATTTAGCCTTGTTTGGCATTTACATCATTTCATTCCTTTGCATAAAATTTTCTTAACTTTTTAATCCCTAGTCCTACATTATTCCCAGGTGGTCCCTCTTTTAAAACAAACTTTATGCACATGCATATTTCTGCCACTTAAGTTCTTGTATCGCTCATCACCAAAATCCTTCAACCCATCGGTTTCATTACCACGATGAGCCTTGATTTTATCTTATTACTTGTATCACACATCAAAGAATATGTTTGGTCTCCATGTCTCATTTTCGCGATGAATGATATGCTTGTTTCCTTTCATATCGCTTATCGCTGAAGATCTTTCATTCTTTGGTTCCACTTCAATGAAGTGCGATGAACATGAGTTTCTCCTTTATATAGCACCATCGTATAATTTTGTTGTTGTTTATTTCAATTATTACGATGGGTTGTGATCTTGCCACGTGTTTGCATCTGGTGCCATCGCTTGTTTCAACTATCACCGAAAGCATTCTCATTTCCAAATCAACTACGGTGAGAAGCAATGGACTCAGCCTTAAGGCTATATCTTTGTATCACTGGGTTTCTCTCTTCATTGAAGTGAAAGTGTATCTTTGTAACACTTCAATGACAAGTGATGGAGAATATAATAAGGAATATTCCTTCCATTCGAGGTGTTGTTGCTCATCACTGAAGTATGGGATTAACTTCAAGGCATTACTGCGATGAGCGATGGGGTTCTAAACGGCTACCTAGCAACTCCCTAAATCCCTAGGGTATCATCGTTGTTTTAAAAAACACTTGGTAAAGGATAAAGAGATGGTTGAGGAGGATTGTACATCATGTTTTTAATCAAAGAAGATCAATGGTTGGAGTTTAAACATGAACGAAAACTTTTCAGTTTGACGGTTCACTCACACGAGCTATCTATCAAACATTAATGGAGAAGACACTCAAATTTTGAGTCATAAAGAGGGTTGTTGATCAATTTTCTTCCATTATTCCAATCCTCAAGAGCTGAAGAACTGGTTAAGTAAAGAGAAGAAGGAGGAGCTCTAGTGAAAGAAAATTTCATAGGACAAGCTACTAATTTTCTTGAGTGCCTAATTTTTAGCACTGGGTAATTGAGAAAGTGAGTAGATAGCTAGTCATGAGGGTTTCTTATTTAGGGTTATTTCTCTCTGGTTAGTAAGGGAATTATATTATTACAATTTTTATACATAGGGTTTGGGGGTAAAGGAGTGAAGTTTGTTTGAAATTGAGTCTAAACCCTGTTAATTCAAAGAATAGAATTGTAATTCATAGATATCTTGGAACCATAGCTTTATTGAGATGTACCAATGAGTGAGCTTGGTGAATAATCAACCAAACCATTGAGAAAACCTACCTATAAAATGGTTAAAAGGTCTAAGCCTCAAGATGATAAGCCTAAGCCTAACACACAACCTGAAAAACTTGTAAATAAGAGAGTTTTTAAAATGCCTAAGCCTCAAGATGATAATCTTAAGCTTGACACACTGCCTGAAAAACCTACAAAGAAGAGAGCTATTAATAAAAAATACCCTTGTTTCATGGAAGAGGCCCCTAAGGACCTAGCTACAGAGGTTAATCCAGTTGGAAAGAGAAAGACTGGTGAGGGCACATTGACAACTCATTTTAAGGATTTGGTTGTTGGGATTGGTAATGTGGTGCTACCACAGAGTGGTTGGGATTTGTTTATATATGCTTTCAAGAGGAGGTTTTCCATTCATCCCACTTGTCACTTATGGACTTGTGAAATTGGAAAATTAGTGTGCCCCAATGTGTTTGTGGAGGTGGATCTAATCCTTGAATTGGCTAGGTGCTATGATCCAATTGACAGGACAATCAAAAGGTTTCTATATTTTCTTCCTATGTTGGAAATTTTAGGGAGTCAAATAATGGAAGTTTTTAACTTGAATCCATCTGCTTCTGAATCCATTAATTTTTGTAAACTATATAATTAATATGAGAAAAAAAGGTTTGCATATAGAAAGAATGTTTTCTCAAGGCACAAGAGACACGATATGAAGAAGAATGGTGTACCTTTTAGTCCTCTGGATTTAGAACCATTTGATTATGATGATTTTGAGGACTATTTAAAAATTATAGACTATGCATTGTGTGAGGTCTTGCACAAGAATTTTGACATAAAAATGGATGTTGCTTTGATGGTTTTAGCAATTGATATTTAAAATAAGTATCAAAACAAGGTTTAGGATTATGATTCCTATATTGTTGAACACTCGCATGAGGATTTGATTAAGCTGAAAGATGCAACCCCTCTATTTTCATGTAGACACTATTCTTTGTTGATGCATATGTTGCTATGGAAAGGTAGAATGGTGTTTAGAAAATTCATGAAATTGAGAGAAAATGGATAACATGGATAATGAGTTTCTTGTGCAAATGTGGACCCATTTGTGGGATGTGCACTACTCTAAATTTTATTATGCTATGTTTTGAAATGTTTTAAAGTTTTTGTTGCTAGAGCAATTGGGCCTAAAGCCTGTTTACAAAATCTCAAAAGGTGTGAAATAAATGTTGAGGCCTTTGGAGTATGAGGAGGGCACTACACATAAATTCAATTGGGGGGATTGGTACCTCCAATATGACTATATTGCATTTAGAATTTATGGATCCTCGAAGCCACCCCACAAGCTACCAATATATATGTTAGACTGACAAGCCTTCATGGAGATAATGTGAAAGCTTGATGCCATGGATAAGGCATATGTTAGAAATAGAAAATCAAGGAAGGCATCCATGGTAAGCCCTTACTGTGGTTTTTCCTATTTCACTTGTACTTCAAAGGAAGGCTTTGAGAGGTTTGGATCTCTATTAAACAATTTTAGAATGAAAGAAGATATTAAAAGGTTTTGTGACCCCAAAGGGGTTATTACATCTAAGAGAAGAGCTTGAGGATTATTAGGGATACATCATCAATTCCTCTGTTAAGAGGATGTGATCATAAACCTATCTTCTGATGAGGAAGCTGCAAAAAGAAAAAGTACATGGAAAAAAATTTGTGCAATTGAGGAGAAAATGTTAGGAGAAAATCCTTTCTATGTTAGTCCTTACTTTGAGGTATAGGACAAATTTGTGCAAGGAAAATTGATGCTTGGAGATTTTGAAGACAAAATTTTCTTTGAAAAGGTTAAGCTACCTGAAATAAGGGCCATGGTGGCCAAACAAAATCATGAAGCACAAAAGGAGCCAACCAACTCAATCTTCTACTCAATGGATTGAAGTGCAAGTTAAGGAGACATGCAAATAGACTGTAGTCACCCCATTGGTGACTTATTATGAAATAAAGAAAGGAGGTGAAGGATATACACCTAAGGTATCTAAAAAATAAATCCCAGTGGAGGAGGAAGTGGCTCAATCTTCTGCTCAATGCATTGAAGTGAAAGCTAAGGTTATAAGGAAATAGCTTGCACTCACCCCATTGGTAACTTATTGTGAAACAGGGCAAGGAGATGAAGGATATGCACTTGAGGTATTTGGAGAATACATCCTAGTGGAGGAGGAATTGGATTAGATATTCCAATCTCATATTAAATAATATACTTTGAATATTTATGTTCCTCCCAGTAGAATTATAAAATGGGAGTATAATGAAGCTGAGGATGAAAATGTTAGGATAAAGGATTGTGAAAATTTTATGTGTGATGATTATTTTGTTCAAACAAAAGAATTCAGAGACTTTTGTATCCATTTGAAATCCTCTGATATAAAAAAGAGAATAGAAGAAGCAAAAGGAAAGGTTGACCCTTCTTTGCAGGATGAAGCTGAGAAGGAGGAGGAAGAAAAAATAATGCAGGGAATTATTGCTATGTAACCATAGGGTTCAAGAGCCCTAGTCAAAGGAAGTGGGATTATATAGTTGCCTAGATGGGAACTGTCATCTTCCATTGCATTAGATGCAATCAAGAAAGATCTAGATGCCTTCATATTTGAGGAGATTTTTTATAACAATTTTTTTGGCTCAGGCTTTAGTCCTTAGTTACATACACTTTCTATTTGGTCTATGTCACCAAATACTAGGAAGCCTAATGTGATAATTTCTATGGAGAAAGAGATTGGAGATGTGGTTGTTAAAAGGGCTACTAAAATGACAACTATTGTAGCTCAAGTAAAATAAATTGATGGATGAGCACAACAAGCTACTTGCCTCTGTTTCCAGTACATCTAGGGGTTTTCCCTCTCCAACAAGTTCTGCTTCAGATTTGTTAGCACAAGATAGAGAAACCCTACCACTAAAAATTTAGAGCTTGAAGCGGGAAGTGCAAGTAGAGAAATAAAAAATTGAGACAATCAAAGTGGCTATGATATTTTTGATCATGTGTTAAAACTTAGAGTAACAAAATTGATAAATAAAGCTAATAATGTGTGGGATGCCTACACAAATATTCATGAGGCAAATGAGAAATACTTACAGGTTTAGAAAGAATTCTAAACTAAGTGGAATAAGTGGAGTGCTAGGTTGGGAACATTAAAAGAAATGATGCCTCAGATGAAAGAAGACCCTAAAGCTCCCACCAACATTCCTAATTTATTGAAGGCCATTGATTTAATAAATGAAATCACAACTTTTCATGGAAAGATGGGAATGAAAATCTAGAATAAATTGAGAATGTCTAGAGAAATGGAAGGGTTTATTATGCCCAAGATATTGAATAATAAGGGTCAATTAAATGATTTTTACAAATGGGAGAAAGAGTTGGGAGAGTTGATTCTTCATTCTAAGATGATGTTGAGTATTGTTGATTATTCTATGTTGAATCATAATATAGATAATATGACAGAAATAGAGATGAGGATGGACACATTTGTCAAAGAGGCTAGAGTGCTAATTGATGCAAGGTACAACCAACATAACACAAAAGCACATAATTTTCTTGATATGCAATGGCCAACTGAGGAGGATTACAACACATGGCTTGAAAATTTTATAGATTAAGCCTATGTTAAAGTATTGGAAAATGTTGTATCCTCTCAGTAATGAAATTTGATGATAAATATGGTGATGTGGCATTGTGGATTGGGAAATATAATTTTGGGTCTTAAGTCTGCAGATATGGTGAGTAACCGATGGGATAAATACAATGCATAGCCTAGAACCAGTACAAATTAGGTTTTTGCTAAATTATGGATAGTATATTGTTTTCTCCCCAATTTGAATTTGGTGAAAAGAATGCAGATGTTGAGAGTATTTTGTCTCTTCTACTATTCTACACTTTATGTTTTTTTTCTCTTTTATGCTTGGTGTACCTAGATACAATTTTGGAGCTCGTGGATATTGCTACATCAACTTGAAGATGCCTTTTGGAAGGTGGAATATGATCTCCATCGACAAATGAAAATGCTTTTTGTCTCATGTAAAATTTCCCTCCATTTGGAAATGCAACTATAACTGAAAAGGGAATGTATTTGGTATTGTTCTATTAGAAAAGAAACATGTTCACTTTCTGGCTTGAACCTTGTTTTGCTCCTTCATTTCTATAAGAAGGAATTCAAGGCCAGAAGTACAAGTTTGCTATTTTGTATTGATCATAGAGAATTTTGTAAAGGAATACAAAGAGAATTTTAGAGTCTTGTCTTAGGTTTTGAGTCTGTCATATTCATATGTAATTTTGATAGCAATAATAGCAATTGAATACAAAATGGTTCAAATTCAAAGTCATTTCTCTCCTATTGTACTTGTTTCATGAATTATGAATAATATGACCAAGGATTATGTTATTACTTATTTTTCTTCATTGATTTCCAATAAATTATGAATAATATGATCAAGGATTTTTCTTCACTGTAGTCGCCAAAAACATTCTCATTTCCAAATCAACTATGGTGATAAGTGATGGACTAAGCCTTAAGGCTATATCTTTGTATCACTAGGTTTTTCTCTTCGCTAAAGTGAAAGTGTATCTTTGTAACACTTTGATGATAAGTGATGGAGAATACCCAGAGAAGGGAATGAGGTGGTAGACAAGCTAGAAAAAGTGGCGACAAAGACTACCCATGCGATTGATGACGCATAGGTGATGGGCATCGAGATTCAAAATTGAGAATGCAATTAAGGTGAAGATTGGTGAAATGACAGCTACTGCATTTCACATTAAATTCTAGGCTTGCTCGAATGGGGAAGATTGAGGTAGGATTTCAAAAATATATGAGCATTGAAATTGCGGGACACGAAGGCCTTTAATACTTGGTATGGTCTCCATATGGTTGCACGGGGTTTTTCTTTAAATATGGGTGGCAGAGATCGTTCTTCCCAATTGTTTTTGTGCTCTTGAGTCTCGACACTCTCTTAAGGGGTAATGGAGAATCCACTCTTTCTGAATTCCATGAAGCAAAAAAACACATTTCGTGGAAAAGTCACTGAGAAGCGATTAAAGGGGATAATGGTGTCCAACCACCCACTAGTGCTCCAGGCATTCAAGGGGATCCTGTGTCTAAAATTTCTATAGGAAACTCACAAGCTTAAGTCAAATCTAGAAATAACTACCATGTTTCTGGTGATGCTTGTGTATATGGGTGTGTCGAAAACTCGAGGGAAGAATTTATGCCAAATGATATTTCAACATTCACTTCTAGAAAATATTGATGTGACATTGGACAATATTGACACCAAATTCATGAACTCTCTTCCGCTACACTACTACATGGCCTATGGGAATGAATGGTCGGTACCAAAATCCCCTTTGGTACACTCACTGGACCACACAATGCTAAAAAATTGCTGGAGTGAGATAGACAAGTGCATTGAATTCCTCTTGCATGTAGTGGGTATTCTCAAAGACCGATCGAAGGGATGGGTGAAGGAATTTGCAGTGGTAGAGGCTCTTGACATGGAGAGGTGGCCCTTAGATGAGGATGACTAGGAGCTGGGTGTTGGAGAAGAATGGGTTGCAAACGATACCAGGATTTGGGAGGAGCAAGTGAGCCATCTTTCTAGAATGAAACCAAAGCTAAGTAGACCAATGAGGTTGAATGAAGCAATGCCTAGTCTTGTGCAATGGTGTGGTGGGTCTATGTGTTGTCAAACCTTTTTTGATTAATACAATTTTGATTGGGAAATATAATTTTGTATCTAAGTTTGCAAATATGGCGAGTAATGGATGGGAGAAATACAATGCATAGCCTAGAAATAATATAAATTAGGATTTTGCTAAAGTATGTATAAAATATTATTTTCTCCCCAACTTAAATTTGGTGACAAGGATGTAGACATGCAAGTTATTTTGTCTCTTTTTATTTTCTACACTTTATGCTTTTCTCTCTTTTATGTTTGTTGTACATGGATACAATTTTGGAGCATGTGGATATTACTCCTTCTAGCCTAAATCTTGTTTTCCTCCTTTGTTTCTATAAGAAGGAATTCAAGGCTAGAAGTACTGGTTCGTTGTTTTGTATAGATCACAAAGAATTTTGTAAAGGGAATACATAGAAGATTTTAGATTTTGATTCAATCACTTTGTATTTTTTATTGAATCAGTTTGCATATGTAATTTTCATAACAATACTAGAAATTGAATACAAAATGGTTCAAATTCAAAACCATTTCTCTCCTATGTACTTGTTTCATGAATTATGAATAATATGATCAAGGATTATCTTATTTATCAAAGATTATGTGAATGAAAATGCAATAGGAATTTATAAGTAGTGTGATAAGTGTTGTTCTTTAAAAATGATGCAAAATCACATATGAAATTCAATACCATGGAATACAACATAAAATATAAATTATCATCAACTATAGTTTGGAACAATGGAAACTGATTCATGAAGTGCAATATAAATACCTAAAATATGCTAATTCACTTTAAATCCATTTCCCAAATGGTGTTGAACGGTCCTCAAACTGATGTTCAACTTGAGATAAACTTAAAGAGTCATCTTGATTCTAAGTCTTCTCTTCATTTTCTTTTGCCTACGTCTCAAATTCAACGCTCATTGTGTCACTGTAATTTGTCCCACTGCCAATGCCACCAATGCTACTAGTACCAACATTTGGAATTGGAGTGTTGCACAACCTGCTCCCTCGTCTTTCACATGTGGACCTCCAAATTATGAATGTCCTTTCAAAATATTTTTTTTGACATTATATGCAGTCCCTTTGATCCTCGAGAAATTTTCCAAATTCTTGTCTAGTTTCTTTCTTAACTTTGATTTCAAAAATTCCAATCCACTAAAAACTCTCTCATCCTCCACCAACCCCAATATCATTTTTTGACATAAATCAAAAGGTTTGAAATATTTTGATATCATACCACACAATATTTCACTATGACCTAAGTTTGTCCAAACCTTTTGTATTGATCCCGATTCAAAGGCCTTCTCTATGCCCATGGAATCATACTGGTCCCTCATAGCTATTGAAAAATTATTGCATTGTTCTCTAATATTTTCTTTATTTAAAATTCCTTCTATTGTTTGCTCATTGTATGTTACACTTTTCAAAAATTATTTGATCAAGATTTTTACTTTATCATGAGAATATTTTGGGTTATCTCAGTTTACCCAAAATTAAGGATGCACAATTCCCATGGCGTCAAGTATTTCATGTCGAGGGAATATTTCACGATCCTCTAAGGAAAGAGATTTGGCAATTTCCTTTAAATTATCACTAAAACATTTAACAATATCATTAAAATCTTCCTAGTTAACAACTAATTCTCTGCTAGAGTGCCTGGCTTTCTTACAATGGTACATTGGTATCTCATATCCACATACACATATGCATAATTTACCACTTGCATTAAACTATAAATAATTATCAATATTATTCAAATCAGTAATTTTCTGCCACATGAAATAATTTGGAATTTCTTATGTTAGATCTAGATATAGATGATCGAGGGCCAAGCATGTATGTTTACGTAGATTGGAATATTCATAAATATACATAGTCCTATCTTTGGATTTCTTCACAAGATTTTTCATCACATCTATCATGGGGAGAATACTAGCTAAATTCAAGAGTGTCTATATATTGCTTAACCTATGTAAGAGGTCAGGAGATTTGTCTATTGTGCTGCGATGCTCATACATCACTCCTATCAAGGATTGATATTCTAAAAGAAATCATTGCACTATTCCATGCAGAGAGATCCATTTGGAATTGAAATCCTTGAGAATATTTTTTCTTGGTGTTATTCCCTCAACAAAATTTTGAAATTCTATGAAAATTTTGGAACTTTGGTAGAAGCATGCGTAGATCTCGCAAACTATATTTTCAATTTTTGATACTGTGGGAAACTTGCTTAAAATTTTGAATGCTAAATTCATTATGTGGGCCATGCAGTGAATGCAAAGCATGTATGGTTCACAAGTAGTTTGTAACTTTGTGCAAACACCGCTCCTTTGACCTTGCATCACTGCAACTCCATCAACTCCTACACACACCAAATTTTTGGCAATTGTCAACTCATCCCTACTTGTAATTTTATTCAAAGATTTCTTGACTAGTTCAAATAGATTTTGTGATGTTGAAATATCCTTCATTTTATGAACACAAAGAAGATGAGCTTGGAGAACATGTTGTTCTACAGTATACACATGCATATAGACCCAAAAAGTATTGTCTACTAGAGTAACTTCATCTAAAGGTAATGTAATGAAGTTTGATTCTTTTACTTTCTCCTTTAAATCTTCTTTTTCCATTGCAGCAAGAAAGTTTTCCCATTCCCATCCAGCCTTTACTGACCAATATGGGAAGGGAAATTGAGGAACACCCAAAAAATATAATAAACTAGAATATTATAGGTAGTCTATCATAGGACGACCTCTGGACAAAATATGAAAATCAACACTCATCTGAATAGTTTTTGATAGATTTTCTCCTTTCATTGCTTTTCCAAATTAAGCCTCAAGTGTACCTTGACATGCATCAAGATTTGATATTATTTTCTTATGCTCTTCATATTATATGACATACTTAACATGAAGACATTCTTCCTTTGATTTCTATCATACAACTGATTGTTCCTTTTCGTTTATGATTTATTTTTTATAAACTTTACCGATATTCTTTTCTATAGTGTCAAAATTTAGCTACAACTTCTTGTCTCTTCCACATTTCCAACTACAAATTATACACTTACATTGTACTATTTTTTCAATATCGTTTGCTACCCCCAATGGTAAAATGAATGGATACTTTGAAAACTAACCAAGCTGAAAATTCCTTATCATTTCCCACTCGTGTCCCATTTTTAATTTGCCTTTTCTTTTCTTGCTACCAACATCATCTTGATCCAAGTCAATTATCTCATTCTAGCTAACTAGGGTATCCCTTGGAACATATTTTGTGGTATTTTCATCCTCATTTGATACATTTTGATTTAAATCAATGACAATCTCACCTTGACCTTTTTGGTGGTGGTGAGGTATTGTGAGTGCCTTCTTCATTAATATTTGGTGGAAGAGTTGATGATGTAGCTCCATCTTGATTTGATGGATTAGAAGAATTTCCAATTCCAAAGTAATATTGTATGGTAACTCTACATTTTGGGCATTTTGATCGCCTCCCAGCCCCTTCACTACCCTGAGGATTCTTGCCCTTGTTGCTCGACATATTGATCTATCACTTCGAATAAAATCTGGAAAAAAAATGTCTTCTTGTTTAAGAAGGATAGAGAATATATATCTCATTCCCTAATCAATATCATCTTTAATATTGAAGCAAGAATGGAAAAGAGATAAATAAATCTTATTATTATAACCAATAACACTATGAATAAATGATCACTCAACTTTAAGTCTACGTTTTTGGCTTTTGTTGAATTCTGAATTGAGAACCTCAAAACTGAAAAAAATGTGTAAGAATAAATGACAATTTCAATTGTATTTATATCAATCCATATTTGGAAAATTCCGTGGGATTTTTAAATGGTATATTAAAAATTTGGCAAATTTTGCATGCTTATACAATGATACATTGTAATTTTCAAGGTGAAATGTGTCCTCAAATGTAATTATTTTTAAATGTTATTGGCAAAATAGGTCCTCATAAGCAACTATTTAAAAAATTTAATTGGTGAAATGGGTCTTCACAAGCACCTATTTGTAAATTTTAATTGGCAAAATGGGTCCTCATACAATGTTGTTTTAATAGTACTGGCGAATATGTAGGTGTTTTATTACATGCTTCTGGGATTCCAAGCAAAAATATTAATTGGCCCATTTGAAACATGTAGTATGTTATGGAAAATTTGTTACTTAAATATGCCTCATAAAAAAAATCGTTAGCGAATAGACATGTATTGGACCGATAGTTCATAAAATTTGGGCAATTTGGACACCCTGTTGGGTGCGATTAATTAACCAATTTCAACTTGGCCAATTTCTAGAATTTTCCAATTGCAGAAAATTCACCACTAAAGTTTTCCCTAGCTAAAGCATTGGTGATGCAAAGATATAAAGTAAAAAGGGCCTATCCTACATAGTTGACATAACGATGGGAGGATTGGCCAAATAAATTGATAAGCTCAAAATATTTGTCGCACACATCATCCCATCGAAAATGGACATCTTTCTTCAGCAAATGTATGAATGGAAAGGTATGATCAACCAACTAAGATAAAAATATGTGAATTTCCTAATTCTTCCCTTGCAAAATACATATTTGAGATATTTTTTTAGCTGGAGGCATGTTAACAATTTCATCAATTTTAATTGTGTCAAATTTTATTCCACAATGAGAGACAAGAAATCTTAAAAGCTTGCTGACATCCATGCTAAAAGAACACTTAAGAGAATTTGGTTTCATCTTTTAGAGTCAGAGTCTTTCAAAGATAAGATGTAGATTATCAGTGTGATCTTGACGAGTTGTGAACTTGGCTAAGATGCCATCAATGTAATCTTCTAGAATCTTATGAATGAAATCATGAAAGATAAGGGTCATCGCCCTCTGGTAAGTTGCTTCAACATTATTTAATCCAAACGACATGACTATGTAACAAAATATACCCCAAGGGGTAGTGAAGGTTGCCTTGTATTGTTCTTTTGGGTTAATACAAATCTAATTATAGCCTGAGAAGCCATCCATAATGGACAATAAGATATGGAATACGATCAAATCCACAATCATATTGAGATTAGGCAACAAAAAAACATCCTTAAGAAAATCCTTATTGAGATCACAAAAATCTATACAAATATGAATACATCCATTAGGTTTACTAACAATGACTATATTTGATATCCAAGGTGAATATTCAATAAGACAGATAAAACCTTCTAAAATATTTTCTATCTTAGTATTGACTAATAAAGTGACCTTGGATTCATCTTACAAATATTTTTTTTAATGGGCTTGGCATCAGGAAAAAGAACAATATTGTGAGCCACCAAAAACTCATCAATACTAGGCATATCCTCATATGACCATGCAAAAATATTAGGAAAAGAATGTAACAAATTAGCATGTTGTCTAGATTCTTCTGAAGAAAGAAATTTTCCAATCTTAATCACTTTTTCAGAAGATTTAAGATCCATAAAAATATCAGAAGTATCCCCTTTAAGGAGAGTTCTATGGTCTTCAGGATGAGGTGTAGGATTACTATCATTGACATTAATAAAGTTTTAGAGAAAAGCACCTAGGAGCAACTGCAAACCAAGAACAAAAAATTCATGAATGAGAGAAGCAACACAAGAGATGCTATTTCACTAGGAGTGAAAAAAAATGCATTGAGATTCTAAATTACATAGTATACAGGCTTTTTAAAGCTGTGAAAAAACAAACGGGTGTAAAATACCCTACAATAAAACCTAATTATCCCTATGTTAAACTTAACACACTAACACCCCCCTTAAGTGCAACTTGGGGAGATTATTATGAAAAATGAAGATGCAATATGGGTCTCAACTACACAACCATGTTAGGTACCCATTTACAATTACAATGCAAAACAAAAATCTCTCACAACGGGAGAACAATCCTACAAGAAAAAACCCCTCTTCAAAAGAGAGAAACCCAAGATGAAGGATTAAGAAGCCTCCAAAACAATGTCCCAAATAATAGGAACATGAAGAACATCACTGATGCAGGAAAAGGATGAAAAAAACTGTTAAAAGATGATTGGTATAGTGCTGAAACTGAAGAACCTCCTCTGAAAATAGGATGATCAGGATCAAGAAGACAATAATTTGTATGAGTTCCCCCACTGACACTAATCAAATAATGATCAAATGGAAAAAAAAGGCAAAACATCTACCAATCAAAAAATATAGATGACACATGAATCTACATGAGTGACCCCAATGACACTACTTAACCAATGCAAATAAAAAATATAGGTGCCAATAGTCTGAAGAAAACTGATCAAGTAAGGATGAATGGTTGCCTCCACAAAACAAGAATGCAAGAGTGTCTATATGGTAAATTCCCCATCCCACAAAAATGCATGGGTAAGTAGCTACTGCATTCGCCTAGTACATAGGAAAAAAATACTAGATACATAGATCACTCCAAAGCGAAACCAAGGAAGCAAAAACATGAACAATATAATACCCCCCATAGTGCTGACTTGGGAGAGGCATGAAAGATCCTCTGAAACTTTGTGTATCACAATGTAGTGCACGAAGGAGAAGAAACAACATCTTAAAGTGCACAAAAAATCACCTGCAACTGAAAAAGGGCATGCAAAAGAAAAGCACACATGCATGAGGCATGAATCACATGGATTCATTATTGTCTTGGAGGAACACTCACTTGACAAAGGTATGATGGAAAATAATGAAGGCACTACACAACCCCTCCATGACACTTTATAATACAGTGCGGGTACAAAATATGGCACAACGTTATGTGTAAAATCCCTAAAATACATATTCAATAGTGTGACACTTTATCTCAGTACGCTTACATATAAGAGAGTGCTTACAAATGATGCTCAAAATTTTCACAAAGGATAAAATACTAGAAAAAAATATAAAGTAGCCAAATGAAGCCATCCCATGCAACCAAAAAGATTCCAGCTGTTGAAAATATCCAAGTAATAAACCAATGTTAAAACACAAAAATTTGAATTAATTATACTAGGGACCAAATCTGGAAAAAGTGCATGAGTAACTTTGAAGAGCCCGAAGATACCTTTCCAATATTGCAAGAATAAAAAAAAATGGAGGAACAAACCAAAAGTTATGAGATCGAGAGTGAACAATGGATATTTGACTTCAATAAGAAATAAATGCATCCAAAAAACAAAATTTCTGAAAATCAAGTGTACCACTGGAAAATAAACATCGCCAACTTTCCGGTAATATTTTGTTTGCAAAATTTCACCATCTGGATCAAAGGTTATGCAAAAACAAAAAAAAGGTCCTAGAAAAAGGCACTTCAAACTAAGTAGGTGCAAAAAATAGTGGGGTCCATTGCCTAATCTCTATACCAATGCACAAGCACAACCTCTACAATCCACAATATCAACACAAGTAGAATAGTGATCCACACTAGAGAGACACACTCACATATAAAAATGAAAGCGTTGGAGTATAAAAGGATTAGTTTTGATTTATTTCACACCAATGTGGGATTAAAATCCCATATTAGGTTAAAAAAATTCCTAAACACGAGCCCACCTCCAAAACACGCTGCTTGAACAAAGTTGAAACCCTAAATAGAAATATTTAGGGGAAAATTTAGAAAATATAAAGTTTCAAAAAATATATCATCCAGTGAAAAAATGAGCCTCCAAACATAAAATCACACCACGAATTCAAATGCTCTATTAATTGAATGCTTGCATATTTAAATTGTTGGTAGATAGAAGATGAATTATC
Source organism: Sequoiadendron giganteum (assembly GCA_007115665.2). Lineage (NCBI taxonomy): Eukaryota > Viridiplantae > Streptophyta > Pinopsida > Cupressales > Cupressaceae > Sequoiadendron > Sequoiadendron giganteum. The sequence continues at coordinate 100,272,045 of CM021106.1, forward strand.
ATGGGTTGTGGCTTACAATTTATCCATGTATGTTGAGGGAATTGCCTGGAAAAATTCCTACCATAGGTTTGCAAGAGGAGTGCCCTTGTAGGCCTACAAAAACACAAAATTCCACCCAATTCCTATCTAAAAGTATTGCCTTAAATTGGCGAGAAAAATCCCCATAGAGGCCTATGCTCAATCCTCAATTTGATACAAATCCAACACACAAAAAGATAATGAGAAATGCGTCTCAGATAATTTCTTAGTATCGCCTTCCATTTCCAATAGAAATCACATGCCCTTTTTCCACAAAATCAACCTACAAAAGGACATAAATTTATTGTACAAAGTGGTTGACACAGTGTTCCAAGGAAAAATTGGCCTCACAAGAACAAAAATGCCCTAGTAAAAACACCTATAGTAGCAGATGAAATACACACACAACACAAGAATAGGAAAATTGATAGTTGCAAAGAAAATTGGCCACCAACTCCCAATCACTATGGATAAATTTTCTCTCAACTTCTCCAAAAGGAAAATCATGCCTTTCTGAGCAAAAATGCCCCTCAATGTGCACATGGGCTTCAAACTTGATGTGGCAGTAGAGAAATTCCTTCGCAAGAGTACATGACGAGAGAACAAATGCCTCCAAAAATGAAAATCATGCTGCTTTATAATTTTGTGCGGGCCTCAGAACCTCCCCAATGACTGCAAATAAAATGCCTTCAATAGGAAAAATCATAGCCTGAAGAAATGGAAACACTGCCTAAAGCAGAAAATCGGGCCCCAAATGTAATAAATCACACCAGTCTATGAATGGCCTTCCTCTAAAATACTTGAATTACCCCCTTACCATAGAATTGGGCCTTTGAACAATAGAATCGAGCCTACAAAATTCAACTGGCCTCCAAAGGAAAGGAATTGCTTCCATAAATAAAAAATCATGCCTTCTGAGAAGCCAATTTTGAACGACCCTCACAAAACTAAAATTCATGGCCACTCTACGGCCACTAGGGAAAAAGAACACCTCCATAGGAAAAAATCATTATGCTTTGATGCCTTCAAAAATTCATAGCCAAAAAATGGGTGAGTACATGCTTCTATTTAGTAGAGAAACACCCCTCTCAACTGAGAATCAAGCTCAACAAGGATAGGAATTCACGACTACCAAATCACACCTCTCCTCAATAGAAAACTAACAATGAATGAGACAAACCATGCCTCAACAAAAAAACTCAATGCCATATTCAAAAATCTAATATCAATTTGGATCTCAAAAAATTCCTGATAAAAAATATCAATGGAAGGTGGTTGTAGAAGACAAGCTCTGATACCATGTTAGAGAAAAGCACCCAGGAGCAACTGCAAACTAAGACAAAAAAAATCATGAATGAGAGAAGCAATGCAGGAGATGCTATTTCACCAGGATTGAAAACAAATGCATTGAGATTCTAAATTATATAGTATACAGGATTTTTAAAGCCGTAAAAAATAGATGGGTGTAAAACTACCCTATAGGAAAAAATAATCATCCCTATGTTAAAATTAACACACTAACATAAAGAAGCCTCCTCATTGGTACTAATAATGGATTCTCGAAAAATACGATTATTTTTTCAAGCAATAAGGGAATCATTGTTTATGGGTAAGTGAGAGTAGGAACCTAAGAATTGTTCTAGCGCTTCCTTCAAAGAGAAAAAATCTAGAGGGACTTCATTAGAGTCTACCTTACTTTCAATAAGTTCAGGATGAACTAATTTAAGAGAAGGAGGTTCGGTGGAAATCATGTTGACATTCAACCATGGTCTTACCTTAGACTTCATGTGATTGCATCCAATTCCAATATTATACTTGTGAGGATCAGCCTCTAAGGGGATTTTAATACCTTTTTTATTATGTCCACAACCTTTACCTCCATAACCATATTTAGAAAAGAGATTGAAACCAAGACCATAATGTGTTTGCAATTCCTATAAAGAAGGAGGATTACTGTAAAGAGCATAATCCAAACTATACGTATCATGCTCCTTTACAAGAACATAACCATATTTCTTAGCAGGAACAAAAACACTAGCCTCCTTAATAGAAGCATGATTATCCTCCTAGCAGAGGTACGATCATCCTCCTTATCAGGAGGACAATCAACTTTCTCAATAGAGGTGAATGAGATCATCATAATGTCTAGGTGAACTGGATCTACTTTATACTCCATAATATAGGATTTGGTAAACTCTAAGGACCCCCAATTGTCACCAAGACATGTGTTTGATTCAGGAGAAGAAGTGGAAGGGGTAGAATTAGGACTTTCTACTTTGGGGCGATCTTCCTTAGGAATATTCATCTCAAGAGTAGTCTTTGTAATAGGTAATACTAGATTAGATGTCAATGCATTAGAAGATAATGAAGGAATCAATTTTTTGAGAGTAGAAGAAATCAAATCTTGACCAAAAACTACCATTTCACACAAGTGTATAACATTAGGGTCAACTTTGATTGTGATTACTTCGTTATTAACAAAATATTTCACAGAATGCTGTAAAGTAGAAGTGATTGATCCCAAATAATGAATCTAAGATCTTCCCAAGAGGATTTTGTAGGGAAAAGGACCTAGCATAACATACACCAAAGTGGGTATAGTAATGGGTCCCAACCTCAAAGGAAATATTATTGTGCCTAAGGCTTGTCGACTGGCATTATCAAATCCATAGATGTACAAAGAAGAAGCAACAAGAGAAGACAATTCAATTTTAATTCTAGGTAACAAATTGATGCTACATATGTTGTAATCCAAACCATTTTCAATGTGAGCATGTCTAATGTCAATATTATTAATGTTAATTATTACCATTAGAGGATCTAATTGCTTCTGTACTTCTGAAGGTTAGAGTTCATGTAGAGAGAATGCAATATTTTATAAATCTACACGAATATGATCTATTGACACATTAAAATTCATTGGCCTAGCGGAAGAAGAAAAGAGGATCTTTTGCAAGGCTTCCTAAAGCATACCTTGGTAAACTAGAGTAGTATGAAGTAAATCCCAAAGTGAGATCTTGGCAGGAGTAACACGAAGTTTCTCAAGAAGATCATACTCACTAGGTGCCTTAGTTGTAGGTTTAGGTGCTTGAGGAAGGCTTGGTTGAGGAGGTGATGGAGAAGTAGGTTTATTAAGGTTTTGTTGATTCCTTATAGTATTTTAAGTATGGGATACTTCTCTATAAGAGGGAGCCTTAGATTATATAAATCTTTTGTAAATTTTTGATGTGTCATTTGTGATAAGAACCCCATAAACATAATGAATTATTTTAGAAGATGGCCTAGCCAGAGTCACATAAATGACCAGTCTCTTGGTCATTTGATGGGTGATAGAGACTACAACCATATTCATGGACTCTTTGACTTACAAAGAAGAGGAAGGTTTAGATGAAGAATTTTTTTTATTAGATCTTCAGATAGAAGGGGATGCCTCTAAGAAATCATCTAGGGTGTCATCTAACATATCAAAATCTTGTTTAGAAAATGCATTATCAAAGGCATTAAAATTTTGAAGAAAAAGATCTGACATGACTTCCCTTCATGTCAAGTTCACCAAAATGTAGAGGGGATTCACTATACTCGAGACTCAAGACAAAGAGAGTCTACAAGGAGAAAATAGCCCTTGGTTACCTCAAGAAATAAAGCTCAGATGAAAAGATAGAAAATAAAGGAATATTTGCACAACAATGAAATAGAAATTAAACTACTAAGAATAAGAATGATAACATTTCTTAATAATATAAACTAATAATAAAATTATAACCTATAGTTTCCAAAAATAGAAACCTTAAAACTCATAGATTCTTCCCTCGGGAGGGCTAAGTCTCAACCACATATGATAGTGTGTTGCAGGTAGGTCTATGCCCCACATTGTCATCCCTATCAGAAAAGGGAACTTAAAACCTTCAAATTTGCAAAATTCAACTCTTCAAGTTTGTACATTTGCACATGAAACAATGAAAAATAGGTTTATTTGGGAAATGTTTTAAAGGGGGGTTCACCACAAAGACCTATTTCTCTAATTTCATTCAAGGAAATGAGATCCAAAAAATGAAAAGTCTAACAACCAAAAAGATGAGTCAAATAAAGGTATGAATCAACAAAATTCCTCTCTATGCAAGGGCAATGGTAAGATTCAAATATCACTTTGGGGAGAAATATTACAATCATCAAATAAAATCCAAAATGCAAGCTATAAAATGCAAGTAGAAGACAATACACAAAACTGGCATAAACATCAATTAAAAGGAAGATCTAAAAAGGGGAGAATGGTGTGTACCATTCACCAAAAGTTACTTTTTGAAGCTCATCGAGGACTCATTCACCCTATAGTGAATGGGTCCTAGCTAGGGCTATGGAAAAATCCTTTTTGGGTTCTCGTCTGCTTTGTTTGCACTCTTAGATTCCTGATTCTCACTTTGAGACAACCAAAAATAAATTTTGTAGAATTTTCTATGAAATGAAAACTTTCCTTGCAACTTTGACAATTTTTTTACTTTCTTCAATTTTTCTCTTCAGAGGATCTTCCACCTAAAATCTAGAATCACACATCAAGAGAGAGAAATGTTGTTTGTTAGGTCAATGGGGGTTTACCTTGGTCAAAAACCATTTAGTAATTAGACATTGAAAAGAAAAAAAAATAGCACATGAAGGAATGGTGAATGAACAAGCAATGTCACAACTCACCAAACCTTTTTTTGAACATTGGATTGTAGATCTACAACTAACATGAATTGGCTTCAATGGATGTAGATCTTGATCATGACACTTTTCTTGCAACAATGCCTTTGATATGCTTGAATAGATATTGAACTCTACATCATCATGTTAGCTCAAACAAAATGCATGATGCATGCAATCTTTGACATGATAATGCAATCTTGATTGCTGCAATAATCTTCAATAATTATACCTTTGAATTTCTTTAAAATTGTTTTTAATTCTCTTGATAACTCTCTAAATTGATCCCATGAAGTAACACAAAAGTTCTAAGATTCTTGAAATTATTCTAGGATCAAATTGCTAATAAAATTTCCAATTGAAAACATAGTGAAATGACCTCTTATGTATACATATCTTGAGATTGATTCTCGAAATTCAAATATCACAAGCCAACATCTGAATACACATTTGAAATCATTGAAAAACTACCAAAAATATAATTTGAATTTAGGTCCTAGGTGCAAGTGAGGACCCATTCATCATCCTCATTCGCCCTATGGTGAATGGATCCTAGGTCACTAACCTAGGACTCACATTGCTCAATGTCAAACATTATACTATGGAATTTATGAATTTCAAGTTTTATCCCTCGGTAATTGCAACTAATTATGTTTGGATTTGAATTAAAGGGGCCAATTAAGGAAAATTTACCTCAATTAATTAATAAATCCCTAGATTAGTATGAAAGTGTAAAGCTACACCTTACAACACCAAAAAATAAAGTACAATTAAGTTCATTTTAATTAGAAGGCCCTAAACTTAATGTGAATATATAAAACATATTACAACACTAAATTAAGGCATCATTAAGCTCATTTTATTATTAATTTCCAAATTAAGTGTGAAAAGGGGATACTTTTTCCTACACTACAACACATAAGATGAAGAGGGAAAAAACATTGGCGTTGTTTCGAGGCTTGCCTTAGTCAAACCCCTATTTTGGTGTTTCCACCACAAACAACCAAATAGATAGAGATAGAGAAAAAAACATGAAACATAAAGACATGTGATAGAAACAAACCCCACTATGGAGGAGAGCCCCTATCCCAAACGTAGTAGATGAGACAAATAGATGGTAGTAAATAAACAAGACAAATAGACAAGAGAGCGTTACCAATAGTCTGTGTCTCCCATCTTGGCTTGATATGCATGACATGATATCTTGCAAGAGAGACTTGATTGTTGTGATGGAAATCTTGCAGAGCTTCGCTAGAGGCAATGATAAAGAATGAGAAGAATGAGAGAGAGTGAGAATGAATAAGAATGAGAGTGAAAAGAGGATTTTTGTGAGGTTGTATGGACGAGAAGAGCCATTACACTTGTGTTTCTACAATGATGACACGTGCCATAGGCAAGGGACATAATATATTCTCATTTGAATCTCAAAAAATTTGGGGACGCTAGTGCGTCACACGGATGTCCGCATGTCACACAAGCATCCTACTCAAATTTTTGCAAGAATGAGGTATCCAAATTGTTAAAGATTCATCATTGTCCCCTATGGAGCTAGAATCATGAAATTTTGACACCAAATTTTTGTCATAAATGCAGCAAGTTATCCTAAATGTAGTGGACTAGATGTGCAAGTGTGAAATTTCCATGGGGTGCAGTTTTATGACACTACAATATACAACTTGATTGTGTTGTCTATATGATGAAATAATTGATTTGTTGTTATTTTACCATCATAACACTTACAACATTCAAGAAATACCTTCCATTTTAAATTTAGTATACACTTTTTTCTACACTCTTTCATGAGTGTTATGAATCGTGTGAGCTACTAACTAGTCATGAGACTAGTTCCAAGGTGCATATGTAGTATGGATGTCAAAGGGGTTTATCTCAAGTAGTATAATTCATTCTACATCTTGGTGTATATGCAATCTAGTGTTTTATTTTATTTACATGATATATTTTGGGGTTTACTCATGGCATCCATTAGGGTATGGTTGGCCAAGACCTAGGTTTTATATCTACATTATTTTGTTGAGGCCTCAAGGTTCACTTTTCCATGTTTTGCAAAGTGTGAAGAAGAAGATTTTCCCTAATTCTATCCATTTAACCAGTACTATCCTATCCTTTTTGACGTTTCCTCTAAGTTTAAGTTATCATTTTCCCCTTGTATTAGTTTGAGTAATGGTGCTATAGGAGATGACATACAATTTTGAGAACCAACACTTACCATTTTGTGGTATCTTATAGCATCACATTAATTTTAGATGGTAACAAATATTTTTATCTCAATGAAATCTTTTCTTAGACCTTATAAACTAAGAGAAACTATAGTATTAAATGTTGAAGTCACCAAAAGGACTCACAAGAGTAAGAAGAATTTATAACACCAAAAAATCCTATACAAGAGAAAAAAATTGGAAATGCTACATGCCAATAATAGTACAATGTGTATGCCAATAGTGGCATGGTGTGATGGTTATTTTTTTGTGTTGTTATTCTTTCCATCAAATTTTAAACCCCATTGGGATTTAAGTGTTGATAATTTATATTGGGGATGAGGTCCCCATTTGTGACCTCACTGATACATAGATCCGAGTCAAAATCATTTACCCATCTTAATTAAAAATAGTACAATGTGTGCATGATGAATCATTTATAAAATAACCCTTGTATATATAGGTAAGAAAGAGACATGGGATACCATAGAATTATGACAAGTGCCATAATGACATGAATTGAGACACAAAAAGTAAATGTACTAGCTTAAATTAACTAACTAGGTGTGAGAAGAACCTAAAAGGAAACCAATTAGAAGTTATACCCTATTTATGCCAACACCCACTCCTCCCCTTAAGTACAACTTAGGGAGGAAAAATAAGAGAGTAAAAGTTTCAAATATGGGACCTAGGGACAAGGCCTGCTAAGGTATCTATGTACAAAAGGAAACAATGAAATAATAACTCAAGGAAAATTTCCTTCATCTGAAGCATTGATAGTAAGTGAAGGTAATGAGATGACACCAAAGGCTTAGTGAATATGTCCATAACTTGCTCTTCATTGGCCAAATACTCTAAGATGAAAACACCATTCAAAATGAGTTGTTGAGTGAAGTGTTGGAGAATGCCAAGATCAGAAAGCACAAATTGATAACCTTCCACAAGTGAAATGATAAACACAATATGATATCTATCATATAATATGAATATTGTGTAAATACAATGATGAACCTTGGATATATAGGCAAGGTAGATAGAATAGGAAGGTAGGATTGAAGAACTGACTAACCCTCTATATGTGCAACATTTATAAGCTCATTTGGCAAGTGTGTGAGCAAGTGGCAAGTATGCATTCAATAATTATCTCAAGTGATGAGGACACATGTATCAATGCTATGAAGTGAGACAAAATAATAATAAACTTAAGTAAACTTAATCTATGAGTGTGAATAAGTCAATCCTAGAAGGGTGATAACCTATCTAGATGGATAAAGACACTATTTACACTAACAACCCACTTAAGTGAAACTTAAGGAGTAATGTATGCAAAATGATGAGTATCGATTAATAATTCATGTTAGGTACTCATGTACAAAATATCATAAAGTGGAGAAAAAAAAGAAAACTTAGTGGGAAATAAAACTCCTCTCCAAAAGAGAAATGATACAAATACACTAAAATTTATGATTGAAGAAGATAAGTGATAGATGGAGAGCTCATCATGACCCACAAGGACTACTTCTAACATAAAGTACAATGGATTTTTTACCCATAGGAGAGAAAAGAGAGAAGGTCTTTGTGACCCCCCCCCCCCTAAAAAAATGTGAAGAAATGAACTCCATGTGAGGAAATGATTCCTCCCAAAACTAATAGGAGAAGAGAAATCATGCAACATCCCCTCAAGATGAGCCTATGGTGTTGGTAGATGCTCGACATTGGATGCTAAAAATGATCCATGATTTTTGAAAATTATTTCTCCCCTTGTGAAGAAACAACACCACAAATGTGTGCAATAGAGGAATATGTAGGAAGTATGATGAATGTCTCTGAATTTTGCACATGATCCAAACTTTGAAATGATGTCAATGACTCTTTTGAATGATGCTCAAAGATATACAAGCTAATACTAATGTGATGAATTTTGACAAGATGGATTAGGTACCATTTTTTATTCAGGAACAAGGACCATGGATGTATGGTGATAACTGAGCCGTTGTGAATCTGATACTACTGTAGATGGTGTCAACATAGATGATGATTGATTCAGATAGGTCAACTCATGAATATCTACACAATATGTCATGATAGAATCTAATGTAGGAAAAACGAAAAAAGAAAAAATCCAATGATGGAAATGGTAATACAACTTCATCAAAGCTAACATTATAGAGGAAATGAATGTCCCCAATAGAGTCATCCAAATCTACAAGATGGAATTCTAAAAACAAAGATGTGATGTCTAGTAGATATACATCCCAATGTGGTGAATTTGGAATGATGATAGCAATGTCCTAATGTAAATAATTGGTGGAACTCATGGATGAGTCAACATTGGATTCATATGTATAAATAGGTGATATGGGAGATGATATATCAATGCAATCCATGCAACTACATTTTTCATCCTCAAATGATTGTGTCTCACAAGATGGCTTAGTGAGATTAATTCATGTTTTTGATTGTGCTAGAATTAGATGATTAGGTAAGGCAATACCATGATTGAGAAGAAGTTTCTTCATTTTTTCACTTTGATATTGAATACAATCTTCTATTGTATGTCTTTTCATTTCACGATATCCACATTTTATTTTACATTTATTAAGAGGATTACAAAGAGTACTCAAATGGAAGAGATTTAGTGTGAGAGATATGATCACATGAACCAACAAAATCAAAATAAAAAAGAACCTAGATTTCCCCCTTGATTTAGAGAGCCACCCCAAGAATTATTAGTGTGAAGATCATATGCCAAATCATCTGTTTATTTTTATAAAATGATCTAAATCTTATTTTTAAATGAAAAATGAGATTCTTTGTGAAATTATGAGAAATAGAAAATTATGAAATTTCAATAACCAAGGTGAAAGTTATGCCCCAACAAAATTCACTTACAATACTGACTTCAAAGGCTTAAAAATGATATTAAACAAAATAGTTTTCAAAATTTCTTGATGTCAAAATGTTCATCTCAAAACTAGCTTCCCGTTGACTATTCACACTTGAAATTTTGATCCTCCATTCGCAAGTTATGCAAAAACAAAAAAAAACCCCTTTACAAGTGCTTTGTAATCAATCAACTTTTAATATTGACCACTAGTGGTCAACATAGAATGTCAAAATTACTTAAACTATTAAAATAACATTGTAATAAACCATTCTAGTCTTCAAAAGGGTCAAAAAAGGGGGATATAAGTAGAGATCGAGCACATTGTAGGTCGTGAATTCCAAATCCTTGTGGGGCTTGTACAAGAGACAACACATGACCTTTTCTAAGCTCAACGATTCTATGCTTAGGTTCTAGTGGTCAATATCCACGTGTGGTTAGAACTCCCACACTTGGCCTCAAACCACTCCATTTGCATCCTCCTTTCCATTCATAGTCAACACATGACATCAGACTCCCACCATTTTGTTTGATGGTATCACATGGTTTACACACCATTCTAGATTGCATAGAATTATTTGTCTTTGTGTTGCTACATGTGGGAGGTGTTTCTAGTTTGATCCTCTTTGTCAAGGAGTTATTTCCTATTTTTTTCATTTTTCTCTCACTTAACACTTGGTAATAATATCTCGATGCCATGTTGGAGAATACCAAGATCAAAGAGCTTGAATTGATAACCTTCCACAAGTGAAAATATGAGAACAATAGTATTTATGTCAATATAAAATGAAGAGTGTGTAAATACAATGAAGAACCTTGCATATATAGGCAAGGTAAATGAGGTGGGAAGGTAGGACTGGATAGCTGACTATCCTTCCAAATGTGCAACACTTGTGAGATCACTTGACAAGTGTGTGAGAAAGTGGAAAGTATGTATGCAGTAGGTGTCTCAAGTGATGAGGACACATGTCTCAACGCTATGAGACAAAAGAATAATAAACCTAAGTAAACTTAAGCTATGAGTGTGAATAGGTCAATCCTAAAAATGTGATATCTTATCTAGATGGATAAATACACTATTTACATTAACATAAAGTGCATGTGGATCTCAATATGTTTAGTATATTGATACTCCACTAGGTTACATAAGATATAAATGAAATTTTAATTATCACACCAAAGAGTAGTGGGATGATCAAACTCCATGAACTAGTGAAGCCAAAGAACCTCTTGAATATAAATAACCGCACCTCAATAATCAATCTTTGTAGATGATAATGTGATTGTTGTCTACTTGGAAGATCATGCAATTAGACCAAAACCAAGGCAGTAGAAAAAACCAAAAGTAGGATTCTAATCATCAACACAACCAACCCAATATGAGCCAATGATGCCCAAAACTTGAAAATATCTTGATGCATAATGAATATCAAAATGAGATTGACCTTGGATATACCTTAATATATGTTTGGATACCTTCCAATGACTCTCATGAGGATCTTGGGAGAAAAGAAGGACAAGACCATAAAGAAAATATCAATAGGATTGTGTGTCAAGAAAAAAAGATTGCCAATTAACCAATTGTTGATACAATGTAGCATCAAATCTAGGTGTAGTGTAATTTGTAGAAATTGTGACCCATGAATAAAATGTAGTGGGAGAAAAATTGTGATCAATTATGTCAAATATTTGAATTAAATAATGAGAATTTTTATTTTGAAAAATGGAAATCCCTTCATAAAACCGAAGAACCTAAAGATTAGGGAAGAAATTCAAAATTAGTGGTCATATCAAATTTCTCCATCAATGCTTTATAGACACCCTCGATCATGGAGGTGGAACTACCTATGAGAATCGAATCATCCATATACAACACAAAAATAAAAAAAATCCTCTGCATGTCTCTAAGTGTAAAATGTTAGATCATAATGGCATTGTGAGAAACTAGAAGCAAACAAGAAGTTATCCATCTTCTCATACCAAACTTGAGGGGCTTGCTTGAGACCATACAATGAATGAAAAAAATTACAAACAAGTGAAGAGTCTTGCACAAAACCTAGAGACTGCTCCCTATAAATCTCCTCATGAATATTATCATGTAAGAAGACACTGTTCACATCTATTTAATCCCATTCCTACGATGTAATAAGAGAAAGTATAAGACAAATAAAATCCATATAGGAAATAGGAGCAAAGGTCTCAAACTAATCAATGCACTAAACTTTTTGTTATCATGGAATCTAGCAGCACTCGATCCACGGATAACCCCCTACAAAACTTGTCCATTTCATAGATTCATGATGTTCAAGCACGTAAAATGAGGTGAATTTCAATCCACCTCGAATTACATTCCAAAGTATCAAACAGTCCATTTGAGTGTTCCTTTGTATCCATCTATCAAAGACCTTCAAAACGAATATCTTTGTGAGGCCTAAATGTCAAGACTTAGTCAAAATTGTGAAAAGTGTAGGAGTGCCAAAAAACAACGCTCCTACATTTTATATGTAAAATTTTCTAAGTGTTAAGTGCACAAGTGCTAAAAATCAATGCTTGTGCATTTTTATCAAAAGTTAGTTTTTTGTGCACAAGCATTGATTTTAGCACTTGTGCACTTTTCTTCCATACTTAGTCAAATTAAGGTATGAGCGGTGATTTTGGCCTATCATGCACTTTTCCCAATTTTTTGCCACTTAATGCACCATAATTAAGGCACAACTTATGTTTCATATTCTTCCCTTTAAATCACTTTTAAGTGATTTTAGATTTTGTTTAGACTCATTTCATTCGCCATTCTCTCCTCCTCATCGTGTTGGGCAATCACCAACCTCCTTCAAACACGTTTTTGAATATTTCTTCAAGCTTGCATTCGAGTTAGGGTTTATTGCATTTTTGTAAGTATGTTGTTGCTTGTTTCGCCACGTTTTCCTCTTTCCTTTTGTTTGCATAGATGATAGAGCTTTGTAAGTTTTTTTTAGATCTTATCTATAAGAATTTGTGTTGATTTTCTTTGTGCATCATTTTCAAAATCCAAGTCTCTACATTGCGCTCTGGTTTCTCATTAAATCATCTCATTTTCAGGCGACTCCATGCATGTTTATTTCCTTTTTTGTGCCCTAGGTTTTAAAAAAATGTAACATGTCTATTTATTCAATGTTTCCTTTCCCTTGAGCATGCCTTTTGTTCTTCAAACATAGCCTCATGAGCACACATTTGAAAAATAAGATTTCATTGCATTTGAAGGACCCACTTGAAATGTCCAAGCGAATAAATTCATCACCATCACACCAAGTTTCTCTCTAAATGTTGAAGAATTGTTTTTGCACACTATCACAATTGACATTTTTCACAATAACTCCAAGTGTAGGAGCGGTGAAAATTATTGCTCCTACATGGAGTTTAGTTTTCTTCCAAATGACAAAGCACTGAAAAATCTGCCATCTCACTTCAATTTTTTTTTCTAAGTGAGACAAAGTCAGTGCCTTGACACATTTCACAATTTTACATGCTAGACATGTAAGGGTGCTGATTTTTAGTGCCCTTACATTTGAAATCATCTCTCCAAGTGTAGGAGCGTTGATTTTCAGTGCTCCTACACATTTGACAATTTTTGCCTTAAACACTTTCAAACCGCTCTATTTTTTCTCTAGACCCCATTTCTTTGCTCCCATATTGTTTTCTATGCCTAGTTTCTCTCTTTGAACTTACTAAACATCATTTTATCACTTCACACTTCCCAATGCTACTTTTTCTACTAATGCCTATTGATTAACCATCTTTGCAGTTCTTTCTAGATATCGTCATGTGATCCTCAAGGTGAAATATTTTGATCTAGTTGCTCCTAGATGACACCAAGAAGTCTCCATCATCTTCCAAAAATGAATGCAAGATAAAATATAAGTATCAAGGTGTTTTCCCACCTACAGTGGTGATCTCCAAGGTGGATGAAATAAAGGACACTAAGATCGGTCATCAAGACCATGAAGAATTTGTGAAAAGGACTAAACAAAAGCCTCTTGAAGACTCCCTAAGAACCATTATATACAAAAATCTACATCTAGTGTCTACATTCCTATGCACACAATACAAAGTTCATCCTCCAAGTTGCATCTCATTACATTAGAGAAAGCGGAAGTGTGATAGAATCTTCTGGACAGGTGGTAGTGAGACTTGATCCCAATTTATTTTATATTATTTTCAGAGTTCTACACATGGAATAATACATGTATATTTTTGTTCAGAAGGCAAAGGAAGTCTATGAATTAGATCCCAATAAGGCTAAGAGCTTGATAAATAGTCAGTGGTTGAAAGAACCTAGGCATTCTATCTCAAGATGGCCAAAAGGGCTTCCATGAAGTGAATTCAAAGAGGATGTCAAAGATATGATCGCTCTCTTGAGTAGGATCAAAGGCTTACCTGAATCATCTTATTTTCATGAGTGGATGTATAAATACATTTAGAACATATGGAGAAAGAAGGCTTATATTGACTGGTAAAATCAAATTAGTGATGAGATCCATGAGTAGTTGATTAATGTGGCAACCAATTTAAAGTCTTATATGACTTCTTATTTGGTTTATGTCACAACCATGATAAGACAATTCCTAGGAATTTCCACAAAAGGGAATCGACAATCTTTACCAGTGTACAAGTATTTCTATCAATTGGAGTTGAAGGAGAGTCTTCACCATTTCAGAAGGGTCACTGATGCCTTCTTCTCACCTCTGCTATATAGTTTTGATCCAACTCTCGAAAAGAAGAGAGTGTCAAATGCGGCCTAAAAAATGGTAAGTAAGGTTGGGTGCATATTCTTACAATTTCCAACTTTCACTTACATGAGGGTGGGATGCTACATTGGGTACCCTTGGATGTTGCCTAGATATCCCCCAAACAAGTGGATACTTGACGAGTCTAGATTTTGGCCTAGTTAGGGGGATAGAATCTCTTTTTGTTTGCTAAAATTACCATAGACTTTGATATTCTATGCTGACACTTTTTTATAATTTTTCTTAGTCATAAGACATTTGGGGCTAATTTCATTTCTGATGGTTTTAATGAAATTTACCTATTATGTGGACCATCTATATTTATTTTGCATGTGATTGATGAATGTTCTTTAAAGTGGTTATAATTATGAAATTATTATGTGTATTGACATTACTTTGCAGACATGATTGAAATGCTAAGTTGAGAAATGCAGCCGCTAGCCGGTCAGGATGAGGAGTCATGCAAAGGTCAATTGAAGATGATGGTGGAAGATTCCTATGTCAGCCGCATGTAACCACCTTGCACCACTCTTTAATGGCATTGCACATTGTGGGCGTTACTACAGTACTTGAGTCCACGTTTGGGCATGTATGTCTGAATAGATTCCCCTGCATGCGTAATCGCTCCTTCCACTTTCTTCTCATTTTCCCTAAATGGAATATTTTGATGGTGAAAATGACACAAAAACCATTTAAATAGAATATTTCTACTCTATTTCTCCTAAAAAAGAAAAATACAACATATAGTGGCCTAACTCCCAAGGTCCTAGTAGTTGGTTCTCAATTGTTTGGTGTCACTCAATTGGTCCATGTAACTGTAATATTCAAGGGGCCTTTGTTGGTGATAAGGAATACAAGCAACAACAAATTCATTAATCTATACTTAATGGAAAAGGGGGTTTAAATAAATAGAAAAAGATAGATTAAGGCATAAATTAGTAAAATATGAATAAAATTCTCTAACATCCAGACATATATTTTCAACAATGAATGCTCCTTCAATAGATCAAAAAAACCATAACATGATGCAATTTATAGAACAATCCATACTATTGCATGCATTTACAGTGCTTAGTTTAACCATCACAATCACCCATCATAATACTTTTAAGATTTAAAAGAAAAAACTCTTCATTTGTTGCTAATAACATAGATCAATAGACATGTAACAATTCCATCCACAAACAATTTAATGAAATAATTTCTAAAATATGGTTTTCCCTATTGATTTATATCAAATAAGAAACATTTAGGCACAAAAAACTCATTGGCATACAAACCGATTATGGTAATTTAACCTCATCCAATAAACTCTATTCCAACATAACATTTTATAAAACTTGTATTTAAATTCAATTGAAACTAAAAACAAAGTATCCTTTTAAAGCTATGAAATTCCTATCTGCTACTATCAGGTGGCTAATTCTACTTTCATCAGCCGATATTTACAATATGGAGTCCAAAAATACATATAGGCATGCTAAGCATAAATTCCTCTCAATCAAAATTGAGATCCACTAATCAAGGAATTGAAATCTCCTCAAAAACTTAGACTAGTTGATCTCCAGTTCCAACATTGATTAGCCTGTGAAATAGGAGAGAACAAGGGGGGGAAGTTATGTGCCCAAAATAGACTGCCAACTCATTCTTGCACATTTTTCTCCAAAATGTATTCATCATAACTAGAGAAGACTTGTTGAATAATATCTACATCTCGCCCATCAATCCATCTGTCATCAAATTTAATTCTCTTCAGTTCTGCAGAGGAAAAATCCTTCATGTCTTTCAATTTAGTAAACTCTTTTCTCACAACCTTCACTTCTTCCTTGACATCCATTGATCTATCTAATAATAGATCCTCTCCATCATCCTCTTTTTGCATAACCTCTTGAAACCTATTATCCCATTTATCTTTTAATTGATTCAGAGGCATGCCCTCCTTAACCGGTATATCCAGATTAACTAGAATGGCTACAAAAAATTCTATTTCATCAAGTTGTTTATTCAAATCCTTACTAGCATCTTTGATTTCATTCCTATGGTTGTATATAAAATCATATCTAAACCAGATTATGCTAGAGGCTTTTTCCAAGAAATCTGCATTGTCTTCCTCAAGGATTGACTGCTCAAGAAGAGTTGACTTCTGCAATTTATTTATATATTTTATCTTCTAGACATACCCCCTCTATTCCTCCTCCTATTTCCCCAAGGCTTTTGTGTGGTGGCCCATTTCCTCTATCAATTCCAACGTTGTCTTATGAATCTCAAAACTGCTTGCTAACACCTCAACCACTTCCTGGTTAAGTTTATATGTCCACCTATCCATCATCCTAGACTTATTCTTCATTTGCACTAGATCATCAACCTCCTTTTTTCTGAGCAAGACTGGTGTTTCTAAAGCAGCAACTTGTTGTGACCTAGGAGTGGAAACATCCCTTAAGAAAGTATGTAATTGATCCAACTGAGATTTGAGCTCATCCTTTCTTTTTTTGTCTTTCATCATCTTAGCCTTGCTGGATGAAGCTACAACATCAAGCAGATTTATCTGCTAATTTCTTATAGGCCTCCCTAAATTGATAGTGCCCAATTGATAATCAGTGACCTGCATGTCTCCCATATCCTTATCCACTATTGGAATTACACATTATGCAATAATCTACCCTACCTCAGTGAGTCTTGTGGAATGAAGAATTCTAGCCTTCTTCTTGGGTCTCTCCTTTTATATCTCCTTCACCATCTCTTCCCAATCAAGAGGTTGTGGGGGAGTTATTTTTTTCTTTTCAAGATCAAGCTTCAACCAAGTAGGAGCACTAGGATTGGTATCCATTACTGTAGAAGAAGAGGCAGCAGTTGTAGAAGATAGTGGCTATAATAAATTAACCTTAGGCTGAGTATCAACCTCCTGTACATTTTGTTGTTCTTTTTCTGCATTCTCTTTTGCAAGCTTCTCAGCCTCTTCCCTATATTTTTTCTCTTGTAACTTTTTATCTTCTTGCTAATTTTTCAATCATTCTTCCTCCAATTTCTTCTCTTCAAGCAGTTTGTCTCTTTCCTTTTCATGTTGGGATTTCCTCTTCATGTGTTTCAGATAATTCTTGAGCTGAAGCTTCAAGTTCAAATTCCTCTATGTTCAGAGGGAAGAATTCCAAGGGCTCCTTTGGAGGCATCTTCCTCTTTGTCCTCATGTACCCTTGTGTGGTACTTGTAACTTTTCTTTTCTTGGAGGTTTGATCCCTAGGATCCTTGGTTCTCAATACAACCCATTGGATACTTCTATCCAACACTGGTCTTGCTATTTTCTTAATGTCAATTTTCTCCTCTATATCCCAATCTACAAGATCTAGGTTCTTGGTACCTACATCTTGTGCTTCATATACAGGATCCAAAACTACACCATCATCTAATAGTGTTTCAGGATTGTCTACCTTAATTCCATATTCCACCATGAGTGGGATAGGCAATATTTCATAGTTCCTATTCCTCAAATCATATTCATCCTAAATATCACTCCAAAAGTCTTCCAACAGGTTGAAATTTCTATCAAAGACTGAAGCAAGCGAGGCATTCATCTTTTTATTCGGATCAAAATGCTTCCTAGCAGTATATAGGCCCAATTTTAGATGCATTAACTCATTACAAACAACCTTAGTTCCCACAAGGTGTGGGCAACTGCATTCATCCAACTACATGGGGAACTTGTGACAACCTATTTTATGCTTTATTCCAAACTCAACATTGACCCCCAAAGATTGATAAACAAACTCCATTAAGACTATTTTGTTGCTACAACATCTATGGAGCAAGTGAGGATGACCTTCAAACCCATCCTACCTAAAATAAGTAAATTTGGGATATTGAATAAACCAATAACCCCACTCTATAATAAACGCCATGGCCTCTTGGCTCAGTCTATACCTTGCATCTGCATTAAGTTGGTTAGTAACAACATAAGAAAATGCATCATGGGCCACTCATGGGCCACTCCGACTACTGCCTACCATCCAAGATTGTTTGAATGAATGGAAACATCCATTCCTTAAAATGAAAAGCATCTCTCTTTCCAAAGATTCTTGATAACATCATTATTATATCCCCAACCTCTTTGTAGAACTCTGCTCTTTTTGGCTGATCTGAAAGCTTTATTAGAGATTTCTTCTCAGTCCTTAACCATTTCTTATTTAAATGAGCCTTGTTGGTCTCCTTATGATTGATATATATCTCTAAAGCATCTGTCTCATTAAGTTGTCCAATATTATTTGGATTAGGGACACTGAACATAAACTGGAACATTTGGGACTCAAATCTATGATAACGTTGCCTTGTGAATCCACACATTGTCTAGTAGCCAAATTATAAGCTCCAGCTATTGTCATTATCAGTTCAGGACATTGGATTGATAAAGGAAAAATAGTAATATGAGCCAAGCCAAACTCAACTATCCTTTGAGTTCAACCTATCACCTCAAAAAATATCTCAGAGTACAACTCCTCATAATTGAATGGACCCAGATTTGTATCAGTTATATTTTCCCAATCAGACTCCACCTTGATAGTAGTGACAACAGGACCTCGATGACTATACCTCAAGGTATAAGGGAGTTGTTTAGGTTTAACCTTTTTAGGCTTAGCTACTGCCTTTGAATTTTTTGCAGACGAACTCCTCTGAGAAGCCTCTCCCGATGCTCCTGAAATCCTTTAGTTTCCTACAATAAAAACCCCAAATTAGATCTATAAGAAGTATATCAAAAACACAATTAGAGATCTCACCCTTTCATACACATTGCAGGTGAAACTAGACATTAGACATCCTAAAAAGTTTCCTTTAAAAAACGTTGTTGGGGTCGGGACCAAAATAGGCATCGAGCTTGCAATAAACTATATGGTGGGATCAGAGTCAAAGTCGGCATGGTAATCGAAACCGGAATCAAAATGAACATTGATTTGGTAAAATGGAAACATTTCAAAACCTATATCCCAGTTTGCCTCCAGTTCTGATTGTGTTGAACAACCCTTTGATAAAACATCACTCATCGGAAGCGAGACCAGAAATAGAGTCGATCCTTCATTACAAATCATGTTCTGAGAAGCAAATAAATCTTGGCTCCAACCTCGGTTCAAACAACCATGACGTCATTTTAGTCATTTCAATAAAATAATGAATGACCTCATAACCTGAAAAATGAGGTAACCCAACAAAACGCAGGGGCTTAAAAATGATAGCCCGAAACCATCCTCATATGACCGAGAGGAAAATACACTAACTAATGCATCATTTTTTAATTTAAATAGAGACACGCAAAACCCTAGTTAATAAACTCTTCGACTCAATTTTTTTAGGGCATAAACTTAACCCTATTCAAAACTAATTAAATCGATACGTAGAAGAACTAGCAAGCAAAACTGTAAATCAAAAAACCCTATTAACATAACGTATTAGATGATCCATATCTTCAAAAACCTAGGGCATCATGGTACGATCATGAATAAAACATGAAAATGACCATGGAAAAAAAAAAAAATGAGAAAAGACAAACATTACAAAAAAGACATAATGAAAAAAAGAAAAACAAAACAGAACAAAAAGAGAAGACGGGCAAAAAAAACAACAGGGATTCGAAAGAAAACCAAGAGCCATGAATCCATGCGAATAACAAGTGACCAAACAAAAAAAAATGAAACAAAGAACAAAAAATCTACCTCCAAACACAATCCAATAGGCTAGCCCTTTGATGTGAATCCACGCACAAATATCTCACTTTTGATTGAATCATGTGCTCAAATGCTCCACCATAGCTCTAGTTCATCCTTAATCTTTAAACAATGATGATAACATCCAATTTATTCTTAATTAAGGTTAAAAATGTAGCTTCATACATGTATGGAACCTATAATTAATGCCATAAATGTGACAAATCATAGTCAAAACCATGGAGGGAATTGGCACATTACTGTTGTGTGACCAAATTAAATTCAGACAAAAAAAAAAAATAGCGGGATCAAAATGGGATTGGAAGTTTATTTAGAAAATTTTTCCAAGTTTCGAGTTTGGTTCTGGTTCCGGCTCTAGTTCTGCCAACAAAAAAGAAAAAGGAAAGAAAGATTTAAAAATAAAAACACTAAGACCGAAACAAGAAATCACATCACCGATCTTAAGTCCAAATGAACAAACCAAAAGGCGAAGGTGAAGGTGGAATGGAAAAAAATTCGAGACCATGAATAAACCTTAGACTTAACATGCACTTCGGCTCCAGTTCTAGCAAAGACAAACCTAAGAGACTAATGAAAAGACAATCGGGACTGGGATCAGAATGCAATCCTCAAAACAAGTTTCAAACCTTATTTCGTTCTGGTTCCGATTTCGACAAAACAAACAAAAAGAGAAAAACAAAGTGTTGGAAGAAAGAATAACTCCAAACTTTGTTGAAAAACAACCAAGGACAAAAACACAAAATGGGGACCCATTTTGACCAAGGCAAAAGATGGGGTGGTTATGCAAGGCATAAAAAATTTGGTGGTGGTGGGTTATTATCTGCATTTTGATTAGGTGGAACCATGTTGTTTGGGGGTGCAGATGTAGTGAATGGGCCCTTATTTTGATTTCTCAGGAAGTGACCACCTTTGGAATGGAAGGCTTGGGCATCATACACATCCTCTTCTTAAATATCAAGTTAGGAATGATTTAGAATTTTATTTTATTACAAAACTGCAAAGACAAAAGACATCATTGTCATTCTTTGACATTAGGAAGTGATGCCTGGCTCAACGAGAAGTTGTGTTGAAATCCCTGGAGGAGGCAGATCGTTCAAAAGGAAAAGGTAAAGTTACTCCAGTAAAGGAGAAAAATGCAGCCTTCTATAAAGGTAAGACCAGTACCCCACCTTTTCTTTTGAGTTTACGGATCTTTGGAAAGAATCTACATAACTGTCTACTGGACTCTCGAGCATGAGGTAATGTTTTTCCCCTTTCAATTTGCAAGAAGCTAGGATTAAGTCCTACCCAGACCAATAAGAAAGTAATTTAGTTGGAAAAAACCAAGATTAATGTGGTAGGAGAACTGAAGAACATGCATGTACAGGTTGGATAAGATCCAAGGATCCAAACTTACATAGATATCCAAGTGGCTGAAATCCCAGAAACATATGGTATGCTCCTAAGTTGGGAGCTAATAAAGAGTATTGGGGGATATTTGTCTTTGGATTTATCTTACATGTGGCTATTGTGGAAGGGGATAGAAACACATATTAGGATTGAGAGTGAACCTAGGCTTAAACACATGATTACAGAATATGATGCTCCAAAGGAAGTGGCATATTTTGAGATTTAAATAAGAGTTTACAAGCAAGAGGAAGTTATGACCTTCTCAGTACTCAATCCTGATGATGCACTGCCCCTAGAACAGAGTGACCCAATCATCTCGATCAACCAACAAGTTATAATAAGAAAATTGCAAGAAGATAGGTTGGTATTAGGAGAAGAGACTGATTTGAGCAGTTTGTTTCTTCCTAATTGGTGTAGGATACATTATCACAATTATTCTGAGTTGACATGCCAACCCAACCTAGATATCTTAAATCATATATGCTAGCCTCAACAAATTTGTCAAGATCAACCTCAAACACCCATCAATGAGTTTCCTTTTAAAGCTAAGGACACTACCATTCTCACTAGAACCAGTCTTTCTCAAGAGGGAGATTTCTCACGGTTTGAGTAGGCTTAGGTTCTATGTTCTATGATTCAAGAGGAGATTAGGTGTCTCATTTTTTCTCCAATACACCTACCCCATACACTCTACCAATGCCTAAGGCATTGATAAAAAATGAATTGGATTGCAACTTGATCCAAGAAGTTGTTTAGGAAGTGATTCTTGAGCAAGCTATAAATATAGAAAAACCTTTAAGTGAGCCTTGCCTCCAATCCTTTTCAAATTCTGATGGCCAACAAAAGTCTGAGCTGCCACACATCCCAAGTAAATCATCCCATGTTATCCCTAAAAAGAAAGAGCTCCTAGCTAAATACCAATTGTGGAGTCTTAAATTTGATGGCTCCAAATCCAAAGTAGGAAGTGGAGTAGGGATTGAACTAACCAACCCAAAAGAGAAGACTTACTTTGCATCTTATAGGTTGTAGTTTGGCTACACAAATAATGTGACTAAATATGAAGCACTCGCTCGCGAACTTATGTTTTCTCATCAAAATAAGGTCACTTCTCTCATGGTAATGGGGGATTCCGAAGTAATTGTAAAGAAGGTACATAGCCAGTATACTTGTCATAACAAAAGATTGGTTGCGTACATAAATATAATTTGTAACCTAATTGAAGACTTCGATGCTTTTGAGATCACTCTGATCCCTAGAGAAGCTAATCAAATTGCAGATGCCCTTGTTGTTACTACTAGCACCTTGGAGCCTATGCAAGACTCTAAGCTAAAGATGTTTTCAGTTGAGTTAGTCTCAGTCTCATATGTCTCGAATAATGTCCAGAATTTTCATCTATCAAGGAGATTGGGATCCTAAGAATGGTGAGGCAGAAGGGATATTGGAGTTGAAAAGACATACTATTCCAAAAGGGATGGTAGCTTTGGAGAGAATATTTGACTCTGACCCACGAGCTTGTCAAAGGGTACCCATAGAGAGTGATGGAGGGAAATATGAATCTATTAATCTGAATCACTCAGGCCTTGAAAGGAATGTCCTCATAGGGAAAACTTGTCTTGAAGAAATTAAGTAGAAGATAGTCAAAGTTTTGGAGCAAAAAATTGCAGCCATTGCTTGGGGGCATGATGACTTAAAAACCTTTGACACTTCGGTGATCATGCATACCCTACCTCTTAAGCTAGAAGCCAAGCCCTTCCATCAAAAACAATGCCTGATCAATGCTTTGATTGAGCCCCTGATCTAGAAGGAGGTGCAAAAGCTCCTATCTGCAAGAATAATCTTCACCATCAGACATTCTATGTGGGTTTCTAATTTAGTTCTTGTGCACAAGGAAAATGGTGAAATCAGGTTATGTGTTGATTTTAGGAATCTAAAAAAGGCCTCTGAGAAGGATAATTACCCAATACCTTCTCTTGATAAAGTAATACAAACAGTTAATGGGTTCCAGATGATGTCATTTCTAAATGGCTATTCTAGGTATAATCAAGTCCTTGTCAATCACGAGGTTAGAATGGAGACCACCTTCACCACCAAATGGGGCACATTTTCCTATCAAAGGATGTCATTCGGTCTTATCAATGTTGGAGCAACCTTTTAGTGTGAAATGGATGTAGCATTCAAGGATTTGATAGGTAAGTGTATCATAATTTATGTGGATGATTTAACCATCTTCTCTAAGAATGGGGAAGACCATGCTACAGATCTGGAAAAGGTCCTCAAAAAATGTATAAGCTATGGTGTCTCCCTCAATCCAAAAAAATGTGTGTTTGGAGTATCTGAAGGGAAACTCTTAGGCCACATCATATTAGAAGAACGGATATCCATAGATCCTAGTCAAGTGGAGGCTATCTTGAAACTGACAAGGCCAGACAGTAAGAAATAAATGAGATCCTTCTTCGGAAGGATTAATTTTGTCAAAAAAATTATAACAGGGTTTGCAGAAATCATTAAACCCCTTAAAGAGATGATGAAGAAAGAGGAGAAAATATAATGGAGCAATGAGGCCAAATCTTCTTTCTCGCTGATCAAATAGTTAATATCTGAGGCACCTGTTTTGACTAGCCCAGATTATCTAAAAACTTTTTATATCTATTCTTTCGCGTCTGACCATTCATGTGTAGCTATTTTAATGCAATGAAGAGGTGAGGGAGAGGAACGACCTATTGCCTTCATGAGCTCTCCATTTAAGAATGAAAAAGTTAGATACCCACCCCTAGAGAAACAAGCCTTTGCATTAGTTCAAGCGGTAAAGTAATTCAAGCATCACATTCTTTGAATTCAGGTAATGGCCATAGTTCTTGATCCAGCTGTGAAATCCCTCTTGATGCAAAGTGAATTAGGAGAGCGAAGATGAAAGTGGATGGTTATTCTGCAAGAGTTTGACTTGGAGATTCATCCTATGAAGCTCGTTCGAGGGAAAGGTTGATCAAAGGCGATGATAGATGTAGACAATAATATCACATGTCAGCAATACATTGTGCAGTCATTTACTAAGGATCCTGTTAGAACTGAAATTTTCCACTAGAATTCCTAGGATTATCCTTTTTAATTTCCATAAAAAATCTATAAAAAACCTGAGGTATTATTCCCATTCCAACTTA
>CM021106.1:100300618-100354024 GCA_007115665.2 Sequoiadendron giganteum
AGATGATTGTCACAACCAGCCTCATGGCCAGCCCAGTTATTCGGCCTCCAATGATTCCCATGCCCAGATCCGAGAGATAGAGTGTTCACAGTTACATTGCCAAAGCAAACTGCTCGAACACCCTCTCCATCTCTCGTGAAAACCCTTCACACCTTCGGCTCTCCAACCTGCAATTCCAACTGCTGCAATCTCGCACCATGCATCATGCATTATGCTTGCAGCCCCATGCTCAGGCAATCACATACCCATGCATCTTGCTCGCAGTCTCATGGTTGCGCATCCAGCTCGTACATCTCGTGCTTGCTCTACAACCCACGACTCTTGCAGACTCGTCGAACTTCAAACTTGGCATATGGTTTATGAGAAATAATACATCTCTCATCTATATGTAACCGACTCAAAAGAGTCAAACATAACAATGAAGTCCAACCGCAAATCACGCATCTGGTTGGATCTGACAGATCTCCCTGTAACGAGCTGCCCAGGCATTGAATGCCAAACCTAACACTGTCGGAGCCAGAGTCAGAATAGGAGTCGAAACAGGACTCCTCCGAAAAAGCACACTGCCGGAGTTAGAGTCGGAACAGGAGTCAAAATAGGACTCTGCCGAAAAAGCACACTACTGGAGTCGGAGTCGGAGAGGGAGACGGAACTGGAGTCGAAACATGACTCCA
Source organism: Sequoiadendron giganteum (assembly GCA_007115665.2). Lineage (NCBI taxonomy): Eukaryota > Viridiplantae > Streptophyta > Pinopsida > Cupressales > Cupressaceae > Sequoiadendron > Sequoiadendron giganteum. Next base: position 100,301,293 of record CM021106.1, read on the forward strand.
TTGAAATTAGAGGTTCATGAACCATTTTGGTTCCACATCCGCCCGCAGCAAAGGAGGAACACATCGGAAACAGGACTTGACTGGGTAAAGTCAACCCGGGGTGAAACCAAGATAGGAGCACAAAAGATCGGATTCGAAGTCGGACCCGGAACAAGAACAAAAACAGGACTTCACCAAAAGTCCAAGATCAGGAACCAATCCGGTTCCGGTTCCGCCTCCACCAACTACAAGAAACAACAATCCAGAACATGGAAAAAACGGAGGAAAACTCCCCGAGGAGAATCCAAACATCCAAAGGAACTAGATCACAAAAGCAAGAGTCGGACCCAGAGTCAGAACAGAAACGGAAATAGGAACTTAGCAAACGGACATTGCCAACTTCCAAAATTGGTTCCGCCTCCGCCAGACCCAAGCAAAGAGAAACAGACTATCGGAGCCAGAGCCGGAGCTGGATCCAAACCCGAAGCATGACAAAAGGAACAATGCCAAGTTCCAATCCGGTTCCACCTCCTCTAGAACAAACTTCGAAGATCTAGCAAAGCGGGGGGCGGAGTAGGAGACGAAACTGGAATAAGACCCGGAACAAGGCAAACGGAACAATGCCAAGTTCCATTCCGGTTTTGCCTCCACCAGAACAAAGGACTTTGCCAAGGTAAACAAGAGAATTCGCCTAAGTCTTCAAAGGGGGTCACCAGAAAGTTGAGGCATAAATCCCAACATAATTCACCCAAATATACCCCTCCTCATAAGAACAACAATAGGAAGCCATCAAATTCCCCACCAGCCTACCAAAATCCACCAAGGAATCATAATAGAAACACAAATGCTCCACCACAACACCAAAATATTCAGCCACTTCCTTATCAACAATATATACCCCCACAAGGCCATCAGTACATGGGAAATAATAACATACTCTACCAACACCAACAATACCAAAATCCTCTCCCACAATGCACAACTATGATTAGGAAATTTGATCTTGCTGGATTTCAGATTTATCCTTACCCCCCAAACAACAATTGGATGAATTTAGTCCCTAAATTCACAGGAAGTAATGCAATTATAGTTGAGGAACATTTGAGAAATTTCAAAACAGTCATTCAGGATTTGGGCATGCAGTATGAGGATATACAGATGAGATTATTTATGATGTCATTGATTGAGGATGCCAGGGACTAGTTTAATAGCCTACCGACAACATCCATTCATTTTATTCAAGTATTCTATGACTTGTTTCTTCAACAATATGGAAATTAGTGTGCATCAGATTTTGCATTACATGAGTTAGTAACAATTCAAAAACATCAGAATGAGTCAGCCTTTGATTTTAACTAGAGGTTTGTTAAAATACACAATAAAATACCTCAAGCATCCAAATTGACTGATATTGCTGCATTGAGTGTCTATTTGAAGGCCTTCGATCCTAAGACAGGATATGAACTAAGAAATGGAGATCCTAGGAGTTTGGTTGAGGCCCAAAAGATAGCCTTAACTATAGAAAATAATAGAAAAGCTGAGGGATGTTTTCTAAGAGGGAAAACCCTAGAGTTCTTCAATATGTTCCCCCAAATAGGCAGGAGAACACATATAGAAATGAGAGACCGAGGCTACATGACATGCCTTATAATACCAATTGGAAGGATGGGAAGCCAGTAGGTGATAGGCCAAGGAATAAGGAAACACTGGATCCACTAAAAATAAAAGGAGCATATATGGTAGATAAGAGTCCATGGTGTTCAGTATGTCATGCACCACATTCCCTAGAACATTGTGTAACAACTCAGTCAATGCTAGAGGGAGACACATAGGAAGATGATGGCAGCAAAGACCAGAATTTCTACTTAACTTTTCACACTCTTAAAATTTTGGAGCAAGAGTATACATCTTCAGAGGAGGAGGGATATGAATACAATGTTGATCACTGAAAGTACAATGTTCACATGGCAGAGCAACATGTTTTCTCAGACCATGAGGATTGAGTAAGGAAGAGGAAAGTGAGCAAGACCCCCCTATTGTATCAAGTCAGACTAATAGATGCAATATAAGAAGACCAGGTGAAGAGGAGATTAAAAGGCTGACAATTGCAGTAGTGGAGAATGCTAGAAGAAAATATCGTTTGAGAAATAGAACAGTATATAAAGATGAAGGTGTCCCAAGGGGGATATTCATAAAAAGTAAAAATGCATCAGATGAAACATCAAAAGGGAATGATAATAAACAATCAAATAGTAGAGAACAAAAGGAGTCCCCTAAGGAGGAAATCAAGAAACATCCCAGTGAAAAACGAAAAATTAGATCAAACATAAAGACTGGAGAAAGAAGAAAACAAAGGAGAATATACTGAATCTAAAAGGGCAATCAAAGCTGAAGGTACATCTTTTGATTTTATACAATCTCTCTCTCAATTAAAAATGTATGTGCCCTTAATTGAAATGATGAAAATCAAGGAATATAGGGAAAGTACCATACAACTTATTTCTAATGAAAATCAAAATCTAAGCCCTGGGAATAAAGAGGTCTTTGAAATAAATAATAAAAGGAAAGAGGTAAAAATCCTAGAGGTCTGCCTAATGAACACATTGCAGGTTGACCCATTCTTCACCACTCTGCTCATAAGCGGCAAGTTAGTAAGAAATTGCACGATAGACTCAGGTGCCTCCATGAATATCATGCCAGTAGGGGTAATGAAACAGCTTGGTTTATGGATAGATGTGGAGGGAGGTAAATGTTACGCTATGGATAGCAGATCTGTTCCAGTTGTAGGAATAATGAAAAATGTGGAGGTAAGATTAGCAACTTACCCGCAAGCTGCTTACACTATTGACATAACTGTAATTGACACACCTCCATAGTTTGGAATGCTTCTATCAAGACAGTGGACTACTATAGTAGGAGGCAATGTACAATTTGACTTATCATATGCCACCATACCAATAAATGGAGAAGAAGTAAAATTGTATAGAGAACCTAGAATGAATCAAATTTTTGAATATATTCCTCAAGAGCCATTGAATTGCTTCTATGATGTTGATTTGGGAAATTTTAGAGTGGAACTATCTTAGCCTGACTTGGAAAGCAAAGATCCAATTGATAAAAACATCTCTGAAAATCAACAAGGAATATGGAAAATGTATTTTGATGGAGCTTGCGGCCAAGAGGGTAATGGAGCTGGTATAGTTTTTATATCTCCTGATGGTTCGAATTATAAATATTCATTTCTGTTAGCATTTGAATGTACAAACAATGTAGTGGAATATGAAGCTTTGATGACTGGTCTAAATTTAGCTGTTAAACACAAGATTAAAAACTTAACAGTTTTTGGAGATTCAAAACTAGTTGTATCTCAGATTAGATCAAAGTATGTGGTGAAAAATAAAAGATTGAAACAATACATAAATGAAATATGGGATACAATTGAACTATTTGATTCTTTTTCCATTGATTGGGTAGACAAATCAAAGAACATAATGGTAGATTTTCTGGCAAATATAGCATTAAAACAAGATGATGTTACATTAGCAAGAGTTTCCCAAGTAGAATTCAAAACAAGACCTGCAGTACTAGAAAACATATATAGTTGGTAGGTTTTCAATGATGACACTCACCTTTTGAAATTCCTTCAGTATATAGACTAGTGCGAGGCTCAAGAAATTGATTTCAATGCCTTTGTAGAAGAAAAAAATGGAGAAGAGACAGTGTTTGGAAAGAAGGTCCTGCAACTCAAGGCTAATAAACTTCCCAAGGGGTTGGTGGCTTTGGAAAGAGTATACGAAGGAAGTGATCAATCCCTTATGAAACAAACCCCAATCAAAGGGGAAGATATTGAGGAAATCAACTTGGGGACTGAATTATCACCGAGGAAAGTATACATTGGAAAAAACATAAGCCCTATTGTTCGAAGAATGTTGATTTCATTGTTAAGAAATTATAAACATGTGTTTGCATGGTCTTATGAAGACCTCCAGGCATATAGGGAAGATTTATTTCAGCATGAAATTCCATTGAAAGTAGATGCAAAACCATTTAGATAAAAACAAAGGCCCATTAATCCCACATTAGAACCAAAAATGCAGGAAGAATTGACCAAGCTTAGAGATGGAGGCATTATCAAACCTGTGAGGCACTCAACATGGGTATCAAACCTTGTTCCTGTTAGAAAGAAAAATGGAGATATAAGACTATGCGTAGATTTCATAAATTTAAATGTAGCATCTCTTAAAGATAACTACCCACTGTCTAACATGGAAGCCATTTTGCATAAGGTAACTGGATGTGAGTTGTTGTCTATGATGGATGGTTTTTCTGGTTATAACCAGGTTAAGGTCAAGGAATGTGAGCTGTATAAGACAACCTTCACAACCCCATGAGGAACATATGTATATGTGAGAATGCCTTTTGGTCTCACCAATGCAGGAGCAACATTTCAAAGGGCTATGGACTTAGCATTTGCTGATTTAATCAATGTTATAATGGTGGTGTATCAAGATGACCTCACAACTTACTCAAAAAGGGTTAAAGATCATATAGGGCACCTTGAAAAGATATTCATTAGAGCTTTAGAATATGGCATCAGTTTGAACCCTAAGAAGTGTCATTTTGTTGTTATAGAGGGGAAGCTCCTAGGACACATTGTATCAAAAGAGGGAGTTAGGATAGATCATGAGACAGTTGAGGCTATAGATAAAGTTCTTGTCCCTAAAAATGTGAAAGCCATCTAGTCATTCTTTGGGAAAATTAATTTTGTTAGGATATTTGTATCCAAATTTGCTGAGATTCTCAAACCCATATCAAAAATGTTAAAAAAGGGACAAAAAATTGAATGGACCCCAGAAGCATTAGAAGCCTTTATATCCATTAAAAAGGCCATTAAGGAAGCCCCTATCCTCAAGTCTCTTGATTTCACAAAGCCTTTTCAGATATTTTCATTTGCTTCCCTACATACAATAGCTGCTGTCATGTTACAGAAAAATGAGGATGGTCATGAGCAACCTGTATCTTTCTTTAGCAAATCTTTACAGGGATCGGAATTGAAGTATGACATAATGGAAAAACAAGCCTTTGCACTGGTAAAGGCCACAAAAGCTTGCAGGCCGTATCTTGTGGGAGCCAAAGTGATTGCATTTGTTCCTCACACGGAAGTCAAGGATATATTAACACAATCAGAAGTGACAGGGAAAAGATGTAAATGGATTAAAAAAATTCAGGAATTTGATATAGAAATACAGATTACTAAATTGGTAAGGGGCCAAGGATTGGCCAAATTGATGGCAGAAACAAACATTGAAGTAAATCAAATATGCAATGTGCATGAAGAAAAGAATGCAATTGCAAGCATTGAGCATACACCCTGGTACACAGACATCATGCATTATCTTAGGAACACAAAATGCCTAGAGGGACTCAGTGATAACCAAAAAGGAACTTTAAAACTTCAGGCTTCAAAATATGTATTCATAGAAGGATATCTATTCTGGCAAAACAGGGACGGAATGTTGTTGTTATGTTTAGATGAATCACAGGCTGATCATGTTCTAAAAGAAATGCATGAAGGAGTCTGTGGAGGACACTATTCAGTAAAGACAACTGCACATAAAACCCTCAGGGTAGGTTATTATTGGCCAAATTTTTTTAATGATTCATTTTCATATGTAAGGAAGTGTGAGGCATGCCAAAAGCTATCAAGGAAAATGAAGTATGAGGGAGCTCTACCACTAAGACCTATGTAGGTTGAAGCCCATTTTCACCAATGGGGAATTGATTTCATTGGGGAAATACAAGAGAAGTCAAGTGGAGGGCACAGATGGATACTAGTAGCCACTGATTACTTCACCAAATGGGTAGAGGCAATCCCAACCAAGCAAGCAACAAGTAAAGTTGTGATCAACTTTCTAATGGACAACATTATCACTAGATCCAGTACACCATTAAGAGTGATTATAGATAATGGCAAGTGTTTCAAGTCTGATGAGTTTAGAGATTTTTGTAAAACATATGGTATCAATGTTTCTTATTCTGCCCCATATCATCCACAAGCTAATGGTCATGCAGAATCTAGCAACACGAGTCTTTCAAAAATCATAAAGAGGATGCTCGGTAAGAACAAAAAAGCTTGGGATTCAATGTTGAGGTTGGTTGTATGGGTAGATAGAATTACCATCAAAAGGGCAATTGGGAAGTCCCCATATGAATTGGTCTATGGGTTGCAAGCTAGGATGCCCCTGCAAAACTTATTGCTTGTTTACAAATTTATCCTTCAAGAGGATATAGATGTCCCTGAACCAATGGAGGAAAGAATAGAGAAACTTGCAGAACTTGATGAAACAAGGAGAATTGCTCAAAATCAGAACATGAAACTGCAAACACAAATGAAGTATTTGTTCGACAAAAGGGCAAAAAATAGAAAATTTGAAAAGGATGATTTGGTATTGATGTGGAATGCTAGGTGCCAAGAGAAAGGAAAACATGAAAAATTTGAGGCATTATGGTTAGGACCTTTTGTTATTATTGGTAAGCAAGGAGAGGATTTATATTATCTAAAAAATATGAGTGGTGAAGAACAGGAGTTGCCTGTACATGGACAGTTTCTAAAAAACTTTTTCTCTTAAAAGTCATAGGGGATCGGGGGTTGCTAGTGCATGGACAACTTTTGAAGAAAATTTTCCCATTAAAATTTCCATGCACAGTAGTATAGAAAGTGAAGGATACAGGAGATTGCTAGCACATGGACAATCCTAGAAATCCTTATATAAATCTTTTTCAATGTGCAGTAGTTTAGGATCATTTATCATCTCCACTTGCTCTCATCATAATGTTTGGTCTACTCTCCTAGAGATCTAGATGCTTGCAATGAACTCAAAATCATTCATCCCCAGATGGAGCCATTGTTAGAACTAAAATTTTCCACTAGAATTCCTAGGATTATCCTTTTTAATTTCCATAAAAATCTATTAAAAACTTGAGGTATTATTCCCATTCCAACTTATATTTTTGATCATTACCTTAAGTATTTTATTTATTCATACCATCATTTTTACTATCCGCTCCTTGAAATTTTAATCTGTAATCTTTTAAAAAATAAAAAATAAAATAATTTCCGCCATATGTTCATCCTCATGTGTTTCACCACTTTACCGTAAACCCTTACAAATCCATTCGCAGTAGTGCGGTTGACACATTAAAAGCTTGCCGCTTTACCACTGACGGTTCTCTCCCTACTTGCGGTATGGCAGTAGCGGCTTCGAGCAAACATAAAGAGTTCACCGCGGTACCGCACGCGGTCAAACCACAGACCGCGGTGGTCGTGGTGAACAAGTAGTGGTTGGCGAAAGCAGTTAGATGGATGGCAGAGGCAATGAAGGTGACCATTAGTAGGCAACAGTGACGGTTACCAAAATACCATAACCGACCAAAACATAATCCACGGTGGCCGCGATAGCGCTCAACAGTCAATGAAGCAGTCAACAGTCAGCGAAGGGTGAAGGGATGGCGGTCTATAAGCGGTTACCGCTATACTGTGCATGGTCTGGACATAGACTGCGGTAAGGCGGTAAGAATGAAAAGTTAGCAGTAGTCAAATACTGCGATACCGCTGGCAATTAAGTCAGTGACCGCGGTAGCACGACAAATAGTTGTAGTGACGGTTGATCAATGAATGAAGGAAGGCGAAGCGGATACCGTGCTACCACTAGCGGTCATCCTCGAGACCGTGGTAGCACGGTAAGCAATGGAGGTAGTAGAAATAGTCAAGGATAAGCAGATAGCCATTATTGTTATACTGCACACGGTCGATACAAAGACCATGGCAGCGCGGTAAGTGACAATGATGACTACGATGGTCAGTATGGAGCTAGGCATCACCATACCGCGGGAGTTAAACCAGTCACCATGGTAGCGCGATAGAACCGTTAGCAGTCAGTGACATGGACATCACGATACCACAGCTAGGTAGAATAGTGCTTGCGGTAATGCGGTAGATGGGAGCAGATACAGTCAAATTCAATGACCGTGATACCATGGGAAGTGGAAATATAGGCCACAGTAGCACGGTAAGAAGTGAAGACCGAGCAGGAAAACTATTTAAAGCGAAATCAAAAGCATAATTATAGCTCTAATATTTGATGTTGCCAACAAGGCAATTAATTAAATGTTTTATTCGAACTATGAAGAATGTAAACAGCCATAACCAGAAAATAAAAGGTCACAAACCTTGAGATAAAGTGTATAAATACTTGTAAAATTTTGAAAGAAGATGGAGAGATTTTTTAGGAGAGAGAATTAGAATAGGAAAATCATTGCAAGTATTTCCAGAATGATATTCAAGGAGATTACGTTGCATGTATAAAATTCAAAGAAGATAATGGAAGACTATTAAGCTGGTGACTTCATCCTAGCATCAATTATTTGTTGAATTCTTGCAATTATTTTGATTGTCTCCAATCTGATGTTTCTTGGTTGTTTAAATTGAAGTATCAAGCATATTTTGATTTATCAGTACACATTTGTTGTTTCTGTGTGATTTGGTTTATTGGATTCTTCAAGGAAGAATTAAAACTCTTTTCAATCAATTGCAATGATCTGGGAATGTCATTTGGATCAATAAGGAGAATCAGATAATTAGATTTTATAGTTTACCTCAAGTAGGGTTTATCAAGTACACTCTTGCATTTTTATACTAGTTGTAAACTTATAGTTATATGCCAAACAATCAGAGGATTTGCTAGGTAGAAACCATTCATTTTAAAGCTTTCATTTGACTTCGTTACCCAATAAGGCAATGGTCTCCATTATTTACTTTACACTAGTTTTATTCATTTCATTTGGCATCTTTTAATTGAGCACATTAATTCGTACCTTGATATTGCATTTACAATCCATACCAAAGTAGGATCATATTTTTCCACTGTTAAATTGCCATTTGTGGATAATTAGATCAAGTAGGAAACATAATTCACAATTTGTATCACTCATATAGGTGCACCCGCCTAGGTCTGACAGAGCCTTAAGAGTAGAGGGTTCAACCATACAGGTTGGCCTTGTTAGTTGACCAACAACATATTGAGAGTTTGGCAGCCTCTCATGGTTCATTGAAACCAGCGTTTTTAAGAACCAACAGATCCCTGGTACACAGATTTGGTCTTATTCCTCCTCAACAATAGATGTCTAGAAGGGATGAATGCTACTCAGAGGAGAGCATTGAGGATGAAGAGTGATCATTATATGTTTAAAGGGGGATCTATCTATAGAAGGAACTTTCAAGGAATTTACTTGTGTTGTTTGGATCAGCAAGAGGCTAAGCATGACATTTTTGAGTTTCATGGAAGACATGGTACAAGACATGGATTTGTGGATGCTTTGGCCCATCAAATTCTTAGATTAGGCTATTATTGTCCTTAAGTATTTCAGGATACACACCAACATGTCATTACATGTCATGTATGCCAAACCTCTACACCCAGGGAAAGAAATCCGACAATGCCTTTGCAACCAGTGTATGAGATAAGACTGTTTGCTCAATGGGCACTAGACTTTGTAGGTGTCATTAACCCAAACTCTTCTGTAGGTCACAAGTTCATCTTGACTACAACTGACTACTGTACATGTTGGATTGAGGCTCAACCCTACGAAAACAACACCATAGAGGTGGTTATCAAATTTTTGACTGATAACATCACCACCAGGTTTGGATTACTATTTGCCTTGGTATGTGATAATGGCCTTGCTTTTTCTACAGCTAAATTTATTCAATGGGCTTATGAACATAAAATTATTTTCAAATATTCATCTAATTACTACCCTCAGGGAAATGGAGTGGCTAAGTCCACTAATAAAAATCTGTTGGAAGTAATAATAAAATTGCTAGAAAACAATCATAGGGACTGGCACACCCAATTGAGATTTTCCCTATGGGCGGATCTAACCTGAATCAAAGTTACCCTAAGAATTCACCCTTTAAGTTAGTCTACGGCCAAGACCCAGTCTTCTCGATCCATTTGCAAATATCTGTCCTTAAGTTTACACAGTAATTGTATACAAAGGATGATATGATCGAGGTCAGATTAATCAATTTGCTCAACATGGAGGAACAAAGAGATGTTGCTTTGTAGCAATTCTCTAAGCATCAGGCTGTCTTCAAACACTTGTTTGAAAAAAGGGCCAAGGAAAAGGTATTTAAAATATTAGATCTTGTGTTACTATGGGATAAATCTAGAGAGAAGAAGGGAGATCACCATAAATTTGATAGACTCTAGCTAGGTCTGTATCGAGTGGCTGAGATACTAGGCAAGAATGCTTTTCATTTAAGTACCTTGATAGGAGAACCTGTTCCATTTCCAATTAATGGTTAGTTTCTCAAGCACTAATTTGGTTCATGAAAGGTCTGATATTTTGAATAAATGTATTATACTATATCATATGTAATCAGTTTTTATTTTTTTATTTTTTTTATTTTGTTTTTTTTGTTTTTGTTTGTTCTTTTCTTTTTGTTTGTTTGTTTGTTTCTTTTTGTCTTGTCTTGTTTCATTGGGGATATTTATTTCTATCCATCCCAAGAAAAGGGATTGTTATTCAAATTATACTACAAGCACTAGGAGAGAAATTGATTTAGGTATTTTCATCGAGCATCTTTGGAAGGATTTCATTATAAAACTCATGTCTTATGACCATTCTAATGTTGGTTTGAAAACTTATTAAGGGTAGAAGGTACACTGTGAATATATCATGAATTATGATAAAAAAAATTGTCACCAAAATAGATAAACATCTATCTAAGTAAATACCTATTTATTTCGGGGTGGCTTTATCTCTGATTCAAGTGAAAAATCCAATTCAAGACTATCATGAAATTCATTGTAGTTCTCAACCCACATTTCAGACAAATTGCATCTGAGTATTGAGAAAAAAATTCATAATAGGTTTCTACAAGTGAAGCTTAAGTAATAAAAAAAAGGAGAAGGGAAAGAAAGAAAAGGAAAGCTCAATACCAAATGGGTGAATCAAGTGTCTCTATTGGGGCTATGGACGCCTGTCTAGTAATAGAGAAATTATTTGAGAGAACTAGAGGTATCTGTGTTGGGGCTATGAACGCCTATCTGGCAGTAGAGCAATACCCAGGATTTCATTGCACGATAGTTAAAGGACTCAACCTACGTAGCTTGAATCTTAGGTATAGTTGTTCAGGAGTGGAGAAAGTATCTATAAAGAATGATGCACAATATATTCACACACTCAGATTCAGAAATGTTCATGAGCACATACATATGAGATTCCAACTTAATCTTATTCTATATATATGATCTTATTCAAGTTAACATGCTTCATAAGTCAAGTGGTTTTTGGGTGACTAAATTTTTTTTGGGTGTCTTGAAAATAGGTAAACCATTTTCCCAATCAAGTCACCATTTTTTATGCCTTGCATAACCACCCCATCTTTTGCCTTGGTCAAAATGGGTCCCCTTTTGTGTTTTTGTCCTTGGTTGTTTTTCAACAAATTTTGGAGTTATTAATTCTTCCAACACTTTTTTTCTCTTTTTGTTTGTTTTGTTGGAACCAGAATGAAATAAGGTTTGAAACTTGTTTTGAGGATTCCATTCTGATCCCGATACCGATTGTCTATTCGTTAGTCTCTTAGGTTTTTCTTTGTTGGAGCCAAAGCTGGAGTGGATGTTAAGTCCGAGGTTTATTCATAGTCTCAAATTTGTTTCCATTCTGCCTTCGCCTTTTGGTTTGTTCATTTGGACTTAAGATCGGTGATGGGATTTCTTGTTTCACTTTTGGTGTTTTTATTTTTAGTTCTTTCTTTCCTTTTTATTCTTTGTTGGTGAAACCAAAACCGAAACTGGAACCAAACTCAAAACTTGGACAAATTTTCTAAATCAACTTCCATTCCCATTCCGATCCTGCCATTTTTTTTTTGTTTGACTTTACTTTGGTTGCACAATAGTAATGTGCCAGTTCCATCCGTGGTTCTGACTTCGATCTGTCACATTTATGGCATTAGTTATAGGTGCCATACACGTATGAAGATTCATTTTTAACCTTAATTAAGGATTAACCAGATTTTATCATCACTGTTAAAGATTAAGGATGAACCAAAGCTACGGTGGAGAATTTGAGCGTGTGATTCAATTAAAAGTGAGATATTTGAATGCAGATTCACATCAAAGGGCTAGCCTATTGGATTCTGTTTGGAGGCAGGGTTTTTGTTCTTCGTTTCGTTTATTTTTCATTTTGTTCTATTTAGTCATTTGTTATTCACATGGATTAATGGCTCTTGGTTTTCTTTTGAATCCCTATTGTTTGTTTTGCTTGTCTTGTCTTTTTGTTTTTTTTTTTAATTCTTGTTTGCATTTTGTCTATTTTATAATGTTTGGCTTTTCTTGTTTGTTTTTTTTGCCACGGTTGTTTTCATGTTTTAGTCGTGATTGTACCATGATGCCCTAGGTTTTTGAAGATATAGATCATCTACTACGTTATGTTTATAGGGTTCTTTGATTTACAACTTTTCTTGTTGGTTCTTCTACATATCGATTTAATTATTTTTTGAATAGGGTTAAGTTTGTGCCCTAAACAATTTGAGTTGAAGATTTTATCAACAAGGGTTTTGTGCATCTTTGTTTAAATTAAAAAATGATGGCTTAGTTACTGTATTTTCCTCTTGATCATATGAGGATGGTTTCAAGCTATCATTTTTAAGCCCCTGTGTTTTGTCGGGTTCCCTCATTTTTAGGTTATGATGTCATTCATTATTTTATTGAAATAAATAAAATGACGTCATGGTTGTTTGAACCAGGGTTGGAGCCAGGATTGATTTACTTCTCGGAACATTATTTGTAATGAAGGATCGACTCCGTCTTCGGTCCCTCTTTCGAAGGGTTTTTCAACACAGTCGAAACCGAAGGAAAACTGGGATATAGGTTTGAAATGTTTCCATTTTACCAAATCAGTGTTCATTCCAATTCTGGTTTTGATTACCATGCTGACTCCAACTCTGATCTCGCCATATGGTTTATTGCAAGCTCAATGCCTATTTCAGTCCCGACCCTGATAGTTTTTTATAAAGGAGACTTTTTAGGATGTTTTATGCTTGGTTCTTCCTCCGGTGTGTATGAAAGGGTAAGATCTCTAATCATATTTTTGGTCTACTTATTATAGATCTAATTTGGCATTTTTATTGCAAGAAACTATAGGATATCAGGAGCATCAGGTGAGGCTTCTCAGAGGAGTCAGACTGCAGAAACTTCAAAGGCAGTAGCTAAGCCAAAAAAGGTTAAACCTGAATAACTCCCTTATACCTTGAGGTATAATCATCGGGGTCCTATTGTCACTGCTAGCAAGGTGAAGTCTGACTAGGTAGATATAACTAATATAAATCTGGATCCATTCAATTATGAGGACTTGTACTCTGAAATATTTGTTGAGGAGGCGACAGGGGGAACTCAAAGGATAGTTGAGTCTGACTTGGCTCATATTACTATTTTTCCTTTATCAATCCAATGTCCTAAACTGATAATGACAACAGTTGGAGCTTATAATCCATCTACTAGACAATGTGTGGATTCGCAAGGCAACATTATCATAGATTTGACTCCCCAAATGTTCCAGTTTATGTTCAGTGTCCCTAATTCAAAGAATCTTGGATAGCTTAATGAGGTGGAGGCTTCAGAGATATATAGCAATCATAAAGAGACCAAAGAGGCTTATTTAAATAAGAAATGGTTAAGGACTGAGAAGAAGTATCTAATAAAGCTTTCAAATCAACCAACAAGGGTAGAGTTCTACAAAGAGTTTGGGGATATAATAGTGATGTTATCTAGAGCCTTTGGAACGAGAGATACTTTTCATTTTAAGGAATGCATGTTTCCATTCATTCAAACAATATTGGATGGCGGGCAATAGTTTGATTGGCCCATGATTATTTCAGAAAGCTTACATAATCAGATGGTGAGAGTGAGGAAAACTAAGAGTTTCTTTATGACCTTTTATATCATTTATACAACAACAAGGAGAGACATTTTTCTAGGGTTAAACAGAGTGGGAGTGTTGGGAGAAGTTGATGGGCAGAAGAAAGTATTGAACCATTAGGACCAATTGTCCTTGCAGATCTCTGAACTGCATTATAAAATATTTAATGATGCATTTTTGTATGTTGTTATTAACCAACTTAATGGAGATGCAGGGTATAGACTGAGCTAGGAGGCCATGGCGTTCATTATAGAGTGGGGTTATTGGTTTATTCAATATCCCAAATTTACTTATTTTAGGTTGGTCTAGTTGGAAGGTCATCCTCACTTGCTCCCTAGATGATTTAGAAAAAGAATAGTCTTAATGGAGTTCTTTTACCAATCTTTAGGGTCAATGCTAAGTTTGGAATAAGTCATAAAACAGGTTATCACAAGTTCCCCATGCATTCAGGTGAATACAGTTGCCCACACCATGTGGGAGCTAAGGTTATTTTTAATGAGTTAATGCATTTGAAATTGGGCCTACATACTGCTAGGAAGCATTTTGATTTGAAGAAAAAGATGAATTCCTTGCTTTCTTCAATCTTTGATAGACATTTCAACCTGTTGGAAGACTTCTAGAGTGATCTTCAGGATGAATATGATTTGAGGAAGAGGAACTATGAAAGATTGCCTATCCCACTCATGGTGGAATATGGAGTTAAGGTAGACATTCCTGAAACACTATTAGATGATGGTGTATTTTTGGATCCTGTAAATGAAGCACAAGATGTATGTACCAAGAACTTAGATCCTATAGATTGGGGTGCAGAGGAGACAATTGACATTAAACAAATAGTAATACCAGTGTTGGATAGAAGTATCCAATAGGTTGTACTGAGAACCAAGGAGCCTAGGGGTGAAACCTCCAAGAAAATAAAATGTATAGGTACCACACAAGGGTACAGGAGGATGAAAAGGAAGATGCCTCTAAAGGAGCCCTTGGAATTCTTCCCTCAGGACATAGAGGAATTTGAACTTGAAGCTCCGACTCAAGAATTGCCTGAAACACATGAAGAGGAAATCCCAACATGACCTGTGGCTTCAACATCAGTTGTGGGAGAGCTACCATATCAACTCCCTTCTACAGAGCAACAAAGTGGAGAAATGCCTAAGGGGACTCTCCATGAAGAAGTTGAGACTTTAAAGGGAAAGGAAGCACAAATGGAAATTCATGACATAGAAACAGACTCTGATGATACTTTGTCAGATAAGGAGACACAAGAGGAGATGCCTTTGAATGAAACTAAGCATGTGTTGACAGAAGAGAATCAGTGGGAATTATTGTAAGATGCTAAGAAAGCCTCAGATGCAAAGGCACATGTTGAAGTTGTGGCAAAGAAAAAGGAATGAATGCAAAGGCACAAGCTGATGCAGTACTCCAACAATAGAAGTTGGAGGCCAAGCAAAAAGCTGATGAAGTGATCAAGCAACAACAACAAAAGGAGCATGAGCTCAAAAAAAAGGAAGAAAATGACAGATTGGAGATGGTGCAAAAGATACATGAGTTGGAAGAAGAAAAGGCTAAATAGAGAAGAGAGAGAGAGAGGCCCTTGAGGCTAAGTTAAATGATTGAAGAGGCCTATAAGAAAAGAGATGAGAAAGAACGCTTGCAAAAAATTAAGGATGTTGAAGAGTTGGTTAAGCAACAACAAAAGGAGAAGGAAGTGTGGGATAAGCTCAAGAACTTGGAAAGTGAAAGAGACAAACTACTTGAAGAGAAGAAATTGGAGGAAGAACGATTGAAAAAGGAGCAAGAAGATAAAAATTTACAAGAGCAAAAAGATAGGGAAGAGGCTAAGAAGCTTGCAAAAGAGAATGCAAAAAAAGAACAACAAAATGTACAGGAGGTTTATTCTCAACCTAAGGTTAATTTATTATAGCCACTATCTTCTACAACTGTTGCCTCTTATTCTATAGTAATGGCTACCACTCCTAGTGCTCCTACTTGGTTGAAGCTTGATCTTGAAAAGAAACAAATAAATCCCCCACGGCCTCTTAATTGGGAAGAGATGATGAAGGAGATAGAAAGGGAGAGACCCAAGAAGAAGGCTATAATTATTCATTCCACAAGACTCACTAAGGTAGGGGAGATTATTGTAGAATGTGCAATTCCAGTAATGGATAAGGATATGGGAGACATGCAGGTCATTGATTGTCAACTAGGCACTGTCAATTTAGGGAGGCCTACAAGAAATCAACAGATGAATCTAATTGATGTTGTAGATTCATCCACCATGTCCAGGACGATGAAAGACAAACAAAGAAAGGATGAGTTCAAATCTCAGTTGGATCAGCTGCATATTTTCTTAAGGGATGTTTCCACTCCTAGGTCACAACAATTTGTTGCTTTAGAAACATGAGTCTTGCTTAGTAAAAAATGAGGTGGATGATCTAGTGCAAATGAAGAATAAGTCTGGGATGATGGATAGGTGGACAGATAAAATTAACCAGGAAGTGGGTGAGGTGTTAGTAAGCAGTTTTGAGATTCATAAGACAACGTTGGAACTGATAGAGGAAATGGGCCACCACACTGAAGCCTTGGGGAAACAGGAGGAGGAATATATGGGGTATGTTGAGAAGATAAAAGATATAAATAAATTACGAAAGTCAACTCTTCTTGAGTAGTCAATCCTTGAGGAAGACAATGCAAATTTCTTGGAAAAATCCTCAAGCATAATCTGATTTAGATCTTATTTTATATACAAGCATAGGAATGAAATCCAAGATGCTAGTGAGGATTTGAATGAGCAACTTGATGAACTAGAAGTTTTTGTAGCCATTCTAGTTAATGTGGATATACCGATTGAGGAGGGAATTTCTCTGAATCAATTAAAAGAGAAATGGGACAATAGGTTTCAAGAGGTTATGCAAAAAGAGGATGATGAAGAGGATCTATTAGTTGATAGATTAATGGATGTGAAGGAAGAAGTGAAGGTTGCGAAAAAGCAGTTGACTAAATTGAAAGACATGAAGGAGTTTGCCTCTACAGAAGTGAAGAGAATTAAATTTGAGGATAGTTGGATTGATGGGCCGGATGTAGATATTATTCAACAAGTCTTCTCCAGTTATGATGAATACATTCTGGAGAAAATTACGCAAGAATGAGTTGGCAGTCTATTTTGGGTGCATAACTTCCCCTCCCTTGTTCTCTCCTATTTCACAAGATAATCAACATTGGAACTGGAGATCAGCTAGTCGAGGTTTTTGAGGAGATTTCAATTCCTTGATTAGTGGATCTCAATTTTGATTGAGAGGAATTTATGCTTAGCACGCCTATATGTATTTTTGGACTCCATATTGTAAAGGTCGGCTGATGAAAGTAGAATCAGCCACCTGATAGTAGCAGATAGGAATTTCATAGCTTTAAAAGGATACTTTGTTTTAAGTTTTAGTTGAATTTAAATACACTTTTATACAGTGTTATGTTGGAATTGAGTTTATTGGATGAGATTAATGAACCATAATCGGTCTGTATGCTAGTGAGTTTGTTGTGCCTAAATGTTTCTTATTTGATATAAATCAATCAAAGAAACCAGATTTCAGAGATTATTTCATGAAATCGTCTATGGATGGAATTGTTACATGTCTATTGATCTATGTTATTAGGAACAAATGAAGAGTTTGTTCTTTTAAATCTTAAAGTATTATGATGGGTGATTGTGATGGTTAAACTAAGCATTGTAAATGCATGCAATAGTATAGATTGTTCTGTAAATTGCATCATGTTATGGTTTTTTTGATCTATTGAAGGAGCATTCGTTGTTGAAAATATATGTTTGGATGTTAGAGAATTTTATTCATATTTTATTGATTTATGCCTTGATCTATCTTTTTCTATTTATTTAAACCCCCTTTCCATTAAGTATAGATTAATAAATCCATTGTTGCTTGTAATCCTTATCACCAACAAAGGCCCCTTGAATATTACACTTGCATGGACCAATTGAGTGACATCAAACAGTTGAGAACCTACTACCAGGACCTTGGGAGTTAGGCCATTATATGTTGTATTTTTCTTTTTTAGGAGAAATAGAGTAGAAATATTTTGTTTAAACATTGTTTGTGTCATTTTCACGATCAAAAAATTCCTCTTAGTTAGTGGGAGTCGATGTCCCTGTTTAGTTGATAAATAAGGCACAAATCCTTCTTCCTCGAGCTAGCAAGTTAGGGAGTCGATCACCAAGTTCATGTACAAGCTAATAATCAACCATACTTTTGTAATTGCATTTTTCCGATGAATGAAATAAGATTTTGAGTTGATTATCTGAGTTTGCATTAGTTTAGAGGATGCTCATCCAATGGGGGCCACTTGGTGAGTAATTTGTTCCTTTAGTTTAGTTAGATTAGTGTTAGTTTTTTTTCAATACTTAGTTAAGATCCTGGCATTGACTGTTCTTGCAGCCACTAGAATTCCATTATGTGATTGTTCTTGCAACCAAAGTGGGCAGAGTAGTTTTTTGTTTGATACACAATTTTCCTTCTTGTTATGCATAATCGGTTTATATTTGGTTAAATTAATGTTCAACATTTTATTTATTCCCTTTCATGTTGTTTACTTCTAGCATAAAGTCTTTCTTAGTTGTAGAATGAAGGTGACTACTTTGAAATTCCTAGTGCACATATTGTGCTGGCCCATTTCAAGTTCACATCCTTGAGTTGACAATTTAAATGTACCTTCATGGTGGTTAAGATAGCTATTCAGGTCAGATGTACAATCTCTAAATCATGGTTGTAAGGGCTTAGTTATTAAAATCATTGTAGGAGGCTGATATTTTTGGTGTCGTTGTCGGGGATGGTGTCAAACTAGGAAGTCCTTTGGAGTCATTGATAGCTTTTCTACTATAGTCTTTTTGGAATATTCTCTTAGTGTTAGAAGTTATGATACACTATTTTTTTTCACCCATTCTTTGTGTGAGTTGGTTGATACTAAGTTGATATTGCATGCATAGAAGAAGAAGATATGCTTATGGGAGATTCTTTCCTAATAATCTTGAGCCATTTCAGCTAGTAGAGCTTTCAAATATGCCCAGAGACAAAGAAGAAGAAGAGCCACAATATTTTGCTGATATATTCCCTGACTTGACCAGTTCTCAAGTTTCCCTTGAAGATCAAAATCTTGTTGAAGAACCCCTTATTCTGGAATTTCATCAAGAAGGCATGACTGATGCAAATGGAGATAGGCCTAACAGGCAGAACCAACCAACTTTCCCTTTTCTCATTGCTGAACAAAATGAAGTAGATAACCTCAAAAATATCCCTACTCCAGTCCTTCCTAAATTATATGGGCTTGTCACAGAAGATCTGGATACCTTCTTGTTTGATTTTGATATACTCTATAGAAGCTATGACTATACTACTGATGCCCAAAAATTTAAGCTATTTCCTACTACTTTGAAAGAAGTTGCATTGACATGGTGTATGACCCTCGACAAAAATACTGTGAGAACTTGGAAAGATATGAAGACAAATTTTCTTGAGAAATACAAAGAATATTGCAGGGGTAGTGACATTAGAGGAGGTGATGTTTTCAAGATGCAACAAAAGGAAGATGAGAGCTTGGAAGATTTAATTTCAAAGTTTTTGTTTTTCCTGCAAAAATCTCCACATCATACACTTAATGAAGACTCACAAAAGTTGCTTTTCTTGAGAGGAATTAATGAAAGCTACATTGATGCCTTGGACCTAGTGGTAGGAGGAGATATCACTCAAGTCCCTTGGGATGATATCAAGAAGATATGTCAAAACTATTCTAGGGCAGCTTCAAAGAAAGGAAGAACCTACCAATCCTCTATGGGTAAGACATCCAATAGTGGAGTCTCGAAGATGAAGATTACTAATTTGTTGGTAGATTTCAAGAAGGATATAATCAACAATCTAGCTACTCAGTTGGATACACTTTAGGCTAAGAAGAAACATGAGGAGGCAGAGGAAATACTGACATAATATTTCTCTCATTGTAGACAAAAGAAGAGGGATTGCACATGTAAGGTGATAGCCAACATTGACAGAAAAAAAAATCCACTTGAGTTCAAACCAATCTAGACTGAGGAAGACCAAGTCTACTTTGTTGCATAGAAAATACCATGGGCTTCAAGACAAGGTATGTCACTAGATCCATTATCTTTTACTGGACCATATTTTAATTCTTATTTTGGTAACCAGTGGTAGCCACCATGTCCATCCAACTATGGAGGATACCCACCTCAGTCTTGGAATAACCCACCCAATGCTTGGTCCAATTATTAGAATACCTCACCTTAGGAGAATTGGCAATAGTTTCAGGGACCTTGGAAACAACCTCCAGAAAACTAGTAGCAAACATCTCAATAGAGAGGTGGTTAGAAATGACCAAACCAAACCACCAGTTATATGCAACCATATTCTAAAAGCCAACAGCCTGTTATAATGCCCCCTACTACAAATCCAAGTGCAAATGTACCTAAACCTACCCAGTTACCAGCCCAACCCACACCCAGCCCAAATAATAAACCACAACAACAACCTATATATTCGGTTGATCCAAATCAATTTCTTGCATATGTTATGAGTTTAAGTGACATGCGTCTACTTTCAGGAGCAAGTTTTCCAGCTCCTTCCACCCCCATTATCACTGAGCTCCCTGTGGAAGAGCAAGAAGAATCTTTGACTAGTCCCATTCAACCTTGTGCAACTAAAACTCTTGAACCAGCTCTAGCAAAGAAGACATCACAAGAACAACCATTCCCTCAGAGATTAGAAGTTTCCAATAAAAAAGAAGAAAAGGAGGAAACTAGTTTCGATATCCTAGATCAACTAAAGCATATATGTGTCCAGATAGCCATGTTCTAGGCCATAAAATATGTCCCTATCTATAGAAAAAAAATCAAGGAAGCATGCCTCAATAAATTGGGCAGGAAAAATAAGGACCCCACTATAGTCCATGTAGTAGGGCAACTTGCTGACATCATGCTTGGAAAAGTAATTATTCCAAAGTATAGTGATCTAGGTAGCCCTATAGTTGAATTTTTCATAAATGAGATGAACATAAAGAATGTCCTCATTGACTTGGGTGCAACAATCAATGTGATGACTAAAGATATCATGTAGCAACTGAATATTGCAAACATGAGATCCACTCCTACAGTCATGCAGCTTGTTGATAGTTCCACTGTTAAGCCTAATGGCATAGTAGAAGACCTGGTGGTGATCCTAGACTTCTGGGAGTATCCACCTAACTTCATAGTTCTTTCCCCTAAAGACACACTAGGATGGTATCCACTTATGCTTGGTCAACCATGGTTAGCAATCACATATGCTTATATTGGATTTCGGTCAGGTGGCATGATCATTTCTGATGGAACGAGCACTAAAAAAATTGTTTTGTATCCTCCTGCTCAGCCATACCATAATGAAGAAAAATCAGTATGACCACATATTGGTGAAGAAGTCGAAGAATTAAACTTTGCGGTGCAACTCATGATGCTTGGAAGAAGTCCTTTCCTCCAGCTTCAAGATGAAGATGAGGTGTTCTCTAGTATCATTCAGAACTAGTGTCAAATAGAGGAAGCATCATCCACTCACGTGTCTAGTTCCACAGACATTGAACAAACACTTTTGTTAGTTCTACATGATCTTCCTGCAACAACTCTTCTAGTAGACAAACTTCCTATAGCCATTTTCCCTGTCGACAAAATTCCTGCAACCACTCTTCTGACAAACAAATTTTTTGCAGCAACAGGTATGTTTCACACAATGTTGTTGCTTGAACTTAAGATACCTTGTATTAATCAATCAACTATGATAGAACTAAACACAAGTATAGGTGTTTGAGGGATGGAATTTAAACATCAATAGTAAATTGAAAGAGGGACAACAACTGATATTGACAACTTGCTGAAAGCACATCAACACGAATTTGCTTGGGATTATCGTGAAATGGGGGGATTAGACCCAAAGCTCTGCACTCATAGAATAAATATCCAAGATGAGTGTACACCTGCAAGGTAGCCACAATGGAGAATCAACCCTGCCTTGAGAGAAATTGTCAGAACATAACTATAAAAGTTACTAGACACAAGATTTATCTACCCTATTTTAGACAGCCAGTGGGTGTCTCCATTGGTAATTGTGCCCAAAAAAGGAGGGAAATGGTGAGTTTGTGTTGACTATAGGGAACTCAATGCTGCTACCAAGAAGGATCGTTTTCCCCTGCCTTTTGTAGATCAAGTCCTAGACTCTCTTGCAGGAAAATAATACTTCTCTTTTCTTAATGGATTCAGTGGATACAATCAGATTCAAATTGCACCAGAAGACCAAGAGAAGACTACATTTACATGTCCTTGTGGGACATATGCCTATTTTGTACTTCCCTTTGGGTTATGCAACACACCTGCAACTTTTCAGAGATTAGTCATTAGCATATTTTTCAAATATCTCCCTTGACTTGATGAAGATCTATATCCACAATTTTAATAAACCTATGGTGCCACCATTGATGAAGCATTGGATAATTTGAAGAAAGTTATACAAAGATGTGAAGACCAAAACCTATCATTAAACATTGAAAAGTGCTTCATGATGATGCTGGAAGGTGCAGTTCTTGGCCATTACATTTCCCACCTTGGCATTCAAGTTGATCCTGCAAAAATTGAGGTAATAAAAATTTGCCTATACCTACAAAATAAAAGGATGTTAGTATTTTCTTAGGACATGCAGGCTAATATAGACATTTCGTCAAGGATTTTAGAAAAATAGCAGCCCCATTGTATAGGCTTCTGACTAAAGATGTTGAGCTCAAATGGACAAAAATTTGTGATAAAACATTTTCCGATTTAAAGACAACTCTAACTCATGCTCCTATACTTAAGGGACCAAATTGAGAAATCCATTTCCACATCCATACTGATGCCTCAGATTATGCAATAGGAGTAGTCCTAGGAAAAAAATTAGAAGCTATTGAAAATGCCATTTATTTTTTCAGTAAAAACTTGCAGGGAGTTGAATTCAATTACACAGTCACAGAGAAAGAAATGCTGGCAATAATTTATGCCTTGAACAAATTCAGGCACTATATAATAGCTTATCGGATTTTTGTACACACTAATCATGCATCCATTAGATACCTCATGAAAAAACCCCTAATCTCAAGAATATTAGCTAAATGGTTGTTATTAATGTAAGAATTTGACATAACTATTGTAGACAAACCAGGGAAGGAAAATGTGGTTGCAGATTTTCTTTCAACTCTGACCACATCAGAAGATAGTCAAGCCATAGATGACTCATTTCCTGATGAGCATCTATTCTCCATTAGTGTGCAAACACCCTGGTATGCTGACATAGCCAATTACCTTGTGACAGGGAGAGTTCCTCCTCACTTCTCCACAAAAGAGAGAAGAGTGTTGATTGAAAAATCATTCCCTTTTTCATGGATAGATGGGTGCCTATTTTATACTGGACCAAATCACGTTATGAGAAGGTGTGTGAGGGAAGATGAGACTATGAAATTTCGCATGCATGTGATGATGAACCCTATTGAGGCCACTTTGCAGCTAAAAGGACAACAATGAAAATCCTGAACACATGATACTATTGGCCTACATTACACAAAGATGTAGGAAGATATACAAAGAGATGTGATAGATGCCAAAGAATGGGCAGAGCAACAAAGTCAGATGAGATGTCACTCTGTCCACAAGTGGTAGTCACTCCATTTGACAAGTGGGGTTAGGATTTTGTGGGACCCATTGATCCTCCATCCAATAGCAAGTCTTATATTCTAGTGTGCACTAATTATGTAACAAAGTGGGTAGAATTCAAAGCCATGAAGCATGCAAGAGATAACAAGGTTCCATAATTTCTTGATGAAGAAATATTCAAAAGATATGGGGTACCAAGAGAAATAGTGATTGATCAAGGCACTCAGTTTACATCAGCCTTTGTTACAACATTAGTTAATGAATATAATATCAGGCACAGGAAATCCACTCCTTATCACCCTCAAGCAAATGAATAAGTTGAGGTGAAAAACATAAAGATTGAGTCCATCCTCACCAAAACAATGCATATTCATAGAAAGGATTGGGAAAATAGATTATCAGAAGAAGTTTGGGCTTACAGGACCACCTTGAAGACAACTACAGGCTTCACCCCATTTGAGTTGATATATGGGAAAACAACCATGATGCCTATAGAATTTGAGCACAAGACTCTTAGAACTCCTATGGAGTTGGGGATGGACATTTCAAAGGCATAGAAAAAATGAATTATATAACTGAATGAATTGGACGAGATGAGGAAATCTGCATTGCACCATACTGAAATTGTGAAAAGTCAAAGAGTCAAATGGCGTGACAAATTTATCAAAGAAAATAAATTTCAGCAAGGTTATTGGGAATTACTTTATGATTCACGGTACAAGGATAATGCGGGTAAATTGTAGACAAGGTGGCTAGGGCCATATGAATTTGCTAAGGTCTTTCCCAATGGAGTTGTGTAGCTCATGACCATTGACCCTGTGAAATTCAAATTACTATGGAATGGACACCGTCTCAGATTATATCATAGGCCATCTTCCAAGGAAGAGTTCTTGCAGTAGTTTATCCAACACACAACACCCAAGCATAGCTCCTGCAGCTGAAGGAAGTGGACCTAGTGTCCCTCCTTCCAACTAAATGAGGTACGTACTTTTCATAATAAATATTTCTACTTTTGTAGAAATCCATTTCTCCACCCATCCGCCCATCCACCCATTTGTACCACCTTTCTCTCGCTCCCATCATTTATTTTCACCTCGCACCATTCCACCTCATCGTCATTAATTGCTCAATTATTTCTCAACAATACAACCGGTACTTTCTCCCAGATCGTTGCAAAGAATTCTACACATTCATGTCTGTACACACTCAGGTACACGC
This sequence comes from Sequoiadendron giganteum, assembly GCA_007115665.2. Lineage (NCBI taxonomy): Eukaryota > Viridiplantae > Streptophyta > Pinopsida > Cupressales > Cupressaceae > Sequoiadendron > Sequoiadendron giganteum. The sequence continues at coordinate 100,326,191 of CM021106.1, forward strand.
ACATTAATTGCATTCTTAATTATCCTTTAGATAATTTCATTTAATCATTGTATGATAATATGGACATTCACATAATTTTCTTTAATCCCCTATCAAATCAATGTTGTCATCCTGCATGTGTGGACACATGTCCGAATTTAGATTGGAGGGAGGGGTAAGAAAGATGCAAATATATTTCTAAATGTTGATACATGATTGCTTGCATCAACAAATCTTTTTGGGTTGATTTAAAATTTAAAATGAAAGACAACTCACATGTGTGATGTGACACTAAACTGTCGCTTCCATTTCCTCTCGTTATGATTCCCTTTTATTACCATTTCTTGCTATTTTTAACTCTGTCATAATTTTGAAATGCAAGTGGTACTTGCTAAAAATAGAGTGAAGGAAATTTAGTCGATGATTCACCCAACAAGCAAACATGATTTTTTTTTAGAATTACAAAGGTAATTTTGTAGAGTGACAAGTTGAGACAATGGGAGGTAGACTCATTTGGAATGAGCCCTCAACTCATGATGTTTTGTTATAGGATGCAACATGTTTAACCAAATTTCAAAATTGTGGTTGGTTAGATTATTTTCTAAAGTTGGATAGTTTTAACGAGGGAATTGCATTGAGGTTTGCTCAAAAATTTCCATATGGGAAGTCCATAGTGAAAGGACTAGAGGTCATAGTGACAGAAGAACGAATTGCAAAAGTTTCATGGTTTCCAACTGACAGTGAACCCTACCCTATTTCTAAGGATGCCAGGACTGCCAAGGCCATATTCATAATGCATGGTGATCCTCCACTCACAATTGAAAAATAGGGTGCTAAAAGACTCTCTCTACCCGAGCCATGGAAGCAGGCAGTCGTACACATCATTAGATATATCACCTACGAAGGTCAACTGTCGAACCTGCATTTGGTGTACTTCAAATTGTTGATTCATATGAGGCATGGGAGGAAGATGAATGTGCCCAATGTCCTATACAACCTTCTCTCCATTATGGCATCAAAAACTCAAAAAGGTAGGGAAAACACTGTATCCCACCATTGTCTCATTAAATTATTGGTTATAAGATCTCTGCTTGATACAACATCTAGAATGGCCTGGGATGGTTTTGTGAACACTGAGCAGTATAGAATCGAACCATCTTAGCTTATGGTTTCACCTCAACCACGAAGGTCTAGCAGAAAATTGAGCATGGTCAAAGGCATCCCTGGTGCTTGAACCTCTGGTGTTGGTGTGGATTCCCCTATTGAAGAAAATACTATAAATGTTAGTTCCTTTGATACTGAGAATGAAAAATAAAATTCTTCATTAGATTCGAATGATGAAGATTTTCCCCTGAAAACTATAATAAAAACAAGAGCACAAAAGAGGGAGGAAAAAGCAAGGAAAAGAAAAGCGCAATCTGCGCAAAAAGAGGCACCAAGTCCTAAGAAAAGGAAGGCTAGCACTATTCATCCTACAACCAAAGAGAAACAAAAAATCCCTCGCAATAAATCAAAGTCAATCGATCCTGAGCTCGGTGGGACATCGTGTGAAAGCACAGATGCTCCAATGGAGCAGGAGAATAAACAAGAAGATGTCTTTGAAAAGGCAACAAAAATGACCCTGACGAATCTTGTTGCCATTGCAGAAGAAGTTGAAAGTCAAGAACAAGAAGAAATTCAAGAGTTCCTACAACAAGACCAACAGTGGGAGTTCCTGAAGAAAAATCAGGAAATAGATCAAGAGTTCCTACAACCACCACTAGAAGAAGAACAAGAGGCCCTACAACAAAACAAGGAAAGAGGAATCATACCTCAACAACCTGAATCGGTGGGAAATATTGAATCTATGTAGGAATCAACCATCTACAAAAATACTGGTAGGAATCCATAACCCTCCTAATTTTTTAGTACATATGGCTATTTTAAATTTATGGAAGGAAATATAGAGAAGAGAGGAGGAATGAAATGAGGAGAAGAAATGGTTGAAAAAGGAAATCCAAACGAGGGATGAGATGATCGAAGAAAAGAATGAGGAAATTGTCTTCCTGAAGGAAAGGGTAAGCGGTATTGCAACTTTGGTGCCACAAATCTTGGAATGTAAAACCCCTCCAAGGGTTTATGCTTTGCACTTGAAGGAGAAATACCTTTCCTTTAGAATGTCAAGAATCATCTTAGGTTTGAACCCCTCCATTGAAACTCCTATTGAATTTTTCAATGCCTACAGGATTGCTTCCCCTGAAATGAAAAATTTGTTATGTGAATTTTATTTACACAACTTTGTTGCCCAAAAGATCAAGACTTGAAGCCATTTCCTTATGTTGGAGACATATAATTGAGAGCATTTATGTCCTTGGTATAGAATGAAATCAGTCGGGGTGAACAATACAATGCTTACAAGAAGAAGGAATCCAATATTCCCCTAGTCATCAGGCTTGAATCAAAGAACCCCAAAGACATCCATATAGATTGGAATAGATTGCTCTATAGGCCAAGCTATGGGAACAAAATTATGCCTTGGATTGAAGCTGTTTACAGTGAATATGAAGTAAAAATTGCAACAAAAGAGGATACCATGAGGGGATACCTATCTCAGAGATGGAACCTATTGACTGATGAGCTAAAACAAGTTGAGCCACATTATGTCCACAACTATGTTGTTGCACTAAAGAGAATTGAAAGATACATCCAGCTTGGGAGAACCAAGGGGCGAGAATGGCTTCCCCTGACTTTTCAGCCACCCACCCTCCTATGGCATGTACCTATTTCAAAGTCTACAAGTATGACATTGTAGAGGAACAACCGTGATGGAGGAGGCTTGATAAGTTGGGAGGATTTTACTGGAATCATGATTCACCCACAACAAACACTGACATTGGAAAGCTATTAGTCACAAACTTCAGGGCCTTAACAAAGCAAAAGCATAACTCTTCCCCTGCTGGAGGACCCAAAAAACATTAGGTTGGGGGGAGTGATGAGTCTAGATTTTGGCCTAGCTAGGGGGATAAAATCTCTTGTTATTTGTTAAAATTACCATAGGCTTTGATATTCTATGCTGACACTTTTATATCATTTCTCTCAGTCATAAGACATTTGGGACTAATTTCATTTTTGATGGTTTTAATGACATGTACCTATTATGTGGACCATCTATATTTATTTTGCATTTGATTGATAAATGTTCTTTAAGGTCGTTATGATTATGAAATTATTATGTGTATTAACATTACTTTGCAGACATGATTGAAATGCTAAGTTGAGAAATGTAGTTGCCAACCGGTCAGGTTGAGGAGTCGCACGAAGGTCAACTAAATATGATGGCGAAAGATTCCCATGTCAACCACATGTAACTATCTTGCAGTTGTCTTTAATGGAATTGAGAATTGCAGGCATTACTGCTGTGGTCAAGTCCATTTTTGGGCATGCATGTCCGAATGGATTCCCCTGCATGCGTAACTGCTCCTTCCACTTTCTTCTCATTTTCCCTAAATGGAATGCTCTCAGTTAGTGAGATTTGATGGCCCTATTTAGTTGATAAATAAGGCTCAAATCCTCCTTCCTCGAGCTAGTGAGTTAGGGAGTCGATCGCCAAGTTCTTGTACAAGATGATAATCAACCATACTTTTGTAATTGCATTTTCTAATGAATGAAATAATATTTTGAGTTGAGTATCTAAGTTTGCATTAGTTTAGAGGATACTCATCCAAGGGGCCCCACTTGGTGAGTAATCCATTCCTTTAGTTTAGTTAGATTAGTGTTAGTTTATGTTTAGTACTTAGTTAAGATCCTTGCATTGACTGTTGCTATAGCCACTAGAATTCCATTGTGTGAATGTTCCTGAAACCAAAGTGGGAAAAACAGTTTTCTATTTGATGCATAGCTTTCCTAACTGTTATGCATAATTAGTTTAGATTTTATTAAAGTGATGTTCAACATTTTCTTTATTACCTTTCATGCAGTTTACTTCTAGCATTAAGTCTTTCTTAGTTGTAGAACGAATATGAATACTTTGAAATTCCTAATGCACATACTATGCTGACCCATTTCAAGTTCAGGTCCCTGGATTGACAATTTAAATGTACCTTCATTGTGGTTCAAATAGCTATTCAGGTCAGATGTCCAATCTCTGAATCATGGTTGTAAGGGCTTAGTTATTAAAATCATTGTAGGAGGCCGACAATACTCATGGAGTTATGCATACAACTAGATTCAATTCACAAAGAGTGAATGAGGATCCACAAACCGAGATTCAATTTTCCACCGAAGATTGGTAGATAAACCATCAATAGTGTGCAAAATACAAATCAGACTATGTAGAAATTAAATTCATGACAATAAGGACCTATAAATCTAGATTTGAATTTGATTTCTGGAATGTAAAAAAGAAGTTGAAAAAGGATCACAACCACAAGGACCGCTTTGAAGACATCTAGGTTGATTGTGGAGATGAAGAGGCTATTCGCAAAATAAATTATTGTGGGCTAACTATATAATAGATTAGGGATCTTGGTGTTGCTGACCTACCAGAGGGTTTCACAGACCCTGGTGACATCATGAATGTTGCCTATGATGAAGATGAGATTTCTAGGAAACCCTTGCTCGTAGTATAATGTTCTAAGAAGGAATGTGTCTCCGTCAAGGAGAGGCTTGCTCCCATATTGGCTAACACTACAGAGTGGCTACACAAACATGGTTTCTAGATGAAAGCCTTCAAGGTAGAGTCAAAAGGAGAAATACCCAGAGTAGAACTCAACCAACAACAAGAACTCTACAAGAAAGATTAGCATGCAACTAATCCCTCTTATTCTCGAAGAGGCCCTAGAATAAATTTCACTTTTGGCAAGAAGGATATGTGGGCTGTTCAAGAAGAAGAAGCCATAGAATCTGAAACATCTCACTCAAAAGGAAAAGGGCCCATTTTTGAAGAGATAGATTTCGAAGAAGAAGAAAATCCAAGTGAAGAATCTACTGAAGAAGAATATTCTCAAGAAGAAGACTCTGATGAGGAAGAAGATTCCCCATGTGAAAAAGATTATGAAGGTCAAGAAGGTGATAAACAGGAACTTGGGCATGACGAAGAACAAATCCTTTCTCCACATGATAATGTTGTTGAAGATCTACCTCAAACGTCATCGTCCATGACTTCAAATGTCCCTCACACACCTCCTAATCCAAACACTCCTCCACCATCTTTTCCTACATCAGCTCTTCCTACATCTACCATACATATAGTGGACATCTCCATTCCTCCTACAACATCAACCATACTTGATACTCTTCCACCAATTTCAATTACACGAATGGTTGATATTTTTTCAAGTCCTCCATCATCCATTCCTAGCTTGTCATTTCCCTCCTATGACATCACTTATGAAGCTGAATTCAATAGGTTCATGCATGAATCCCTACATGGTCAACTTAGTGTGAAATCTACTAGTGCATTCATGACAAACACTACTCCAATTGTCACCATACTAGTCGTTTCTACAGAATCAACTGTGAAAAAAGAGTTGACAGTCAGCCAAGAAGCTCATACTTCCTCTCTTCCCCCTTGGTTGGTATCTCAAGTATCGAAGAGGAAAAATAAAATGATCTCTCCAGAGGAACTCAATCTTGAAGAGATAGCCCCTCCAAAAGCCAAGGGGAAGAAAATGGTACATTCCAGACTCCATGCTAACAAATATGGTCAAATTTTTTTAGAGATTAGCATACCACCTCAAGAGGAAGAAGATGTAAATATGGAGGATTACACTGTAACAAGAGTCCGGCTTGGAAAGGTCATGAATGAAAGTGTAAAGGCAGATGCACAAGTAGTCTTAGATGTGTTGGTAGGAAGGCCTGGTAAAATGGAGCAAGCTCGAGACATGTACAAGCTAAAGGCCAAATGATATGTAGTTGTTTTGAGGATACTTGTAAAATCTTCAGGAAATATCCAACCCATGGCTATTGAAAACCTTGAAGAACCAATAGTATAAAAAGCAGAAAATCTTACCTCCAAAGGTAAATCATTGTATGATTTAACTGATGAATTAACACAAGATGGTTCATAGGTAATAGTTGCTACAAATGAGAAGGCCACACAAATAGCCAAACTCAAATTAGAGATTGATAAGGAGAAAATTATTCTTACTCAAGAGCAAAAAGAGATGGAAAATTTCCTATCATTTTGGTCACAAACAAAATAGGCAAAGCTTAGTAAATTGGTGCAAGTTGGGGTGATTCCCGATAAGGAAAAATATGTAGAGGTAAGAGAACCACTCAAGCACCTTATCACTGTGATCAAATCTCTTATCAAATATCTTCACCAAGTTCAAGAAGATGTCGAAGGACATCGAGCTATCCTGGAGAAGGCAATCAAGGAGTTTCCAGGAAAGCTTCTTGAAGAAAACAAGATTTTCCTCCCAGCTAGTGAACTTTCCAAGATCTATAAAGAAGCCATCACACAACAAGTTGAGGATGCCAGCTTTTCCAAAGCCTCAATAAATTTCATTTGTGATACATGGATGACCATTGATAATCTCAACACGCATATTCACAGGTGCAAGAAAATCCATTCATCTTCCAGAACGTCAATCACAAGAGTTCACACCTTTGTAGATTACATAGTTAGCCCAGATGATACATTCATATAGGAGACCAAGAAGAAGTATGAAGACTTTTGCACCCAAAGCAAGGAACCATGAAGACTCTTGATCACTGGTGTTGAACTTTTTTATGCTTCCCTTTATGCATCTTGTAAATAGTTTTTGACATCTTAAATGTCTTTTTAACAAATCTAATTACATTGAAAATATGAGATGTAGTTTCATAGAGATGGATTACATTTTGACTAAGTCAAAGTTAGGTTTTCCTAAATGATCTCACCTAATTTTACTCATTTGATACATTTTCTCTTCCCCCTCCTTTATAAATAAGATGGATTTGTATTGTAATCTTTACCTCTAGTATTTTGCAACAAAGTGTTGTCCTTTTTGAAGCAAATTTGTGAAACTATGTATTCATGTTTGCGAATAAAAAATTGATCAATAAAAAAGAGAATTGCATACTAGACTTTGTGTTGGAATCGATAATCTTGTGGATTGATTAGATGAGATCTGAAGGGCTTCAAATAAATTTATGTAAAATTTGTGTTACATTATTTATTTGAATTTACATTTATGTTTGGCTAACTATTGTTGAATGATCTACAAGACTTTGTGTTTGTAATTGTTCATGTTGTTCATGGAATTTTTGTATCTAGAAGACTTTGTGCTTCTAATACGACAATGGTACATCTCTCATAGAACCATCAATGAAAAAGCTAGGGAATGACTTTGTGCCTTTGTGAGCTTTCCTTTTCCATTTTATTGTTATTATTATCATACTTGGTATCTATACGCTTTTCTTTGACAAGATAGAAGTATTGGCATTACTATTTATTTTTAGTTTAAAGTTATTTTGAATTAGAACTATCAACTGTGAAGCATTGTAAAACATCTTCTCTGAAAAAAGAGATAAGCATGAATGTAACACACACAACCCCATCTCATAGTTCTAGTGTACATTTTGTGAATATTTGGTTAGTTTTATTTAGCTTTTGTAAGCAATAAGAAGGGTGCCTCCCCTTTCTAAGAGGATAGATTATATCTCACACAATTGTGGTTAAGATCTAGGTAGTGTAATCTATTGAAAATATTACATAATTTTCACCCAACATTGTTAAAATATCTTAGCCACAAGACATGCCTTGTACTTGCCAATGAAAATTTGTGCTACATATTTGGTTTTGTACACCCACTTGCACCAAACCGAATTTCCCTTAGGAAGAGGTATAAGATCCATGTATGCTTCTTCATTAAAGAAGAATACTCCTTACCCATGGCATTGTTCCACTCTAGAATATCCAAGGGCATATGAGCGAATTTGCACCCCTTGGGAAAATTCCCCTTTTACCCTCCTTCACTTTAGAAAACCAAGTTCGAAGGAAAATTTCCACCTAAGCCCGCTACCATCATTCCACTTAGCACCCTTTTTGTGCATCGATAGAGGAGATACTGTCGGGGATGCCCGTGTGGCGAGTAGACATTCACACGACGCACTTATGTCCCTAGCAGATTCTCATGGTTGGAGCCTATAGAAGCATTACACTTCTCATTGGAAGTTGAATTGTAATGCCCCCTTTTCGATTGACCAACCTGAATATGGCCGTTTTCTTCATCTCCTCCTTTAAATCCATGGATTCTCTATTCATTTTGATCCTCTAGTCATTGTACTTGATGATTCTACAAGATCTTAGCATTCACTTCAAGCATTGAAGCAACATTTTGGCACTCCATAGCAGCAAGTCCATCACTCTACCACTTCAATAGAGCAAGTGTCGAACAACACCATTGCAACAGAGGCTTGAGTTCCTCTCATTTTTTCGCCCATTAACCTTGAGCGCTCTTGGTGGAGGTGGTAAGATTTCTACTCCTCTCCTCTATTACTTGGTTGAGTGAGCACATTACTATTTTATAGTATTTTAGTGTTTTTTTGCTTTATTTCCTTCTTTATCATATTATTTTTCCATCATTGTAAACTTGGCTATCTATGGAGGTGGAAACGCCAAAACAAGGGTCTAACTAAGGCAGACCCCTATACAACCCCCCAATCATTTCCTTCTCTTTTGTGTGCAGGTGGAGATATCTTGGAGCTAGCTGGCGAACAGGCCTCTTGGGTGAGATCATTCTTATTGCCTTTGTGTTGAACTACTTACTTTATCATATTCATACATACTTTATTCATGCATTAGTGTTATTTTGGTCTTACGAACATAGTCAGCTAGGCTATTAGTCTATTCCTTCAAATCCAACCTTGTATTTTTGGTCCTTTGGTCATACAGATTCCAGTGCACCTGAGAGACGCCAGTGCGCTATGCTATCATCCCAGAACCACACTTTCATCCTCTGATAGAGAGCTATCTAAGACACAATGTTGAATCCAAAAACCGACTTGCCTAGCCTCCCTTCAAGTCTCGGGTCTGCAAAGTAATCGAAGGACCTTATAGTTCTCTTCATTCTCATCCCACATTTTTTTAACATTCCCTTAAGCTGAGGTAAGTTAGAGCAGCCTACTGCTCTCGGTCCTCTATGACCTGGGGCCTTGACGTGGTTGGTCCCCCTCTTACATTTTTGGTGAGCTTGACATGAACCAATGTCTACTCATTTGTTGGTGTTTTGATTTTTTCCTCTTGTACCCTTTGATCGTTGTACCCATACATGTTACATCATGAAGGTTTATGAGCATCACAACCCAATCCATGATCTCTGGGTATATTGTTAGAAGAAGTTTGTGACACCTTCTGATGGAGAAGATGAAGGTCTCTTTTAGTTTCACTACTGGTCTTTTCTCTGGTTCTGCAATTGGCCTTTCTATGCAGGAGCAGGTGTCATAGGGTGAGTATAGATTCTTCGATGAAACTTACCACATCCCTACTCCTCTTACATCACCTACATCATCTTCCATTGAAGAGCATGAAGTTTTCCATATCCCTTTTGATTATGTCGTTAGTCTTAGCAAAGGGTTGGGTTCTTTGGAAAATCACATGGAGAAAAACTCGAATTTGGCTAGGGTCGCTAAGGTTATCAACGAAATAAGATACATGGTAGGAAAAGACTGAACATGCATAGAACTCCTAGCTAGTCTCACTAATCTAACCAAAGAGTTGACCCCTTTGAACCATAGTAACATGATATGAGGTGGCCCCTTTGAATAACATGAGAGACAGTTGGAAGTATCAATGCCTCCCACATCTCTGTACATGGCCGACATGGTCCCTTCAATCAGTGTACTCCCTGCTTTCAAAAATTTTGAAACAGTCAAAGTAAACACGGCCCCTTGGGGTTTTTACTTTACCCCTCTTGTTGGCTCTGGTGGTGGAGGATTTGGTGGTGGTAGCTTCGGTGGTAGAGGTGGCACTGGCAGTAGTGGTTTTGGCGAAGGTCATGGTAGTGGCTTTGGAAGTGGTGGTGGCTCCAACAGAGGTCATGTTGGTGGTAGTGGAATCAACAGTGGCTTCAGTGGTAGTCACGGCGATGGTCCTGGTGGTGGCTTTGGTGGCGGTTCCACTGGTCCTATATCTTCTAATGACCCCATTTTGAATACACTTCTTCAAAAAATGGGTAAAATGCAGAACCAATTGGCGAATCTCTCCCAAGCTTCTACCCAGCCTATCTTCCAGCCCTTCTTTTGACATAGCCCATTGTTGGTAACAATCTTGAACACTCCTTTCCCACAAGGGATGGAGATTCCTAAATTCAAGAAATACAATGGCAAAGGGGACCCACATATGCATGTGTCTGGCTTTAATGCCTTATGTACAAACTTCTTCCATCACGATGCGTTGATGGAAAAACTATTCCTTCGATCTCTCAAGGATACAAGACTCGAGTGGTATTGTTCCTTGCCTAAGAATTCCATCTTTACATTTGATTAGCTTGTAAACTAGTTCCTACAATAGTTCCAAGCCAACATCGGACCTAAGATGATTTTCTCTGACCTTATTTGGTGTAAACAAGGGGACAATGAGAATATTACCAATTTTATAGTGCTATATCAAGCGCTCTTTTCACAAATTTCATACATGTTACTTGATTCTCATGTGCAGAAGGTGTTCATAGGGACTTACAAATGCTTTGACAAGAGAAGTTCTCCCTTATGAAATACCCCTCCTTCGCGCATTTGTGTGCAACCTTACGGGAATATCAACAAACGGTGGTTCAGTTTGGGGGACCTTACTCGCACTCCCGTCCTAAAGGGAAGTCCATTGTATCAATCTCTAGAAAGGGAACAACTATTGTAAATGTAGTAGCCGTTGTGGATGACAACGGCCTCAAACGCAACTGAAAGTTCACAAAGCTTTCATAATCTTATCCCTCCATCTTGCAAATTTGTTTGAAGGATAAGATCATTAACTTGTCGAGTCCTAAACCCATTAGGGAACCTTACCCTAGCTAGTATGAAGCAAATACCTATTGTCAATATCATCAAGTTAACAGACATGATACCAAACATTGCATGCGCCTGCGTCATGTGATGATAGCATTGAGGACAGTACTATCCATCTTGATGGAAGCAAACAAAATACGAACAAATTAGTAGCGAAAGCTAATAGTGAATTGCAGATATACACGGACCCATTTTTGTTGCATTCTTCTAACATGATTATCAATCCCACTGATTTTGTTTCTCGACTTGAAGGTTATGTTAACATGGTTATTATTACTCCTTCTCCTCGTCTTGCGACCAGTTCATCGGATATAACATTCACTCCGCAAGATGTACTGCAAAATGACAAACCTTCTCTGCTTTACATTTCTGCTTGCCTCAATGACAACATCGTGACAGAAGTTCTAGTCAACCCCGCGAGTAGATTGAATGTCATCATGAAGGAGACTTTATTCTTAAATTCCCTGCAAAGGGAGGAATATGAAACAACAAAGTCCATCATTCATACACATGATGGCCTTTCTCTCAAACCATATGGATTGATAACTCTGTCCATCATGGTTGGACCGATGAATGTAGACACAATTTTTAATGTCATTCCCAAGTCGGACCTATTCAGGGTGAAACTAGGTATACCTTGGCTAACTTCCATGAATGGGATCACCTTTGTAATTCATAAATGTTTAAAGTTTTCCCATGAATTTTTTGTGCATTTAGTGCATGATATTGGATACTAACCTGTGGTGTCTCATGGGGGATATTCATTGAATCATTTTTGCCCCTCTTCAATTGGTGCGCTTCCAGTGAGAATGGACCTACTTTATAAGAATTACGTAAAGTATAAGACTAGGCACAAGGGATGGCCAAAACTAACCCTTCCTATAGTAGAGCAACCAACTACCTCCTCTTCCTGAAAGGGAAAGGAGAAGCTTGCTCCTTCTCAAGTTGCCTCATCCTCTCCCCTTTCTTGGGAAGAGTATTGGATGATTAAGCCCGGTCATTACCCATTGAGTCCAAAGGTGCCTGCTTGGTGTAGACCCAAGATCGAGATATCATATCTCCCTACCAAGCCTCTCGAGCCTTGGTACTATTTATATGGCAGAAAGAAAGGCTCTTGAAGAGAATTTTCCTCGTGATCTCCTACTGCCCCTACTACTAAAGTAGTGAATGGGAAGAGGCCTGCTGCCGAGGCATTGGAGCTGACTCCCCCTATTGTTTCTGAACCTGTCCCTCCTACTCCCATCTAGGAGTCTATCTCTCCACTAGAAACACCTATGGAGGACACTCCCATGGTTGAACAAGAGCCTTTCGCTCCTTCACAACCTCTAGTCTATAGTTCAAAGAGTCACATAAATTGCATTGTGCGTGAGAATAAGCGCCTATGAAAGGCTCTCTTGATTGAGCAGGCCACCTCACAGAGGAAGGAAGAGGAGACAACCGCCCCTACATCAAGGTATTCTACCATGTCTTCCTCTCTCTTCCCCTTTGTTTCCATTCAAATCAGCTTTGTATCACTTCCGACTTCCTTTGCGAGTGCAAATGCGCCCGACCCTAGAAAGGTGCAGGTAGTCATCGCTCCTTTGGTCGAGCCGCCTTTGTTGACATCCATCCCAGATGTCCCACCTTTCCTGAAGCCCGTAGATATGATTAACACTTTGGTTGTATCTACTGCGGTTCTTTCCTCCTCCTCTCCCTCTACCCTTCTTTCCTCGTCTATAGGGAGTTCGCCTCCCCCAATGAAGAAGAAGGTAGAGAGTGGTCCTAGAAAGAAAAGATGTAAAAGGATCCCACCTTCTCCAAAGGATGGCCCCATGCTAACTTGTTTTGTCTTGGTAGTAGAACCAGTCCCAGCCTTTCCTGAGTTCGTCACCACTCTTGAATCGCTTGGTGAGCTTAGCAGTGGATCTCAAGCGCAATCTTCTATGTCCGTCAAGGTGAAATATGACACTCTTGTTAAGCACATGTTTAACTCGATGGATGAAGTTCTGACCTTGTCAACAATATTTTCGAAGTCATTGAACTTAGACCCACAAGAGTTGAACGACATAGACCTTACAGGTCCTTTTTGCTTAGCCCTTGTTGAAGGAGGGTTAGAAGCTCCTCCCCTTTGAAGGGAAAAAACATGCGGATCTAAAGACCCAACAGTGTGGAATACATTCCCTTAACATAAATACAACAGGAGAGAGAAGCATAAATTGTTTCTAATAGCTTCAAAACTACTTGAGATGAATACAACCAAGAAAAGAAATAACAGAAGAACAAAGTAATCACAGATTGATAAAGAGATTTACGTGGGAAAACCTTTCCAGGTCAAAAATCCACCACACAAAACAGGACTATTTTATTACAATATTGAACCAAATACATACAATTTATAGTCTTCTTTGTATAGCTTACAATCACCCAGAGAGATTTGGATTCACTGTTACAAAGTTTTCACAACCTACAGTTCGAACCACCTCTCTTCAAGAACTCACATTCTTTTTCTTCTTCTGATCTTCAACCCGCGACTTCAACCTGTTCTGCAACTTGTGAGATAAAACCTATCTCACCAACATATGTAGTCGACTTAATCAATCCTACACAAAAATGAAGTCAATCCTTAAATCACGCAACTTATCAGACCTGACAGATTTCTCTACAACGAGCCGCCTATGCATTCAATGCCATCACCAAAACGGTTGAGTTCGCCACCCTTGGTTGACAATGCAACTGCCACAATAACTATTTTTGGTTTCCATCCAATCATCATTCAAACAGGTGACACGTGTCAAAAAACACATTGCCTATTGCAATTGATAGGATGACCAAAACGGTCAAACAGACACCGAGCACGTCCAAGACTTCCAAGTCTTTCTAACACTGTCAGAGCCGGAGTTGGAACGGGAGACAAAACTGGACTCCACCGAAATTACAGATCCATAAACCATTTCGGTTCCGCCTCCGCCCACGGAAAAGAGAAACAAGCCAGAGACAGTTTTGATTGGAGAAAGTCAACCCGAAGTCAATCTAAGACAAGGACACAAAGTATCAGAGTCGACGTCGGAGTCGGAGCGAGAATAGAAACAGGACTTCACCAAAATTCCAAGTTCAGGAACCCATACGGTTATGGTTCCACCTCCGCCAACTGGAAGAAACAACGAACCATGACTAGAATGAAGAGGAGTAAATCATCCCGAGGAAAATCCAAACAGTCAGAAGGACCAGATTGCAAAAGCAAAAATCGGATTCGGAATTGGAATGGAAACAGAAACAGGAACATGACGAATGAACATTGCCAAGTACCAAATCTAGTTCCGCCTCCACCAGAACCTGCGAAGCGAAGCGAAGATCCCAAATGGTAGAAGCGAAGCCAGAGATGGAATGGGAACAGAAACCCGAAACTGGGCAAACAGACAATGCCAAGTTCCATCCTGGTTCCGCCTCTGGCAGAACTTGCAAACAACACAAAATTTCACCAAGGCATGAGAACAAGGACATCAAGCTGGAAGTTGAGACATAATTTCTCAACACCCTTAACATCTTACCATTGCAAGCTCGTCCTCCTTCCCCCTACGATGATCTAGAGTTGGAAGCTAATGACCTCTTGGTTGACCGGTGTTAAGAGAAGACCTCTTCTCGATCTTTAGATTAGATGTGTGTGTGTTGTGATGTGTTCCCCTGTACTCATGCTATGTGTGTCTGGAAGAACCTCGTCACCCCTATTAGTGCTTGGATATAGGTGTGGTGTTTGTGTTGTAAACCTTCTTCTATGTGTATCATCATTCTTCCATGTTTGTGATTGAATTTTGACAAATTGTGGATGATGCAAAGCGTTGGGAGCATTTAGGCTTTCCTTCCATGTTGACCCATTTTTTTAATTTTTACTTTGTCTTCTTGTGCATTCTTCACATGGCTTGATATAGAAGGGGGTTGATGACAATTCATTTATATACTAAATTATTATAATTATATATACTTATGAGCAGCTCTGACCCCGAAATATCAGGCTACCCTTATGTCCTTTGTTTGTGTTTTATTCATTTTTTTCTTTATCTTTCTCTCTTCTTTGCTTGAGTTGTCCCTCTTATGTGTGACAACACCACCTTTACATTGCTCTAGTCTTCATAAAATGCATTCATTGTCCACAAATCTTTTCTTAAGGATCTTCACACGCTTCTTTGATAAGAATTGCATTCTCAACTTGAAACCCTAACGTAACATGTTTCCTTCATCATGGGTTTGTAAAGAAAGGACTTGGGAACCTTCCTTCGAAGTGGGAAGAGCTTTGATCTTCCCATCGTGATGGGGACATATTCTTCCTTTCGAATTCCTTGATGAAGTGAACATCTTTCAGAAGGATTCCTTGATGATGAATCGACTCGAGAAAGAAGGCACCAGCTTTCGAATCGTGTGTCCCTTGAGTGGACCCTTTCTTTTCACGCCAAGATTCTTGAGGGACCCCTTTGAAAGTTTTTTATCTCAAGAAAGTTATATGGCATCTAGCTCGGTGGAAGCTCAACTAGACCTTTTTCCTATTTGTTCATCTAGCTCGAGGGAAACCCATCTAGACCTACTTCACATCTTTTTGTTTGGCTTAGGGGCAACCCATCTAGACATGTTTCACATCTTTGCGTCTAGCTCGAGGGCAACTCGACTAGACCTACTTCATATCTTCGTGTCTAGCTTGGGGGCATTCCGACTAGACCTATTTCGCAATCTTTGTGTCTAGCTTGGGACTAGCTCGACTAGACTTACTTCATATCCTTACGTCTAGCTCAAGGGTAGCCTGACTAGACCTCGCTTCACATCTTCGCATCTAGCTTGGGGGTAGCCTGACTAGACCTCGCTTTCCAAACAGTGTGTCCCTTGAGTGGACCCCTCTTCCTTTTGAAGGGTTCCCGAAGGACCTCTTTGAAAGTCTTCCAACTTGATGACGGTTTGCGTGACTGTCCGCTTACTTGCCTACGTGGCTGCTTTTTGGCATGTTCTATATGTGGGTAAACATGTCGCTTCATGGGTGCACCTATGAAGTTGTTTTTTGACTTTGTGGAGTTCGCTTTTCTCGGTTTCCTTCATGTGAGATTTTTTGGAGGATTCCTTCCTTGCAGGTCTGTGGGTCTATAAGGTGCTTTCTTTCTTCAGCTTCATAGATCTATGAAACTATGAAGTCCTTTGCTTGTCCCACACTCTCGGGTTTGACAGATCGTGGTCTATTTCCTCAACGGTTCAGGTATACATCTCTAACTCTACTACTTCTCCGATCTACTTTACCGAAGCACTTGTTAGTATTAGTGCTCGCTAAAGTGGGGGGAAAATGTATAGGAGCGAATTCGCACCCCTTGGGAAAATTCCCCTTTTACCCTCCTTCACTTTAGAAAACCAAGTCTGAAGGCAAAATTCCACCTAAACCCGCTGCCTTCGTTCCACTTGGTGTCTTTTTTGTGCATCGGTAGAGGAGTTACTGTCGGGGATGCCCGTGCGGCATATAGAAGTTTGCGTGATGCACTTACATCCCTAGCAGATTCTCATGGTTGGAGCCTACAAAGGCATTACACTTCTCATTAGAAGTCGAATTGTAACACCCCCTTTGACTGACCGACCCAAATATGGCCATTTTCTTCATCTCCTCCTTCAAATCCATGGATTCTCTATTCATTTTGATCCTCTAAGCACACTTGATGATTCTACAAGCTCTTAGCATTCACTTCAAGCATTGAAGCAACATTTTGGCACTCCATAGTAGCAATTCATTACTCTACCACTTTAGTAGAGCAAGTGTAGAACAACACCATTGTAGTAGAGGCTTGAGTTCCTCTCATTTCCTCCCCCATTAGCCTTGAGCGCTCTTGGTGGAGGTGGTAAGATTTATACTCCTCTCCTCTATTACTTGGTTGAGTAAGCAGATTATTGTTTTGTGGTGTTTTAGTGTTCTTTTGCTTTAATTCCTTCTTTATCATATTATTTCTCCATCATTGCAAACTTGGTTGTCTGTGGAGGTGGAAACACCAAAATGGGGGTCTGACTAAGGTAGACCTCTATCCAACCCCCCAATAATTTCCTTCTCTTTTGTGTGCAGGTGGAGATATCTTGGAGCTAGCTGGTGAACAAGCCTATTGGGTGAGATCATTCTTGTCACCTTTGTGTTGAACTACTTACTTTATCATATTCGTACATACTTTATTCATGCCTTACTGTTATTTTGGTCTTATGAACATAGTCAGCTAGGTCGTTAGTCTGTTCCTTCGAATCCAACCTTGCCTTTTTGGTCCTCTGGTCGTATAGATGCCAGCGCACCGCAATGTCGTCCTAGAACCACAATTTCTTCCTTTGACAAAGATCTATTTGAGACACAATGTTGAATTTGAAAACCAACTCGCCTAGCCTCCCTTCAAGTCTCGAGTTTGCAAAGTAATCGAAGGACCTTATAGTTCTCGGCATTCTCATCATGCATCTTCCTAACATTTCCTTAAGCTGAGGTAAGTTAGGGCAGCCTGTTGCTCTTGAACCTCCGTGACTTGGGGCCTTGACGTGGTTGGTCCCCCTCTCTTACACCAAGACATTTAAAAACCTCTAGATATAATCTAAAAGTGCATATGACTCAAAATATTGATAGTCGTTATCTATGAATGTGTAGTAAGAATCCATAGGATCACAAATCAAAGGTCAAACCTCTTCAAGATAAAGATTGTGCATAAGAAGGTGATGAATCAAGACCATCATGATCATCATCCTCAAGAAGAAAAGTGTTCTCAAGTGAGGAGGAGGAATAGGTAGTAATGAAGATTTAGGTTATAGTGTATCCATCTATGTGAAGTTCTCATCAAACTAGTAATCTCGTTGAAACAAGACATCTTGACAAATCTAAACAACTCATAAGCCTTCATCTTCACAATAACCAACAAAAATAAAAGGTTGACCCTTCTTCTCCATAACCTTATGCCAACCATTTGAAATGAATGTCCAAGCCTCGCTACCAAGTACTTTGAAGAAGTAATCATCAAACTTAACATAGGACCAAGCCTCCTAGGGAGTCATTTATTGCAGTGCCTTCTGGGGGATATGATTGTAAATGTAGGTAGCAAAATTGACTCCTTCGAGCCAAAAGTTGGATTCCATGGACCTAGACTAATCATACAATTGGTGATATCTCAGAAATCCTCATTCTTCCTCTTGGCCACAAAATCATGTCAAGAATTGTAAGGAATTATGTGTTGATGTCGAATACCATGCTCATTGCAGAAATCCTAAAATGTTTGGTTTACATACTCACCTCATTATCAATGTGTATTTACTGAATAGAAATATGTGAGCACTTCTCTACAAACACTTTGAAGGTCTTGAAAGTGGTGTATACCTCACTCTTGTATTTGAGAAAGTACACTTGTGTGCTATGGGAAGTCATCAATAAAGGTGAGCACACACTTGGTCAATGAAAATGGAGTGGAAAATAACATAAGATCACTATGAGAAAACTTGAGGGGTGCCTTGGCACAACATGCCTTACCTTTAGGAAAAGGATGATGTTTTTCAAGTACACAACCCCAACAAACCCCCTCAATACACAAAATCCTCCTAAGACCAATCACCATATCTTGTGTGTTAAACTATTGAAGATACTTATAATTCAAATGAAAAAACCATTAATGGAAAAACCTTCTCAAAGAATCAACATGTGCAATCAACGATGATTCTAAAGAAGACTCAAAACCATCAAACTTGTACAAAGAAGATCCATGATCAACACTCCCTTTAGTAACAACAATCTCAAGCTCATGTAGCTCTTGATTGTCTACATCATGTGATGTGAAGTCAACCATCTTTTCTCCCTAGAAAGACAAATTTGATGGACAAAAAATAGGTTAGCAAAAATCTCTAGAACTAAGAGAACATCATTGATGCACCCACCAACTAACTATATTGTATATAATCCCAAATAGAAATTTGTGAGGAGTCTCCCATAATCTAAGAAGTACTAATATCAAAAAGTGAACAAAGTAGATCATGCCAATGCATCATATGGTGAGAAGCATCTGAATCAAGTATTCAATCATTAGAAGATGAACCATGCAAAGCCCATGCAAAAAGGTCTTTCCCTTTACTTGTGGAAGAGGGCTTGGAGATAGAAATCTTATGCCACTACATGGATTGCTTCCAAGACTCTAATCTCTACTAGTATAAGGATTCATCGTGTCCAAGCTTGCCACAAAAACCACAAGAATCACTTCACTTAGAAGAATTGGAAGGAGGTGTGGACTTCTAAGTATTTTTTTGCTTCGATTTGGAGGGAGGCTCACCACCTAAAGAATTTTTTATCTCAATCTTCCTCTTATTCTTATCTTTTCCCTTTGACAATTAATCCATCAATGCTTGAATCTTTGAACTAGAAAATGCATCCAACTAAATTAGCTTGGCATGATTCCTAGTAAGATGCTCACAAAACAACTCCAAGGTGGACATCTTAAACCAATCCTTAAGTCACCCATGGTGGAATAGAAGGTAGATGAGAACAATTGAATTGGGCAATTTAATAGACGTACTCAAGAAGATATATTTTTATTTGTTTTATCCCATCCACAATCTTTCAACTCTGATAATATCAATTTGAACTTCACAAGAAATTCCTCAATGAAAGGAATATCATCTGGAGAGAGTGTTGTCAAATCTGCCTCTAATTGCAAAACACATAATTCATTAATGGTGCTAAACAAATCATCAAATTTATCTCATACTTTCTTAGCTATAGTACACTCTGAATGCAATCCTATTAGCACTATGGCTTCATCTAACTTATTTCTATAAGAAAAAATTCCACCAAACTCCTTAGTGAATTTAGGTGGCTTTTCAACCAACATATGCTAAAATCTCTTAAATTATAGTACATGTCCCATTTTTAATTTCCATGTGTGATAGTTGTGCAAAGTGAAGAGCTGAATAGTCCTACATTCTACAAATTTGCAATCTACTAGTAAATGACAATGGTCATGTAAGTGCATTTTTTATAATTGACAAGCTTAAATTGACCATTTCTAATAGTGATTTTTACATTTAAAAAAATGCTTGCCAAACAAAAAATCGAAGGTTATAAATAGATTCCTTGCAATTTTCTAATAATTTGTTTAAAACATTACCAAAACTTGACTTTGTGAGCCAAAGCTATGCATGTTGCAAAAAAGAGGGATACATGAGCTTCAAACTAAAAAATGTCATCTAAAACAAAATCTAGAAAAATCATGTGCATTGTTGCAAAGATCTTAGAAAAAGATTTTTGTCACCTACAAGAAGTTTGGAAAAGGCCTCCATGGGCGAATGTTATGGCGCATTAAAAAAAGTACTATGTTCATTATTTAAGCAATTCTCTAGCTAAGCTACGTGCAAGTGGGCACATAAAGCACAAAGCTACTGTGAGACATAGATACACTAGGTGCCACCAATTGCAAAGTTAAATGATTAGTTAAGCACTTAGTAGCTAGATCTAAGTGCTAAGCTCTAATGTTAAAACTTATCAGCTTTGTAAGTGGCCAACAAGCCTTCACAAAACCTTAGTAGTTGTCCATAGGTTGACAAACTTGTGCAAGATACACAAAGAACTATTGAGTTGTCAACAAAGTATCTTCCAAAATTGAAACATAGAGGTCCTCGCCTAATGGGCATCCCAATGTACATTCCACATGTACTATGGAAAGTAAATAATAAATAAATCCTTAATATTTGCAAAAACACATACTTGTACCACATATCTAATGATGTAAAGTGAACTTGCTAAAGAATATGCTACAAACAATACTACCTACACCAAATCTATCTAGTGTTTGTGTCTATGTTGTACTAAGTGTACAACTATATGGGCATTGTATGACCAACAATAGTGAAATCCCCAAAAAACCACTACAATGACTATGTCAAACTTGAACTGAGTTTACTGCCAATTCATATAGATTTGGGTCTTCTAAACTCAATTGTGAGGTCAAATTTGGATTATGATGCATCATTTGAAAAAGCTTGACACAATCTCCTTGAAAAAAGGAGCTTGCAAATTCAAAGCTCTAATACCATCTTAAAAAGTCACCAAAAGGACTCGCAAAAGAAAAAAACTTTTCACACAAATGAGAAACAATGATAAATGGTGTATGTCAACAATGGTACAATGGATACAAGATGAATAATGTATAGTAGAATGCTTTTATATATAGGAAAGGGTGAGACATAAGACAAAATGGGGTCATAATTATATGACTTGACAAAAAAAAAATGCCCTAAGCAAATTTAATTAACTAGATATGAAAAGGATCTAAAAGAGATAAGAGTTTGGAACTATAACTCATTCGCACCAACATTAAAGCTATGTTCCACTAAGTTTCCAAGACCAAGACAACAAGAAATAGCGGGATGCATTTCCAAGACGATAATGGACGGGGCCTTTTTTAGAGGACGGTAGGGGACAACAATTAAAAACCTAGATATTTTAAAATATAAAAAAATTCAAATATTTATATGGTAAGGTATTCACGATATTCATTATATAGGCATAATATTATGAAAAATTGGTACTAAATTGAGAATTCACACAAGTCAGCATACAAATTAATAAAATTTCAATGTCAAAGAATTTATCATTACCAATTTGCAGATATAACTAAATGAAAAGGTTGAAAGGCTACAACTAAAAAAGACAATGTAGACAACCAGATTTGTTGCTGTTATGCTTATACCTAATCTTCATCTGAATCAAAATACAGACTTTGAATCTGAGTTACTGCCTATATGAGCGACCGCCTTTAGTTAAGCCATGCCACATAATACTTGGTCCTCAATTTGTAGGCATATATATAGTCAAAACCTACTAACAGCAAATCTCCAAACTCGTTTCATCAAGGGTTTGTATTTAGTCACTTCCAAACTTGCACATTTTATCCTGCTGCACACATATACAAAACCATGATGCACAATCATAGCATGAATTCAATTGCTGCTCCTGAACACAACTACCAACTGTACACTTGTACATAGACCAAGCTCAAGGTGATTCCTACATGTACTATCATTGTTATTCTCCTGCGCCATCCTCCATGACCATCAATAACCCCACATTGTCTTATGTAATCTGTGACTAGCATTAAACCATTATTAAATTATCCCATGTACTGTGCTTTTTGGATTAATCTATGGCTTCTTTAAAAAATTTAAAACCTGCAATCTGTCACCTGAACCATAAATTGAATTAATTTGGGCTTTTGTCTTTCCACCCTTCGTAACTTATCTTTGCATACAATCTTTGGTATTTCTTCACTACATAGAGCCATGTCTACAAGCACACATATAGTCTTTGGCTTTGTAACTTTATTTCCTATCACCACATGGTAAAAATATGTGTTCTCTCTACTGCATACCATATATATGGTGTAGATTTGTGCTTTGCTTCACTAGTTTTTTATGCATATATTGCCATGTTAACCCATGATTTGCTCAGCATTGATCTTTTAGATGCCTTCACAAATTTTGGTATTGTTGAATACTCTACCTGTAGCAATCTTAATATTTTATTGTTTTATCAGAAGAATGCGGTTTTTGTTTTCTACCTTTGCCCGGTGGGGCAGCTGGCCATCCCTGGGATGACAAAGATGTCCCCAGTCATCCCCAAAGTTTCCTACTGTTTTCAAGCTGGAGCCAGGATATTTCCTAAGAGGTTATTGTTAGGGGATGTTTCCAAGGCATCCCTGCATCCTAAGGACGGAAACACCTAAAAAAGGGCAGGGGATGTGTCCCCAGGTTTCCTTGATTACATGTGACATCATCCCAGGTTAATAATGTAGAAAGGTGGAAAGAATCAAAACTGTGAAACAGCTCTTGCAAAGCTTAAAAAAGGGAAGGAAAACCCTCATATAATTACTGCAGATGTGAAAAAATTCTTATTTATTTGTCAAGTAAACCTATTTGATCACACTAAAAATTTACTACTTATACAATGATGGAAAAGAAATAAAAATTCATTATGTTTTAATTTTAACACTGCTAATAAACGAAAAGTTTTAATGCCAAATGGCAAAAAGAACAAGCAATAACTACTTTCCCAGCTGCTAGGTAAACTTGGTTGAGTTCTATTAGATCTAGAACTTTTTAAAGACAGATCACTTAGCTTTCGAAATTTTTAATTCCCATGATTCTAGTGCTTAAAACAGTGAGAGATACGCCAAATGGAGGCAACATAAACTATATACAGAAAAAATCATATAACATCAATTGAATCCATGACATTGACAATGCTCAATGATAACATAAAGGAGAAGCAAAACTAAAATGTATCTTATTCCAGTTTTTGAAGTGTTGATATTTCAAAGCCTCGGATGCTCAAAATTCCAGGAAATAGATACATTCTGGAGCAGATACTCCACATTGTGAAGTTCTTGTAGATGGAAGAACTTTCACGATACAGAGCAAGCAGTTTGTGAAGTTTCAAGTCCTATAATTCCAGTAGCTATGCAGTATGAATTTATACAACTGAGGGTCTCTTGCATTAGTGAATCATAGTCAATTAATAAAGCAATGCATTCTAGCTTCTTGCCTCAATTTTATCAACAGGTATAAGATGTGCTTAAGATGTTCAGAAGAGAGCCCAATCATTTAATTGGAAGACATGTCTGTGAAAGCTAGAACTCATCACCAAGAATGGTTGATAGAACCAGATGCTGCACAAAATTGACTTGTCCGGATAGCTCATCAATTGTCTGTTCCTGGTTTTGGAGAGTGAGAGATGACTCAACACTGCATCAATAAGATAGACAAGCAAGCCCTAAGTTGATTGTAGTTGAGGACTCAAATTATAGATTAAAAACAGAATTTAACTAGCTGTACATTGATGACTGTTCCATGAGATAGTACAGAAAAAAAGGAAAAAGGAGTAATCAAAGCTTCATTTCCACACAAAAATGTGTTAAGATTCAAACTCAGCATAATGAAAGAGATGTACTAGCTAGTTTTTATATAATAAGACAGTTTCTTAAATTAAGCAAACATAGAGGGTTTATCTCCAGACTAGTTTCCCTAAGAACAATGTGAGAAGGACTGTATGGAATCTGGATGTTAACGAATTCTGTGACCAATGTCCTCCCATTCAGGACAACCCACCTTCATACAATTATCATAAATAGTTGTTTCTTCACACTTCAAATACTCTATATGGAAACTGAAGGATTTCTTGACATGAACATCTTTTTAAGCACTTTCATGATATCAATGACATGAAATACAGATGATTTATACATCCAATATATCTCTAGCTATGGGTGTAGCATCAACTCTATACACTGAGTTACATATAGACTAAGGATGCCACGTTTCCTGCAAAATGTTGCTCTAGATTTTGCAGTGTTTGAGTACAAGGATCATGATAATTATTGTTAACTTGAAGGCTAATTGTTGCAACTACTTCAAACAAAGGGCTCTGATTAAATGGAAAATGGGATACACTCTATAAAGGAGACCAAAAATTCAAATTCAAATCCTCTGTTGGCTCGAAGTAATGATTAAAGGGAATTTATAGGCAGAAAATTGACATATATGACCTTGACTGGAAGTATATATGGCCCTGAAGGACTTCAACGTGCATAAAATATGGACTCAATACAACTGCACTTACAATTTATAAACAATATTTGCTTTCCTTTCATTTTTCACAAGGATTTCCAAGTTGTGTTCACCTGCCTGATACATGAAATTATTTCAACTTCAATGAGATGGAGACTTCAAAATAACATATGTTCAGGAATAGCAGGGTTAGCTCTGAAGTGGAAAATAGGTTCAAATGGCATGCATATATCATTCATGCAATTCCAAGTCAGCACTAGAACCGGTTAAGATAAGGGAGGCTACAGCAAAGGCATTGAAGATCTATGTTCTTGTGACTGTCAAGATATGATAGAAATGTCCTATTAATCTTTTGTAATTTCCATTACCTATAGGTACATTTTATTAAGTCTACATTTCTCAAAATAAAGAACAAATCTCTTTTTTACATAACCAAATATTTTTGTCATTAATATCCTTGTTATCGAAATGACTCAAGGGACATCACAAGCTCTAGAAATTGAGGGGCTTCAATTTATCCCCTCGAAACTTATATTCATTACTTCTGTCATCTGATTCTGTAATGCCCAGAATCAGACTACTTAATATTTACCGAGCAAGGATGGTCAGTGATCTCAACCTTGTACTAAGCTCTCATTGCAAAGATTGTCAGTATTTTTTCACCTCGCTGCAACTGATAATTGTAAGGTAAGGATGGTCTATATTTTAGATGCTCATTTCTTGGAAAAAAAAATACATGGAGCTTTATGACTATCTTGAACTCATATAATTGCATAATACCACAAACTACTTTGTCTAAACAGTTTTCAGATATCACTCTGATCTGGGCTTTATACTTACATTTGAGTGTCTGTTGGTGCAATTCTAGGATGATCTGGAAGCTTAGCTCAAACTGTGTTAATTTTCATGCATTTCCACAGCGGTTTCACAAGATTGCACAAACTATTAACAGATTTTTCATCTTGTTTTAAGATCCCAAGTTTCAGTACTGTGTGCCTATACACTGCAATGTTTTTTGCAACAATGCCCATCTCTCTGGCTCATTTATCCTCAACCTCTACATTGTGTTTTAAGTGTACATCCTTGTTACTGTCCACTCCCATATAATTTATCTATAAATTCTGGTTCCAGGAAGCCCTTTGAACATCTCAAACAGTCATGTCTTATCATAAAGTCCTTGATTTCACAAGCACGGTGCTGCAACATAGTGTGCAGATTGACAGTAGTATCAAGATAACCTATCCACATTAAAAGAAGTACGAAGACTTACTTTTCTCCTTCATGGAGTTCCCATCATATTACAAAACTTTTTCTTGTTAGTGCATTTTCATATTCCATCTATGCTTGACTTGATTTTTTACATTGTGACCATGGGAATATTATTATTCACCACTATTAATTTATTTACTATATGTTCTATATATTTGTTTTAAATGATGTGAGTTTCACATTCTCTCATGCATATCGCAAGTGACCATTTTGGGGATCCATGCATATTTCTAATGATCATATATTGTGGCCATTGGAATATTATTAGTCACCACTATCAATTTATTTAGTATACATACTATATATTCGTTTTAAATGATATGAGCTTCACATTCTCTCATGCATATCTTCAGTGACCATTTTGGGGATCCATGCATATTTGATATTTCTAATGATCATATTGGGAATTGAATTTTTCTTTGCATCTTGAAGTTATCATCACATAATAAAACAGCTACATCTTATATTCCGCATGATTCTTCTAGGTGATTGGTCACAAATGCATTTTCCTATTATTAAATATGTACATCTTGAAATGAATTGAACAATCATTTTCCTATTGTAAATATGTACATTTTGAAATGAATGAGCATAAGCTCTCATTGAATGTTTTTTCTGCTGTCTGAATTTCGTGCATTTCATTTGTCAATAGTTTCTGCATTTCATTCCTGGGCCTGATATTGGTATCAGTGCAAGGCTGAAAAACTTTCAGTAAGCTTAACATGTGAAGTCTGTTGTCAAATGTGTAGACCGTTGTTGTGAAGGCCATGGAGACCTCTCACAGCCTCACTTATATGAAGAAGTGTTCTAAAGAAATTACAAAGATCTGTCCATTCTACAGGGTTCATGTGCATATTCTTTATGTTGTGTTATTTGAAGATTGCCTATGCCTAAGTATTTTTCTGCTATTATGATCATTGTTATTAATCTGGCCATGTGTTCAAGCAGGTAAGTGTGTCTTGCTGCTCAGTTAGCTCTGCCAAAGCTTACGGTGCACTTTATTTAATAATTAAATCTTTGATTTCTACATTGATTGAGGAGTGGTTTTGACAGTTGATTGTTTAGACACTACCATCAATCGAGGAGAACTACTTAGTTATATACTGAAATCAAGGAAATAATTACTCAATTATGTGCTGAAATCAAGGAAATAATTACTCAATTATGTGCTGAAATCAAGGAAATGATTGCTCAATTAAGTGCTGAGATTGAGGAAAGAACTATCCAATTGAGCGTGGACTGAATTTTCATGATTGAGGATTGCTGAGAGTTGGGACTGTAAAATAGCGCATCAAGGCAAAAGAGAAAGCACCTTTGGAAAATTAACAAACATTCAACTCTCATTTAGTGTTTGTGGCATTGCTACAGTAGTTGAGCACTCTAGAGATGAAACCTTTAGGTGTGAATAGTGAAACTATCATCTTAGGGATTGAAACCCTTGAGAGTAGTACATATCAATTAGTATAGAGTTTGTAAGTTGGGAGTACCCAACAAGTTGCATTAGATTGGTGGACTTCCCTTTGAATGTATGTTGTTAGAAAAATATTATAAAAAATATTAAAAAGGTATAATTGTTGCTGGCATGTTTTTTCTTTTATTTGTGCAATTAGTAGAGTTACTACATAGGGTTAGAGCTAACATCTTGCTAGCATATGGAAAATGGAGAGAAGTGGAAGACCCATGAAAAAAGAGGAAAAATTAGAATTTCTTCAAGACAAAATGATAGAAGTACTATTAAGAATGACACGAAGACAAGATAGAATTATTGAGCTATTGGGATGAGTGTTGCAGCTTCTGAGTAGCATGTGAAATCAAATTCAGGCTAGAACATCACAAATAGGAGAAAATTCAACTTCCATCCCAAAACTTGTTAGGCCCATGATTTTGTAGAAAGAAAGGTCAGAACCAAAGCTACAACAAGCTCTAGAAGAGCAGATCATTGAGCATGAGCCAAAGAAATTGGCAAATGAAAATGTGTTGGCGTTTCAATTAGCACCTCTGGAGTTCTTATTGGAAACGGACAGCTATTGCAAGTGTGTTAGTACACGCTCTTCGGATTAT
>CM021106.1:100355731-100520283 GCA_007115665.2 Sequoiadendron giganteum
ATTGTCGCTTCCTCTCCCGGCCTCTCTTGAGTTGCCTTCAAGTTTGATTGTTGGATCTTTGATCAGAGTCCATGTGCTTTGTCTCTCAGCTGGTATGCTTATGCTAATACACACCGTCCTTTGACAACAAACTCATCCACTTGACATCTCAAGTGTTTGTCGTATGTGATCAACTGATGATGGTTTCTCTCAGCTGGGAGATCTAACATTTCTTGAGGCAAAGCCGAGGACTTGGGAGTGTTGTGCATAAAGCTAGAAATGTACATTCTCAGTTGACAGTTTTTAGCCTTCAAGGCTTCTTTGTCTTGTCCATCCTTTGTCATTCTTTCCTTGACGCTCGTTGAGGCAATTCCGAGAAGGTCTACCTCCACCTGACGAGTGGTCTTTCCAAGGTTCACCTTTGATAGCGTGAAATCCTCAACCCTCACATTGTGTATGTCTTTATCTTTAGATGGGGCAGCAATCTCTATGACAACCTCGTTCTCTGCATTCCTCTCTACATGTCTCCGCTTCTTCAACTTCTTGGCCGACATGTCTTGAGGGACATGGTCGAACTCAGTGAAGTCAAGCTGATAAGAAGGTCTTTCCCTCTTCCTTCCAAGTGAGCTTTCTAGCCAGATAGAATCTCGGCTAGCTTCGCTGGGAGGAGGGACATAGCCCCCCAAAATGCTGGAAGAATGAGACTGTGTCGTGGTGGCGAGTCCAAATCAATGGGACTTTGCGACATTTGTGATGCTAGTGAAGTTGGTGGCTTTGTTTCTATCACAGGCATCGCTTGTATTGCAACTTCTTCTGCAATGGATTCCATCTCTGTAGTGATTATTTCAATCACTAGCTCTGGTGCAGCTACAGTTTTCTCAATTGTTTCAGGTAAATTGGTGGTTGTCTCCACCTGTACCTCTTGCTGATTTGTACCAGCAATTCCTCTTCTTCCCCATGTGCTCCCTGACATTCGCATTCCTTCTGGAAGGATGCTCATCTTCTTCTGTCTAGGTTTCTTCCTAGACGTGGAAGGTAGTGTAGACTGAACCGTTGGCAGCTCTGATCGGGGAAATACTACCTTCCTTGTCCTTTTACTATCAAGGTAGAGTCAACTGTGTCAAACTACTCTACCAGTTCTTTCCTCGATAGATGTACTCTCCTTTGCGTACCAATCTACTTTGCCGAGTGGTTGTGCATCTACTTGATCCGTGAAGAAGGAAGAAAGAATGACATCTTCTTCGTCATCAGATGAGCCCTCGATGTCTTCTTACATGAAGTTTGCAATTTGCGAGAGCCTGAATCTGTTGTATTTCCTTCTTCTCACTTCGAACTCATCTTCGCAATTGACCCAAAAATGCTCTATGAAAAATTCATGTGATGATCTTTGCTCGAGATGTGCTGCGAAGATTCCTCTGGGATCATATGATGACCTCCTGTCAATGAGGTACTTGAGATTAAATCTCACTGATTTCTGGCTCATCAACCTAGCATTGCCTGCAGTCTTGCATCTGTAGAGTCCCATTTGAATAGGAAAGTTTGCAGCTGACTTCTTCTTTTGGCGAAGGTAAGAGTGAACCTTGGCCAACTGCCTCAAGAATTCCATGAACACTACCTTGTCTGAGGGGTAGCATGGCATCATGGCGGGGTGGCCATTGTAGCCGCACATGCGTATGTAGGTGAAAGTGGGGAATTGGATGAACCAATCTGCCCAGTCTACCATTGTCGCCTTGGTTGTTGGTGAAATACGGACATAAATCTCATGGTCTAGCTCGCACACGGTGTGCATAGTGAAAAGGTCGTTCATCTTCTTGAAATGCCTTTCTGCTAGAGTAAACTCAAGGCAAGGAAAGTATTCTTGGACCTTTTGCACACCCAAGGTTCCCACAGTGTTTAGCATTTTCAAATCGCCTTGGAAGGCTATCAAGCACACCAGGTAAGAACACATGTGGAAACGGTGCTCTTCTAGAAACCTGGTAAATTGTTGGTAGAGCGTGTCACTAATCAGAGAGGCCCAATCGTAATGTTCTTTCCTACTGATTATTTTGCCAATAATATAGAACATCCACGGCTGGAAGGATTTTCCCTCTTCTTGTCCAGTGACTCTGCTAAGTAGAGTGATTAACACTTCATACTCATCTTTGAATTCTCCTCGCCCAACCAATTTGGGCAAGTTGGTTTTCTTCACTTTTAACCAATGTTCAACCATTATAAGCGAACACTTGCTCTTTGAAGCCTCGAATGCCTTTCCACATTTTGTCACAGATATAGCCTTCCTGGTAGGGCATGGTGGAATTGCAAAACAAGTCTCTATGTCCTTTGGATTTAAGCTACAAATCACCTTTCCGTCCACTGACAGGATTTCTCTTGTAGTAGGGTTGTAATGCTTTGTGCAAGTAGTTACAAGCTCGATGCTCTGTAAAGTGATAGGAATGGATGCAGCTTGGAATAAAGCGGACTCTTCAATGTTTTGCAATGTAATTTGGTTCATGCCCTCCAAGTCCTCAAAAATGACTTCTGGATTTTTCTGCCATAAGTTTGTGTCGGTTGTCTTTAGATAATCATGGTACAAGACTGTCTTGGTCTTGTATTGTACCTGGGAGTACTGCATTCTGCAAGACTTAAAGGTTGATTGGGCACTTGACCCTGTTCTGACACTTTCTTAAAAGCCTTAAATATAGCGCCTGTCGAGAAGTATTTTTTCGAGAAAAATCTGGCACGTGGGTTTTATTCGTGCTTGGAAGCTGAACAAACCCAGTTCCTTGGATTTTTGATTTGGAGACTTTTCTGGAAAGATCCCTCAAAATAGGGGCAGCAACTTTGTTGATTCTGGAAAATTTGAGAAGATGGGTTTTGCTGGAAAAATGTGTTGATCATACCCAGATGGTCAGATCTGAGGTAATCTGTCATTTCCTATGACATGCAAAGAATTATAGACAAAAATAGAGGAAGTAGATAGAAGGTGGATTGGAAGTTATAAACTGCCACTTTGCAATAATCTTCTTCTGGAAACAATCCTCGAAGAAGAATAGTTTTACTACCACTGATCTTCAGAAATATCGAAGATCCGTCCAAAACCTCTGCCAGATCTTGAAAATGTATTCTTGGGATATTTGTTGTTTTATCCAACCTGCAAAAGAATAATGAAGAATGGGACGCCTAGCAAGAATATATGATGATTTGAGTTGAGATCCACCAAGTATAGATGCCAACTCATGATTTAAGTCTAATTTGGAGTTCCAAAAGGTGATTTCCACTGATTGTGGAGTGTTTGGCCTCTTTTTGCCTCCAAATTTGCTAACTCAAGTCAACATTATTTCTTTGACTTCTTTTAGGCATCCATCCTTGGAGTTGATCTTTTTTGTTAATTTTGCCAACTGAAGTGCCTCCGTTTGATCTTCGATTCTGGTTGCTCAGTTGATCTCTGGCAGCTCCGTTGTTGAGATAGGATTGACCTGATGACATATGTCAGGGAGAGATCAACTCAGAAAACTAAGTCTGGGCCTCCAAAATGAAGGGCACATTTCCTTGAGAGGAACGCTTTTGACAATGCCTTAAGTCAATTTCCATTGACTGTTCTTTGTTTTGACCTTTTCAACCTCTTTGTGCTTCAATCTGACGTTCCTGTTGACAGATAAATCAAATGACTCTTCTTGATGAGGCGTTGGGTAGCCAGCTCAGCTCTACATAGGATGGTTGACTTTTTAACTGATGAAAGTGAGTTTAGGTCCTTGAAGTTCAACGGCGCCCCTGGCCAACAGAGGCGCCTTTCACCTTTTGACTGGTTTTATCCATGCTGTGAACTGACTGTCTTTGACCTCTGTCATCAGATGACTGATTTGTCATAAGTTCTCGTTGATAGTTTCATTGTCGAGATTGATCGTAGCTGAGAATGTTGTTTTGGAGAGCAGTAAGCATTCAAGCTACATCTGGGTGTCTTGAAGAAAGGCGCCTTTCTTCAAGAGGGGCACTTTTGGCAATGCCTTAGTCAGTTTCTGGCTCGTCTTTTCAGTTCTTCAATTTTGGATTTTTCTACTTGATCTCAACGTGTGATCGTTTGGCGGGTCCAATGGATTTGTTGTTAGATTGATCACGTAGCTGGGAGGAAGCTGAAAAGATGTCGCGTATGGAGCAACAAATTATGGATTCATTTGATGCTTTCAACTGAGGGGCGCCCCTGGCTAGCAGGGGCGCTTTTATCTTCAAGCTCTTTGATTTGGCATCTTCATTGTTTGTAGATCCTTCATACTTTGTTGACGCTTCGCCAGTGATCCCTGAATCAAATGATCTTGCTGATAATTGCATTGTCGAGACAGCACAAACGTGAAGGAGATGAATGGTCTGAAGGTTCAAGGTCATTATATTTGCCCTCTGAGATCCAAGGGTGCCTTTCTTCAAGAGGGGCGCCTTTTTCAACTGTAGACTTTGCCTTGGTAGCAAAACATGGAGTTTCTAGAGTTAGCCAAATTTTGGCCTTTTTCGTTTTGAGAAACTCCCTTGTTATAACAGCATCTTTTTGACCTTTTCTGCCATGGCTTCTTCGTTGGAGCTTTTGAGGTTTAGCTTTCAGCACCTGGTAATGGCCAATCTGCCATTAATGGCTACGGAGCTCCTAACTTTGTTCCTGAAAAACGAGAATAGACCCACCAGAGTAAAACATGTTTTTTGATGATTTTGACTTGATCAGTGTGATCGTGAATTCAATTAACCCTATCAGAATAATTTTCAATCATTTATGGGAAGGTCCTATTTTTAAGGGTTTCCCTAAAATAGGGGCATAAAACCCTAATTTTTAGATTTTCAGAATTTTAACCATAGGTTCCTTGACAGAAACCCACAACGACTTCATGTTTGGTTTGACCTAAAACATACTTCCGATGGCATTTTTACATTGTTTAGCTCAATTTAATTAGAATGCCAAAAATTTCATTTTGGGTACAACAAGATGCAAACACTAGCAGCAGCACTCTTGCAACTCATTTAGGAGCAGAATTAGAACAGCGGTAGGCAGCAAAGGAGTAGACTTGAACTTGGGCATTTGGCAGAGCATGATGGGTTGTGTTTTTCTACCCCTAAAGTGTGCAGTGGACTGTATTTATGTGGATATGACATCACTTAGCCACATCAGATGATTGGAAGATTCTACTTAATCACTTCAAGGAGCAAGAAAGTATTGGTAACTTGATATATTTACATTGTCCATGACATCCTAATGATCCACCAACTGTAGTAGATTGTGGAGAAGCTGACTCATTCAATACTTATTTGTGTAAACTACCATGCAATATTGCACTTGACTGTGGATTTAAGTGTCAAAGCCCTTGTCGTCATGGGAAGCATTCTAGTGGTAGTGAAAAAATGATGGGTATAATGTGTGGAAAAGTGGCGCATAACTCCTTTCTGTCAAGTCCAAAATAATTGCTATTGTATAATGGTCTGGGATCCTAGTCCATTGGAGGAATCTACATGTAGAGGATGTAATTGGGATAGACTAGAGATACTGGAACATCCAGCATCACATTGCTTGTGGGCAAGAAATTTTGGGAAAAGCAGATTTGTAATGTTCCCATTTTGACAGAGTGGTTTATCAGCATAGAAGTAGCATAGATGGGTGTGTTTCTAGTTTCCATAAGATAGTTAGGACTGAAATAAGATGGGTGTGTGGTCAAATTGTTAGGTCTACAATGGACTCAGATAAGTTTGTCAGTTAACTGTTTGATTTTTGCATTGATCAAGGAGTGGCTTTGACAGTTGACTGTTTAGACACTACTAGCAATTGAGGAGAACTGCTCAGTTATGTGCTGAAATCAAGGAAATGACTTCTCAGTTAAGTGCTGAAATTGAGGAAACGACTGCTCAGTTAAGTGTGGACTGACTTCACATGATTGAGGATCACTGAGAGTTGGGTCTATAAAACAAAGCATGAGGCAAAGAAAATTAACAAACATTCATCTCTAATTTCAGTGTTTGTGGTATTGCTACAGCAGCTGGGCACTT
This sequence comes from Sequoiadendron giganteum, assembly GCA_007115665.2. Taxonomy (NCBI): domain Eukaryota; kingdom Viridiplantae; phylum Streptophyta; class Pinopsida; order Cupressales; family Cupressaceae; genus Sequoiadendron; species Sequoiadendron giganteum. The sequence continues at coordinate 100,361,708 of CM021106.1, forward strand.
TGGAGATGAAAACTTTCAGGTGTGAACCTATTATCTTGGGGATGGAAAATCTCAAGAGCAGTACATATCAGTTAGTATATCGTTTGTAAGTTGGGAGTACCCAACAAGTTGGATTAGATTAATAAACTTCCCTTTAACTGTATGCTGTTTGCAGTAAATTATAAAAATATAAAAAAAGGCATAATTGTTGCTGGAGTTTTTTTCTGTTATTTGTGCAATTAGTAGGGGTTACTACAGGCTTCAAGGCAAGGTCCTGAATTTAAATGGTTTACCTCATCATGTGCCCTTCTCACTATAATTCAACCTAGCATCGTGCTTACTCAATTTCTTCATGGGTTCTTGACTCCTCCAATCAATTCACTTCAATAAGATACCGGAATTTCAAGCTTACCAGATCACCTTTTTTTGCACCTATAATTCATGCAGGGATAGTCGCTGTCTCCCTGTATAGCCTCCTGCTTGTCTCGACAATGGTACCCTGAGGTTTGTAAATGCTTCAAATTCCCTATTCTGTCTGCATGTCTTAAAAGTTTGTCTTCATGTCCTGTTCCATTCTAGGGTACCATGATTATGTACGATATAAGAAGTTTTCCCCTGATTATTGCTTCCTGTAATTTTGGTGACTGAAACTACCAAATGACCCAAAACTTCAGAGGTCATATTCTGCAAGTATAAAAATCATATTCTTGCCTATTTTTCACAAGGCATCAAGTATAACATTTCTCTGTGCAAGATATACCAGATCAAAATTACAAGCAATTCAAAATCTGACTACTGTTACTAAAATTTGGCCAAAACCCAATTATTTGAGTTTTAAGAGTGAATCAGAAATCTTATTGATTAAAGAACAGTGCTATAGGTATGGGTGATTCTATGTTTCTGTTGAAGAACACTTATCTGTCTATATATTTAGGCAGTCCCGATGATATTTCTTTAATCAAACTGGGCAATGTGTTTCACCTACCAAATAATGTTTCATTTTTCTTTTCTTGGGACATTCTTCAAACTGACAAATATACGAGTAAACATGTTTGCTTCCAAATTTCTCCCTCCTCTCAAGATACAGAAAAAGATACAAAAAGAAATCCAGCTATTTGAAAGGCATAATGAAACTATTATATCCTGTCTTCTCTAAATCTCATTTCTTTGCCTGTTAATATTAAATAAAAAGAGTCAAAACTCATGGTCCATAGAAGAGATGTTCATATATATTTTTACTCAAACTTTCAGAAGCACCAAAAAAGTAAAGAATAAGGTATGTAACAAGTGATTTATGTACCTGGTTATAACCTGTACACTGGAGCTCGAAATGGAGGTACAATTCTTTGTGAGGCTTTCTTCAGATGAAAGGCTTCGTTCTGGCTGTTTCTTTGCCTCACAAATTGGCATACTATATACAAAAGAAGATAATAGAGGATCTAAAGTTGCATTCGAAGAATGTAAACCTGCACCAGTAGAGGTCCCTTTATGAAAAGAACGATGCACTCCTTCATGTTGATCCTTACCCAAAAAGGACAATTTACGACTCGAGGGAATACCTCCATTATGAGAAGCTCTCCTTTGGGCGTGTCTTGTAGTTAAGGGTAACAAAACATCATATTTGAACATCATAGTAGGTATAGATATACTATATGGTCCCTTTATTTTCATGTCATTCAGCTTGTTATAGTAGAAAAAGTTATGAAAAAGTAATATGAGACTCACCCAATAGAAATGCAACTAAAGTCTATAGCCTATGCTACGAGGGGGATATTTCACAAATTTCCTACCACAAAATAATATAACATAGGATATTTTGAACATATAGCTATGCTGAAGAGTAATATGCTGAAGCATGTCTTTTCCAATCTTAGCTGTACAGATAGGGCATACCTGCATTAAATGTGAAAGAAGGCAGGTTAAAAGGGACCTAAAAGTAAATCACTTCTTCAACCCCAATCATTATATTTACACAAACATCTCTAGAATAGATCAAAATGGGAAAATCTTTTGAGAGAAAGAAAAACTTCTAAAAGGCCAACCGCTTCAAATTTTAACATATCTGCATATTCTACTACAAAGGAAGCCAAATTGTTTTTCCGGAGTCCCAATAAGTATAACGCTTGTAATTTTTTCCCAAGCACAAGATATGCATCTGCACTGCAGTGAGTTTCAAAGCCATGATCTCCCTGTTTATAATGCATCCTTTCAATTCCACTCTTCAGTCAACATCCATCACAGAACATATTTTGTATGTATGGATATGGGTTCTTAATCAAAAAACTAAACCGGGTTTTCAACAACCTACTCACTTTCCTCATTAGTTAACAACACAAGCACCCATGGACTTGGGATACACTTCCTGTGAGATTTTTAAGTTGAATAATAACTTGCAATCCAATTCCATTCCATTGAAGAAACAAAATGGAAACCCTTCCAGAAATCAATTCAGATGAAAACTTTAGGAGTCAGTAAATTAATTTACTAAACAAACAAATCCTAATACCATGTCAGTCTCTCTGCCCCATGTTTCATGAGAAGTAGCTCACAAGAACCCATCTCTAACTAGCTTGAAAGGTCCACTTGGAATTCACTGCACCTAGATGATGCTCACAGGTGAAGTAGTGGGATTGAAACAAATGAAATCAATTATTGCATTGCATCAATAAAAACTGCCTAGACCTGCACTCGGTAAGCAACACTTTCCAGCAGTTTTTCCATCCCAATACTATTCGAGCTCAAGCATGCCTAAAAATGGAGTTCACTCATTATCAAGCCCGCGTAGTTTGCCATCCTATTTGCAAACATTCAGCTAGTATCATGCTTTACGAAACATTCATTGTGGATAATACTTGCTAAAGATTTCACAAATGGGCTGACAAGTTAAGGGGTGCCAGGTGGATTCAAGTTCATGACAGATGCTTGTGAACTGCTGATCATGCAAGATGGTTCATGAAGATTAATTCATCATTTGCCTGCAGTTGATACAGAAAGAAGAATTTTACATAACAGTCCCTGCAGAAGCATCTAATGCATAAAAATCCTAAGGAAATAAATCATTGATACTTCTTTTCACTATCCATAAAAGCGTGTGGATATATTATATATAGTGGTTGTATAAAAGCCTAAAAGTATACAATGTAGAGGATTAAGAAACCAACTAGTGCTGAGAGATCATTGAGCTGCAGAAAGTTAAAAAATGAAATCTCCTTGGAGGCATATGGTGTAGTTTATAATGAACCATAAATAGCATATGCTCCTTATCCAGAAGCATGTAAGAAAAAAGACACACACAAGTTACAGCCATAGATTGAAAGGCCTTTGCATACCTGCACATCAATCATTCATACTGAAATGACTGAAGCTTACACCAACACAAGCGTAGATGCCACTGTGACTTTTATTTTTTGGTAAATATTTTAACATTCTACTAGTTATTATCAGCGTAATTTCTTTGGCATTGTCTGTATCAGAAAGAAGAAAGAAAGATGATTTTCTGGGTTTGTATTGAGCTGGTCAGGCTCAGGGCTCAAGATATTTTCTTGAGCTTATCAGGACAGCCTACTTCAAAGCTCAGCTGTGGGGATAAGGAGTGGGTACAGACCTGTTGCTGGAAGCTATATGATTTCTGTAATCCAAGTATTACATGTAATTGTAGAAGAAATCATTGTAACAACACTAAAAGCCTGATGGTTTACCTTCAAAGAGGGTTTACGCTACCTGATTGGGCATTGGCTAAAAGACATACCTGTTTCCTATTGGCTTGGAAGCAATGCTCATCCTGCAGATGACGACCAAGTGTGTCTGCATAAAAATCCTTGTAGCAAAAGGGACAAACAAGATCTTGTCGGATTTCTTCATCTTCCTCCTCCAAACCCTCCAAGGGCATAAGCCGATCTGTATCTACAATTACATGCATTGTACAAACTGTTTAACTAAAAAATTAACTCAAAACTTTTAATAGGAGGAGAACATGTAGGATCCATGGGACAACAATATTGCATATTCAATTTAAGCAATAATGTTTGCAGATTAAATGTTTTCAGATTGAACCTTATGTAAAACGATATTCCTAAGTTCAGAAGACTTCAAGTGTACACAATCCAAATTGTTTTCAAAAACAAGCTTCATGAGAAAATTTTGTAGACAAGTCTGAATCTACATTTCAAGCTGTAATTTGTGACTCATATTGATTATCCATTACCCATTAGTATTCATCCTGATGCTAGAAATGTACAACGTTTCAGACCGCTCTCTAGGAGAAAATTGCCCAGACAAAAGTTTGAATGGGCATTTTCCCTCGTCAGGGTGAATGCTAATGGGCATTAACGATTATGGATAACAAAGAGCGGCCTGAAATGTGGATTAAACTTTTGTCAACGCAAGTTTTCTCTGAAGCTTGCTTTCTATAAAAAGTTCACAGTGGACTTCGTTAAAAGCAAAGAAAAAGTGATTGAAGGGCTTGATAAAAACCTGCAATTAATTGATTGGCTTGCTGGCGCTTAATACAAGCAGACCAGATTTCGTCATCCATTGTAATTCGAACTGGTCCTCTGTGACTTAACCTTTACCGTAAGTAAAGCCAAGAAAATCTTCTGCTTCTAGCACTAAATGCACTAAACACTTCCGAATTAATTGGGTCCTAAGAACTAGTGAAAAACAAATTGGATTATTAATAAAAAACAAATGGGTATGCAGGAATTTGTTTTATATTTTGACGGAGAAGCATATTCAGCCAGAAATAAATAACCTCCCTCGCCACAGAAAAAGCCAACGTGCTATTTCCTATCCGCTGAAATTCAGCTTCCTTTCGACCGGTTGAATAGGTAATCCCCCGTGCAGCAAGTGGGCCGCCAGTAATTTGTCGTCCTTCTGGGAATCTTCCTCGGCTGTAGGGGAGACACGGCAACTTTGGTGAATTGTGCGCTGGCACTTTATGGCTTTCCCTTCTGACACGTGGATTTCCCCAGATCAAGTTGTGGTTTGATTTTATGATGACGTGGAAAGTTACGGCTTTTCTCCGAGATTCCCGTCAATTGACAGTTTTGTTATTTGCCGCACTGACTGGGGAGTGGGGTCCGTTACCTGCAAACAGAATGATAGATGTATGTGTGCACACATGGTGTCCACTATATCCTCGAAATTTCAAATTTATAAGTCAGAGGGGTGTTGTCTATGCGGCCACAAGTTTAAATTTGATTATAGACCCTCTTTGTCAAGTATTTTTTTAATTATATACAAATTAAATATATAGAACAATTTAAATTTCCTTAGATTTAATTTAGATCAATTAAGTAAATGTAATTATGTAAGTATATTTAGTTTGATTAATTAGATATAAGTGAGAATGATATATTTGGTAAATTATACTTGTTATTTTAGGAAATGTCAATTTGGAATTAAGTCATTTAGTAGCTCTATGATCAAATAATGAGTCTTTATAGAAGATTTTGATATTAGACTAATGTATGCTCAAAAAATTAAATATTGGATCTATTCTTTAACATAGGATAAGTACATGGATCTAGGATGAAGTTATAATCATGGATTGGTCCTCTAAATTCATAGCCATCCCTTTTGCTTCTCTACTCGTTCAACGAATAAGTGTTTATTATGCTCTTCCTAAAGATCTAAGGGACTTGCGATATTTAGAAATACCTTAAAGGGTTTTCAATTCATAGCAAGGAGACAAGTTCTCTTGGATCAACCTTCAACAAGTGAACAAGGATACAAAATAGTAGGCAAGGGCCATAACATGCAAATTTGTGACTCCTTTTTGGTGCACCAAATAGAAACATGTCACTATTAATTGCATCCAATGTTCTAGGATGAGAGGATTCCAAATGATGTATGAATGATACTTGATTTATTATAATGAATGCATTGAATGTCTTTAAATACTAGCACATAGTATTAAATTGCATCAAACATGTGTTTAGTTGGCTTAGGGTGGGAAAATAAATGGGGCTAGTCAACCAAATTAAATCTTGAACTTTGAAAAGGAAGAGAGCAAGTATGCAATAGTGGAAATGTCCCAATGCAAGCAAAGAATTGGATATAGGTGGCTAATACATAAACAAATATAGGTGCATAGATGGATGTGATAAATGGGCTAATAAGTTGAATGTGTAGAAATGTGTGTGTATAAGGGTAGGGCAAGGGTGAATGTATAGGGATGTGTGCATATACATATGGATAAAAATATAAGAGGAGTCCAACTTTGCACAAGATCATGCCATTTGTCACATGTACATGCATTGGCATTTCCTTGAGATAAGGCCTGAAACTAAGTGGGTAAAAAGTAAAAGAGTAGAACATCATTGTGTGCAAGGATAAGTCCAAATTCAGAGGACCAATCCATAACCGTGACTTCATCCCATATCCACGAACTTGTCATCTATGTGAGCACATATGTAATGTAAATTCTTAGGCACTTCCTTAACAATCTAGACATGGTTTTATGGGCATACATCAATTTGATATCAAATTCTTTTACAAAGGAATTCATTCTTCAATCATAGAGCTATGCACCCTAATTATCATATTTACATTTCCTGTAATAGCAATAACACCTTGTCTAATTTTGTATTCTTGACTATATTTAGTTAATATAGGTTGAGTGTGCTTAATTGATTGCATTTACTTAAATAGCATAGATTAACCATAAGGAAATATTTTTTTCCTTTGCATTTTTGTGAACTCATCTAATCCTACACAACTCAACCTTGTTTTTAGGGTTTGCATTACGTTAGTGTTTTCAAATCTTGGATTTTTTAGTTCTTTTTATTTTAAAATTTGTCTTTCTTTTATATCCTTTTGCTTCAGCGATATATATTTTTCCTAGTGTTTGGTGTTTATTTATACTTATCAATTACCCACTTTATCACCACTTATATTGGCAATAGGGTTTGTCATTTTTCACTTGTTTTCAAATATGAGTATCTCTATTTTTTCTTACTTGAGATTTCCTTACTCTTATCATACAATTGTTTGTGCTTAGGAGTATTTTTTACCTTAACATGGTTGGCCATTTTAATGACAATGATATCTTTGGTGATGATCATATTGAAAACAACTTATGTGACTGTCGGCCTCCTACAACAATTTGACAACTAAGCCTTCACAACTATGATTCAGAGATTGGACATCTAACCTGGATAGCTATTCCAATCATCATGAAAGTGCATTTAAATTGTCAACCTAGGGACGTAAACTTGAAATGGGTCGACACTGTATGTGCACTAGGAATCCAAAGTAGCCATATTCATCCTACAGTTAAGAAAGACACAATGTTGAAAGTAAATTGCTTGTAAGGAAATAACATAAGTGTTGAGAATCAATCGACAACTATACTAAGTTGGAATGCATGACATAAATGAAAATTTGAGCAAACAAAGAGGAAACTACTTTGTCTGCTTTGGCTGCAAGAAAAGTCACATAATGGAATTCTAGTGGTTGCAAGAACATACAATGCCATATTCTTAACTAATTACTGAGCATAAAATAAAAACTACACTAAACTAAGGTACAGGACGAAATACTCACCAAGTGGGCCCCCTTGGATGAGTATCCCCTAAAACTAATGTAAAATCAGAAGCACAAACGTATAACTTCATTTCATTCATTGAAAAAAATGAGTACAATCGAGCAACATGACTGTATTACTGAAAAACTTAAGAATGTGAGTACATCATCAAATTGAGCAACCTTCGATTTGAACCCCATAAGGAGCATCAAAATTTTATTTATCTAATCACCTAGTAAGGTAGTCAACTCCAACAAATGCGAAGGACACCACATTAAAGAAAGCGTAGAAAGTGGAGAGGCGGCCACACACACACAAACTCTATCAAGCATGTTTGCCTTAACGTGAATTTGGCACAACAGTAACGCCTATAATTTCTCAACAACAATTAAGACCATTACAAGGCGATTGCAGTTTGATTTGAATGAGGAATCTTTTTGTCATCGAGAGTCTTTCCTCCATTAAATGACCACCTTTTTGACTAGTATGGCGAATGTCCAGCTAGTGGAATCTTCCCTAGCTGTAGGCTTCTAATTATATCTGCATGACAATATTAGTACACACAACAATTGCATATATGTAACTATCTCAAAGTGGCATTCATTAATCACATGTAGAATTAACACAGATGGTTCATATAGCATGTCAATATCATTAAAAGTTATGGGTGATCCCGCAAGAGTGGTTTACAATTTTTGGCCAAACTGGACACTGAAATTATTATTTTTAACTAAATCTTTACATTCGGGCACCTATAGCGGCTAAACCGTGAGGAATTTGAAGATGATGCAAACTAGAGTCTCATCAAATTTTTTCTATAGATTCTAAAAAATTTGTTTCAATTTTTTTGGAATAATATTGCACTTCTTTTTCTATCTCCCACGAAAACTAGTTTTTTTCATAAAACAATATTTTTAAAGAGTGACGCTCACTGTATACAACATAACTTTTTTTGTATGAAGCATAAAATTATAATTTTTTCGAATTTAGATTTGTAACTATGATATCTAGCACTTTCATTTGGTTTCATAGTTTTTTATTGAATATTTTTTCCTTAATAGATTTTTGAAGTCAAACCAATTGTAATTCAGACATAGGTGAACTGTATACAACATAACGTTTTTTGTATGTATCAAAATTCAATTTTATTTTTTTTAATGGATCAAGGACATCAATATCTAGCATGAACATATTTAAAATATATATATTTTGATAATTTTATATTTTTCCACATGTAAAAAACAGAGCTCTTGATTTTCGGTGAAAAACCTATGTTTAATAAAACTAAAAAAACACATACATAATAAAACTAAAACATATTAAAAATATATTCATGGCATAGCTCATTTCGAGGACTACCATAATTATTTCAAATAAATTTTAAATGAATTCATTTGATCCCCCAAAAGGTACATCAAAAGTGATTTTTTATCAGCATTTTGATAGGTGTAAAGGAGACTCATTTATAGGTATGGTTTAAAGGGTTTGATCTAAGGTGGTTTGATCAAACCCTCTTCAATTGGAGTCCTTAAAATGGAACTTTTAAAGGCTTAAATCATTATATTTTCTAAAAATATGTGATTTCAGCAAAAATCAGTTCCTTTAAGAAATTGTAAACCAGCTTTGTGGGATCACCCTTATGAAAATAAACTCATGTCCAAAGTCTATGGCTTTAAGGAAATATAATAAAAAGGTCAACATCCAAGCATCAAATTCTATGACAACTACAGCAAATGGATAACAAACTCTATCAATAATTAGACCATAAATTAGACTCATCACTCCCCCCAACTTAAGGTCTTGTTGGTCCTCCAACAAAGGGAGAGTTGTGCTTCTGCTTGGTCAATGCCCTAAAATTTGCAACCGCCAGTTGTCCTACATTAGTTTATGTTGTGTCTGAATTAGGATCCCAATAGAACCCTTGTTGTCTGTCCAACCTACTCCATCTTTGTTTCTCTGTAGCTATGTCATATTGGTAGTACCTGAAGTTTGGCACATGCCACAATAGGATAGGTGGTTGAAAATTTAGTGGAAGCCAAAATTGTCCCTTTTCCCTTCCAATCTGTATATATCTACCAACTCTCTTAAGTGTTGCATCATAGTTATGCATGGAATGAGGCTCAACTTGTTTAAAATCATCAGTTAGACCATTCCACCTTTGTGATAGGTATCCCATTACAGATTCCCTTGTGGTTCTTGCTACCTTCTCATATTCTTTATAAACCACCTCTCTCTCAGACAGGATCCCAGTGCCATAACTTGGTCAGTAGAGAATTATGTGCCAATCCTTGAAAATGTCTCTTGGATTTCTAGATTCGGCCCTAATGGGCAGGGGAATGTTGGATTCAATTTGCCTATAAGTCCTATACTGCTTTCCCCAACTTACTTCGTTTTGTATCCAAAATGCCCTTAATTGGACATCTCCAACATACACCAATGGATTCCAATCATGGTCTTGGGTCACAACATAATTATGTAAATAAAATTCATTAAAAAAAAATTCATTTCAGGAGGAGCAATCTGATAAGCATTGAAAAATTCAATAGGGGTCTCAATGGAGGGATTCAAACCTGAAACAATCCTTGCTAGCTTAAAATAAAGATGCTTCTCCTTCAAATACATAGCATAGACCCTCAGAGGATCCCTGCACTCTAATATCTAAGGTACTAAAGTTGTCATGTCATCCACCTTTTTATTTAAAACAGTAATTTCTTCATTCTTATCCTCAATCTCCTCATCTCTCTTTTGAATTTCCTTCTTTAGCGTGTGTTTCTCTACTTTCCATTCTTCTTTCCTCCTCTGCACTTCTTTCCATAAGTTCATAACTACCTTATGCATCGAAGAATCAGAGGGCCTGTGTATTCCTACCAAAAAAATTCCTTGCACTTTTACTTGTTCTTCATAGAGTACCAGCTGTAGGGCTTCTATTTGTTCAACCAATTTTGGTTGTAGGGGTGCTGATTATTCTCCCAATTCTAGTTGTAGGGCCTCAAGTTCTTGTTCTTTTTCTTTCTCATGCTATAGGAAGTCTTGCTTTTGTCCTTGCTACAAGATCTCTATATTTTGCTCTTGTTGTAGGAGCTCTTGATTTTCCTCATGCCCTCAACTTTCAACTTGTTTTGCGATGTCAGCAAGATCTACCAGTGTTAAGTTTGTTGCTTCCTCAAATATGTCTTTTTCCTTGACATTCACCTGCTCCATTGGATCTTCTATATCCTCCCATGATTTCTTTAGCCTATGTTTCTCTGCTTTCCATTCTTCTTCCATCCTCTGCACTTCTTTCCATAAGTTCATGACTACCTTGTGCATCAAAGAATCAGAGGGCCTATGTATTCCTACCAAAATAATTATTGGCACTTTTACTTGTTCTTCATAGAGTACCAGTTGTAGGGATTCTATTTATTTAGCCAATTCCAATTGTAGGGGTGTTGACTGTTCTCCCAGTTCCAGTTGCAAGGCCTCAAGTTCTTATTCCTGCTCATGTTGTAGGAACTCTTGCTTGTGTCCTTGTTGTAGGAGATCTAGCTTTTGATCTTGTTGTAGGAGCTCCTGATTTTCCTCATGCCCTTAGCTTTCAACTTGTTTTGTGATGTCAGCAAGATCTGCCAGTGTTAAGTTTGTTGCTTCCTCAAATATGTCTTTTTCCTTGACATTCGCATACTCCATTGGAGTTTATGTATCCTCCTATGATGTTTCTCTAGGTTTAGGGCTTCCCTCGGGAGATACACCAACGGCTGGCCCAGCTGGTCTTTATTTTCTAGGAGGATTTCTTCATTTTTCCTTTGCTGCAAGAAAAACAGTGTCAGCGTTCCATTTCTTTGAGCTTGGCACTTCTTTTTCTGCCATTTTTTTTTAAACTTTTCCTTTTCTTATTTATGCCTTCTTTTGTGGCCTAGTTCTCATTAGGGTGTCAAGAGGGACATCATCATCAAAATCTGGAGAGGAATTTCCTTTTTCTGAATGTTCAACCTCAGAAGAACTAATCTCTATGGTTTGCTCAACCGTAGGAGGGTTTACACTAGGGCTTGCTCCAGAAGTTGAGGTTCCAGGAGTGGCTCGAACATTGCTCACTCTCCTACTAACTCTATGAGGTTGAGGCAAAAACTTAGGTCACAAATGCTCTAGTTTAATTTGATCAATATTAAAGAATTCTTCCCAAGATACATCAGATACATCATGCAGAGAATTCTCAAAATAATAATTTGATCAGATAATGGTGGGAAATGGAGTTGTTCCTACCTTTTTGGGTCTCGACCGCCATGATTGAAAGAAGATGGCATAGCACATTAGACACATTCGTTCTTCTCTTGTGTCTCATGTGGTTCAGGATTTTGAAATGCATAGAATGCAGATTTGAGTGATGACCTTCACAGGTAATATACTTCACAACATAAACAACTACCTGCTTCCATGGCTTAGGCAAAGAAATTCTCTTTGCTCCTTGTTTGTCCACGCTCAACGGAGGGTCACTAGGTTTTGTAAATTTGGCCCTAGCCAATTTGACATCTTTGGTAACAGGGTAATGTTCACCATCAATAAGCAACCATGTAACTTATGCAATCCTTTCCTCAATGGCCATGAACTCCAACCCCTTTACCGTGGCCTTTCCTTCAAACAATGTATGGGAAAATTCCAATGCAACATCTTCATCAAAACCATTCAGCTTCAGGAAATAGTCTATCCATCCATAGTTTCTAAACTTGGCCAGGCAAGGTGCATCCTATAGTAATACATCATGAATCGTGGGTTCATTTTGAATTAACCCACCTTCCATTGTCTGCAATCGAACAATCGCTCTGCAAAAAAAAAATATTCTCTTGCAATCTTCATCTGAAAGCCAAACTTCTCCTTCCTACAATGCTACAAAATTTCTAATGCAATAATAAATGTAGGCTATGATTAAGGAAAATGGTGGTGGTTGATGTCCTTTTACACACATGAGTCGTCATCTCTCATAATTCAAATTGGCTCAATACTTAATTTTGTGCTGATGTGAACCAGTATGGAAAGACACGTGGACATGGTATTTGCACTTTTCCGCCCAACCTAAGTTTGCTCATGTGTCCTCACATGTGAGGTGGAATGACGATTTGACAGGGGCAGGGAATAATTACATGCTATGGTGAACGCCTATATTAATTAACAAAAATTAAATAAATGCACTAAAAGATAGTTAAGATATAACAATTGATGTGTATGTACCTAAATTCGTGGATGATTTATTGCAAAGAGTATGGAGAAATTACTAGTCACTTTTCAAGAAAAATAGTTGAGCAATTAATGAAAGTGGAGCAGAATGAGGTGGAATGGAATGAAGTGAAATGATGATGGCGAGGTGGAAGAGAGAGAAATGTGTAATGGATGGGTGGATGGGTGAAGAAGTGGACCCCCATAGAAGTGGAAGTCTTTATTATGACAAGTTAGATACCTTAGTTAGCCAGAAGGAGGGACACTAGGTTCAATTCCTTTGGTTGCACGAAGTTTGGGTGCTACATGTTGAGTGAATTCCTACAGGAGCTCCTCCTTAGAAGTTGGCTTGTGATACAACCTCAAGCGATGACCATTCACCAACAACTTAAATTTGACAGGGTCAATGGTAGTGAGTTGAACAACCCCATTAGGAAATACTTCAACAACCTCATACGGTCCTAGCCACCTTGTTTGCAATTTTCCTGCATTGTCTTGATACCTTGAATCATAGAGTAGCACCCAGTCGCCTCGCTGGAATTTCTTATCTTTGATGAATTGGTCATGCCATTTTACTTTCTAATTTTGCACTACCTCTATGTGATGCAAAGTTTCCTTCCTCATCTCATCCAAAGCATTCAGCTGCATGATTAAGTCCCTTTATGCCTCAAAGATATCCATCCCCAAGTCCACTACAGTCCTAAGAGTCTTATGCTCAAATTCAATAGGCATCATAGTTGTCTTTCCATACAACAACTCAAATGGAGTGAATCGTGTAGTTGTTTTCCATGTAGTTCTGTAAGCCCAAACAACTTTTGGTAGTCTGCTTGCCCAATCCTTTCTATGGATAGCCATTTTTTTGGTTAGAATGGCTTCAATTTCTTAGTTGGTCACCTCAACTTGACCATTGGCCTGAGGATGATAAGGGGTAGACTTCATGTGCCTAATCTTGTGCTCATTGACCAGTGTTGTAACAAGGGTTGAAATGAATTGAGCCCCTTGATTAGTCTCTATCTCTCTTGGAACTCCATACCATGTGAAAAATTCCTCATAAAGAAATTCAACAACCTTAATGTCTCTTGCATGCTTCATGGCCTTAACTTCTACCCACTTGGTTACATGATTAGTGCATACCAAGATATAGGATTTACCATGTGATGGAGGATCAATGGGTCCTATAAAGTCCAATCCCCACTTATCAAATGGAGTGACTACTGTAGATACCTAAAAATGACCTAGACTTGCAAGCATTATTTTCACTACTTCCATCATGACATGATTATAACATTTTAATTATGTTCCTAACCCACATTCAACTATTAATTAAATAGTTCATGATTGTTTAATTAATTCATAAACTTTCATTCTTCATGATTATTAAATAAATAAATCTTATTTATTTAATTTAATATGTCACTAATTATCAAAGTCTTCTAATAATTAAATAAATACATCGATTTATTTAATTAATCCTTATCATTAATGTCCTCCTGATTATTAAATGAATATATTTAAAATATATTTATTTAATGTGTCACTAATTCCTAAATCCTCTCTTAATTAAATAAATTCATTTATTTATTTAATTAATTAACTACTTCTTCTAAATTAAATAACTATTTTAATTATTTAATTATGGCATGTGACATTTCTATATTTTTAAATAAAACAAATCATTTAAAAATATCTCACATACTTAACTGATTCTTCATTTAGTAATTGATTTCAAAAATCAATTACTTATTATCTCACAAAATCTCTATTTTGAATTAATTTAATTCAAAATGGAATTATTCCTCTACAAATCAAATAATTTCTAAAATTACTGATTTTCTAAAGTCTTATCCTCTTGTCTTCTGATTTTTACTAATTTCATTTCAACTGTCACATTCAATCTTGATTTAATTCATTTAATTAAATCTTATTCACACATATGGGTATTTTGCCCTAACCCTAAATGAGAGTTGCCTTATTGAATCTTGACCTTTGATTCTGGGGCATTCTTCAAATCTTTCATCTCGTCCGTCCATTCAAGATTGCATTTTCTATAAAATGACAATCTTGATCTCATTTTTAGGGTCAATCAATCTTATCCATGATCATTTGTTTACACTTTTATTATAGGCATTCTAGAGATCATAGACTTTATTTACTATTTGCATATTAGAAATTGCTTTCTAGTGTGCATAGCTTGATATTTTAAAATCCTTCAAAAGCATTGTTAGGGCTAGGCATTAGAGAAGTTTGCTCACAAAGAAATCTGAGGGCATTCCATCATTGCAGCAAGGCTTGAGAAGGTGCAATGGAAGCAATCATGAATAGAGAAGATTGGTGAGATCATTCCATTTCACTTTATTTTCCTTTTTATATTCTTATGTGTTTCATTGCTTGATATTAAACTAACTTGCAGGTATAGCTAATTGTTTGAATCTTATCTTGCAAGATTTTTTAGATCATTACAACTACTACTTGGGGGTGAAGTGACATCTCATCAGATTTAGTTGGTTGGACCATCCTCTAGCATCTGTCACACTTCCTTGTATATCTCCATGCATCCTTATGGAGTGTGGGCCAATAATATCCCGTGTTCAAAATCTGCATTGATGTCCTCTTGGTTGCAAAATGCCCTCCACAAGGTTCACTGTGACATGCATGCAAAATGTCATATGTCTCATCTTCTCTCACACATCTCCTCATGACATGGTCTGGTCTAGTGTAAAACAAGCATCCAACAATCCATGAGAAAGGAAAATATTTTTCAATGAGCACCCTCTTCTCTTTTAGAGAGAAGTGAGGAGGAACTCTCCTTGTGACAAGGTAATTAGCTATATCAACATACCAGGGTGTCTGCACACTAATGGAAAATAGATGCTCATCAGGGAAGGAGTCATCTACAACTTGATTGTCCTTTGATGCAGTTATCCTTGAAAGAAAATCTGCAACAACATTGGAATCCCTGGTTTATCCACAATGGTCATGTCAAACTCCTGCATTAGCAATAACCATCTGGCCAACCTACTTGAGATCAGGGGTTTATTCATGAGGTATCTAATGGTTGCATGATCGGTGTGCACAAAGATCTGGTAGCCTGTTATGTAGTGCATGAATTTTTTTAGGGTATAGATCACTGCCATCATTTCTTTTTATGTCATTGTATAGTTGAATTAAGCTCCCTACAGATTTTTGCTAACAAAATAAATGGCATTTTCAATAGCTCCTTCTTTCTATCCTAAGACTGCTCCTATGGCATAGTTTGATGCATCTGTATGGATGTGCAAAGGAAGCTCCCAATTAGGACCCTTGAGTAAGTAGCATGAGTTAAAGTTGTTTTCAAATCAAAAAATGCCTTGTCACAGTCTTCTTTCCATTGGAATTCAACATCTCTAGTTAAGAGATTATACAATGGTGCTGCCATTTTGTTGAAGTCTTTGATGAACCTCCTATAATAACTTACATGTCCTAAAAAACTCTTGACATCTTTTTGTTTTACAGGTATAGGCAGATTGGTGATCACCTTAATCTTTGCAGGATCTACTTGAATTCCTTTGTGAGAGATGTAATGGCCAAGAACTACACCTTCCTACATCATCAAGAAGCACTTTTCACTATTTAAAGATAGATTGTAGTCTTCACATCTCTGTAGAACTCTCCTGAGATTTTCCAATGCTTCGTTGAAATCAACACCATAAGTGGTGAAGTCATCCATATAGATTTACATGCAATCAAGAGAGATATCTGAAAATATGCTAATGATTTCCCTCTAAAAAGTTGCAGGCACATTGCATAAGCCAAATGGAAATACTGAATAGGAATAGGTCCCCCATGGACAGGTAAAGGTGGTCTTTTCCTGATCCTCTGGTGCAATTTGGATCTAGTTATAGCCATTTAATCCATCTAGGAAATAAAAGTATTGCTTTCCTGCAAGTGAGTCCAAAAATTGATCTATGAAAGGTAAGGGGAAATGGTCCTTTTTGGTGGCAGCATTAAGTTCCCTATAATCAACACAAACTCGCCACTTCCCTCATTTTTTAGGTACAATCACCAATGGGGATACGCACTAGCTATCGAAGATGGGGTAGATAAATCTTGCATCTAGCAATTTCTGTAGTTCCCCTTTTACTATTTCTCTCAATGCAAGGTTAATTCTTCTTTGTGATTGCCTCACTGGTGTACAATCCTTTCTTATATATATTCTATGATTGCAAAGCTTAGGGTCCAATCCCTTCGTATCATGATAGTTCCACACAAATGCACACTGGTGGGCCCTTAGCAAGTTTTCCAATGACAACTACTATTTTTCACTCAGTTTGTTAATATTTAGATATTTTCCTTCTGACACCTACACTTGTGTAGTTAATTCTATCATAGATTCTTCACTAATGCTCAGTACCTTGAGTTCATATGGAAACAATGTATGATACATACCTATTGTTTTAGGAAATTTGGCTGCAGGAAAAGCATCTAAAGGGCAAGCAACTGCAGAAAGAGCAGTTGCAGGACAAATGTCTGCAGGAAGAGTGGTTGCAGGACGAGCATCTGTAGGAAGAGTGGTTGCAGGACGAGCGTCTACAAGAAGAGCGACTACAAGACGAGTGGGCAGGAGTGTTTGCATTGTTTTAGCAAAATCAGATGTATGAGAGGATGATGCTTCCTCAATCTCATAACGGTTTTGAATTATGTTAGACAATACTTCATCTTCATCTTGAAGTTGCGTGAAAGGACTTCTATTGAACATCATAAGATGTGCCACAAAATTAATTTCATCTGCCTCTTCACCAACATGTGACCATAGAGGATCATTCTTATCATGGGAGGGTTGAACAGGAGGGTAGAGAATAAGCTTTCTGGTGCTCTTTCCATCAGAAATGGTCATGTCTCCTATTTGACATCCGATATAGGCATCTGTTGTTGCTAACCATGGATTTCCAAGAATAATGGGGTACCCACCTAGTGTGGCCTTAGGAGAAAGAATCATAAAATCTCTGGGTACTCCCAAGAGTCTATTGTTACCACAAGATCCTCTACTATCCCATTGGGCTTAACAGTAGAACTATCAACAAGTTGCAGGATAGTAGGAGTAGGCCTCATGCTTGCAACATTTAGTTGTTGCAGGATGTCCTTAGTCATCACATTTATTGTTGCTCCCAAATCAATTAGATCATTCTTTATCTGGATCCCATTTATAATAAATCCTACCAAAGGACTCCCTAGGTCATTATATTTGGGGATAGTCACTTTCCCAAGCATGATGTCAGCCAACTGTCCCACCACATGAATTGTAGTGGGGTCTTTCTTCTTCCTACCTAGCTTCTTAAGGCATGCTTCCTTGATTGCCTTACAATATATGGGAACATCTTTTATGGCTTGAAATAGAGGTATTTGAACACATATATGCTTCAACTAATCTAGAATGTCAAAAGTTGTGTCCTCCTTTTCTTCCTTTTGTTTCACAATTTCTAACCTCTGGGAAAATGGTGGTTCTGGTTCAGTCTGCTTGACTAGGATTGGTTCAAGATTTTTAGGTGCACTTGGTTGAATGGGGACATTTAGAGGCTCCTCTTCTTCTATAGGAAGCTCAGTGATGATGGGTGTGGAAGGAGTTGGCAAAGTAGTTCTTGAACGCAAGAGGATGTTACTTACACTCACAACATATATAGGGGATTGATTTGGATCAGTAGAGTATATCGATTGTTGTTGTGGTTTATTATTTGGGTTAGGTGTGGGCTAGGCTAGGAACTGAGTAGGTTTAGGTGCATTTGAATTTGAACTAGCAGGAGGAGGCATTATAGCAGGTTGTTGAGGTTAAGAAGGTGGTTGCATGTAATTGGTTGTCTGGTTTGGCCATTGTTGTCATCCCCTCCATTGGGATGTTTTTTGCCAATTTCCTAGAGGTGGCTACCAATTTTCGTGAAACTACTGCCAATTACCCTAGGGTTGTTGTCATTGGGGTGGAGATTTTTGGTGATTGGGCCAGGAATTTGGAGGGTTATTCCAAGGTTGTGGTAGATATCCTCCATAAGTGGATGGATATGGGGGTTGACATTGGTTACCAGATGAATGTGAATTGAAATATGGCTCAACAAAAGATAATGGAGTTGGTGGCATACCTTGTATTGGGGCCCATGGCCTCCTTTGTGCAAAAAATTATACTTGATCTTCTTCACCTTGGATTGGCTTGAACTCGGGTTCCATCTACTTGTTGTCAATATTAGCTATCATCTTGCATCTGCAGTCCTTCATCTTTTGTTTGTAATGAGGGCAATATTCTGCCAACATTGCCTCTACCTCCTCTTGTTTCTTCTTGGCCTGAAGTGTATCCAACTGAGTAGCTAGATTGTTTATGATGTGTTTCTTGAAGTTTGTCAGTAAGTGAGTAATATTCATCCTTGAAAATCCACTAGTAGATGACTTACCTATGGGAGATTGGTAAGCTCTCCCCTTTTTTGAAGCTTCCCTAGAATAGTTCTGACATATATTCTTGATGTCCTCCCAAGGAACTTGGGTAATATCTCCTCCTCCCATCAGGTCTAAGGCATCTGTGCAATTGTCATTAATTCCTCTCAAGAAAATCAACTTTTGTGATTCTTCATTGAGTGTATGGTGTGGATATTTCTATAGGCAAAATAGAGACCTTGAAATATAATCTTTCGGGCTCTCATCCTCCTTTTGATGCATCCTAAAAATGTTACCTCCTCTCATGTCACTGCCCCTACAATACTCCTTGTATTTCTCAAGGAAATTTATCTTCATGTCCTCCCAAGTCTCCATAGTATCTCTACCTAGGCTCACGAACCATCTTAATGCAACTTCCTTCAAGGTGGCAGGGAATAGCTTAAGCCTATGGGCATCAATGGTATAGTCATAACTCCTACAAAGTATATCAAACTCGAACAACAATGTATCAAGATCTTTTGTGACAAGTCCATAGAACTTAGGAAGAATTGAAGCAGGGATATTTTTGAGGTTGTCTACTTCATTCTGATGAGCAATGAGGAAAGGAAAAACTAGTTGGTTAGGTTTGTTTCTATTTGCATCACTCATGCCTTCCTGATGAAGTTCCAAAGCAAGGGGGTCTCAATCAGATTATGATCTTCAGAGGAAGCTTCAGAACTGGTCAGATCTAAAAATGTATTAGTAAAGAGGTGTGGCTCTTCCTCTTCTTCGTCTTTAGGTAGGTTCTGATACTCAATTATCTAGAATAGATCAGGATTGTTAGGAAGGAATCTCCCATGAGCATCTCTTCTCCTTTCTCTATACATACGGTATCAACTCACTATCAACTAGCTCACACAAAAAATTGGCAAAAGAATGGGGGGGGTCATTACTTTCCTAAATGAGGGGTATACTAAGAACAACTTCCAGAAACATTATAGCAAGAAAAACGATCAATGAATCTAAATAACACCCTAGTTTGACACCATCCCTGACAACGATGCCAGAAATGTTGGCCTCCTACAATGATTCAACAACTAAGCCTTCACAACTATGATTCAGAGATTGGACATCTAACCTGAATAACTATTTCAATCATCATGAAGGTGCATTTGAATTGTTAACCTAGGTACGTAAACTTGAAATGGGTCAACACTGTATGTTGTAATGCCCAAAACCTAACACTAAAATACAGCTAAGGACAAAACACAAATTTCAAATTTCGACCACAACTAGTAACACAAATCCCAAAGACTGCTCCCTATACATGCACTTTAGGAAAGCATAACGACATCTGACCAATAAATTATGAGAAACTATATGTGCACTAGGAATCCAAAGGAGCCATATTCATCCTACAACTAAGAAAGACATGCAATGTTGAAAGTAAATTGTTTGTAAGGAAATAACATAAGTGTTGAGCATCAATCAACAACTATACTAAGTTGGAATGCATGAAAGAAATGAAAATTTGAGCAAACAAACAGGAAACTACTTTGTCTGCTTTGGTTGTAGGAACAGTCACATAATGGAATTCTAGTGGCTACAGGAACATACAATGTTAGATTCTTAACTAAGTACCAAACATAAAATAACAACTAAACTAAACTAAGGTATGGGATGAAATACTCACAAAGTGGGCCCCTTGGATGAGTATCCCCTAAAACTAATGTAAACTTAGATGCATGAACTTATAACTTCATTTAATTCATTGAAAAACATGAGTACAATTGAGCAACATGACTGTATTACTGACTTAAGAGTGCGAGTACATCATCAGATTGAGCAACCTCTGATTCGAACCCCAAAAGGAGCATCAAAGTCTTATTTATCTAATCACCTAGCAAGGCGGTCAAATCCAACATATGCAGAGGATGCCACATTAGGGAAAGCACAGAAAGTGGAGAGGCGGCTACACATGCACAGACTCTGTCAGGCATGTTTTCCTTAATGAGAATCTGGCACAACAGTAACGGCTATAACTGCTCAACAATAATTAAGACCATTACAAGGCAGTTACAGTTTGATTTGAATGAGGAATCTTTATGTCGTCGAGATTCTTTCCTCCATTAAATGAACACCTTGTTGATCAGTATGGCGAATGTCAAGCTAGTAGAATCTTCCCTAGTTATAGGCTTCTAATTATATTTGCATGATAATATTAGTACACACAACAACCACATATCTGTTGTATACAACTAAAAATGGTCATTGCAAAACCTATTAATTAATTAAATATGAATTATTTAATTAATATTCTAAAGTCATCTACATATAAATAAATTTAATTATTTATTTACATCGTTCATTTTTATAATTCTTCTAACTTAATTAAATAAATAAGTTTATTTAATTATTATTATCTTCTTCTTAATTAAATTAAATAAATTTCATAATTTATTTATATTAATTATCATGTTATTCTAAATTTGAATTTTCAAATAATGGAATATTCCTCCAAACTCATCCTTCACTCCATATTTAAATTAAATATAAAAAATATTTAATTTAACAACTTTTTCACCTCTCACATTTAATTAAATATTGTAAATATTTAAATACACCTTTTTCATCTCTCACATAATTAAATATTATTTATTTAATTATGGAAGCTTCTAAAATACATGTCACATGTAATTTAATTTAATTAGGAATTTATCCTCAACTTTCAACCAATTTTCATAAATGAAATGACAAATGGCAATTTGTCTCCATTTTTGAATGAAGAGGTTTTGTGGCTTGAAAACATTCTCCATTATTCTCTCAACCTTCCACCTTTCTCTCAACCTTCATAATCTCTCATCGTTCATTTTGACAGGTTTGAATTTGACCGTTGATCTTTGCCAACTAGATTCTTGCCTCCAAAAATCTATAAATTCAACCCTTTAATGAGTTGAATTCATCCTAGATTTTGTGTATTTAGCACAGTTACTATAGTTGCATTTGAATCAACATTTTAGCATAGCATTTCAAGTTCATAGCATTTTAGTGTCATATCATAACTTAAATCATTTAGCAATGGACATGCATGTTGCATAAACTCGTTCTCTAAGTTGTCATTCTGCCAAAGCTGCTGCATACACCAACTGAGAGCCAACAACTTACAATAGATCCTTGGAGATAGAGGACAATGGAACACTTTTGAAGGAGTTGTTGTTTAGAGTTTGTTTTAATTTTAATTAGTTTCATTTGATTTAATGTTTCATTGGTGTGTTAGTTTAACTTATTAGTTGTTCCACATATTCTCACACACATTTTTGGCGCCCACCATGGGGCCTTGTCCCATTTTTAATCTTTTTTATTGCAGATTTTCTGACAGGTGATGGACTGGAGCTGTGATTTAGCGCATAAGAGTTGCGGTTTAGCACATACGGGTTGCAGTTTAGTGCATACGAGTTAGGTTTAGTGCATATGAGCTATGTTTTAGCGCATACGAGAACTGTTTTAGCGCTTCGACGACCTGTTTTAATGCATTTACTAACTGTTTTAGTGCATCCTTGTTTGTTCCTTTAGTGCATTTGTTAATTGTTTTAGCACATTTATCAGTTCTTTTAGTGCATACAGGGAGTGTAAAAATAAATCCTGATTTCGACGCCATCCGTGGATAGAGATTTTTTCTTTTTTGCCTTAAGTAAAATGAAGCAATCCTAGGATAGACACTTAAATTTGGAATTAATCAATCCTAGGACAGTCACCAAAAATTATTTTATCTTGGTTAAAATGAATCCAATGCTTGTTGTGAAGCAACATCTTCACTTAGTGTAGAAAATTGTCATTTGGATTTAAAACTGAACCATTTGTTTGTTGTGATTGTTGGGTAATAGGTTTATGCTCTCCTCTTTACTAGGTGACCAAAACGCCAGACTTACCTTTTTCATTTTATGCATTTTATGTTTTATTAAATCCTTCAAAAGGCCTACCATAGTGGGAAAAAGTACTCACCCTACGGGAACGACCTAAGTGGGAACAACCAAAGGCAGGTTTTTCGACCCACTCTAATCAAAAGTGAATTTTAGGGAAACCCATATTCAACAGAAGTGAGCAAGATAACCATCCCCAAAATCTCTGTTCTAAATATTGAGAGATCTCTTGAGGGAGTTTATCTATTGCCACGCCGAACAGATACCTTTCCTATGAACCATAGTGTAGAAAGCCAACTATTTCAGTATCCAAACATCATAATAATCATAGTGCAAGGGGAGGGAAGAATTTTCCCCCAAGACACTCACCATATAATTGCCATATATTGTTTGCTCAAGGGATCGAAGAATCTAACCTTGAGTATGCACCTAGAAAGGACAAAAACACGAACGCCCTTTAGGGGGTGACACGACTGTGTGAGTCGACGCAATTTTAAGATGTGGGGTGTGGTTGCTATGATGACCTTTTTGATAAATAAGAGTGAGTCTGTTTGAACTGCTTATTTTGTTCAGTACCCATGAAAATCTCAAGAAAATACACTCTTTGTTTAGATTTTAAGATTTGCAAACAACTGTTTTCTATTGTACGTCATGTTTTTCCAAATTTAAATCAAATAAAGATCCTCCAAAACATCAAACTGTCAAAACATGTATGTCTCAGTGCATTGATTGGATAGTTTAGCGCATCCTTGATCTATTTTAGTGCACCTATGCTCTGTTTCAGCGCATCTGTGCTATGTTTCGACGCATATGTGCTCTATTTCAGTGCATTTATGCTCTATTTTAGCGCATTTGTGCTCTGTTTTAGCGCATTCATGCTCTATTTTAGTGCATACGTGCTCTGTTTTAGTGCATACTTGCAATAGTCCAACACATAGATTGGATACTTTAGCACATCTGCTAAAAAAATTTAGCGCATCTATGTTTTGAACCTAGGTAATTTTTTGACACCCAAAAATCTGCCATTTAGTCTAGTCTTTTTCTATGCTCAAGGTTTGGAAGTTTGCAACTTTTGCTAAGAAGTCTCTAGAGAAGAAGATTAAGAATCCAAAGAAGTATCTATAAGAAGCAATTGAAAAGGAGAATTTTTTTTACCAAAGTCGAAAATTTTTGCTTGAACACAAAACTTGTATTCATCGATATCACAACTTTGTTAGAGGTTTCACTAACGATTTTGCCTTAGAACCATTATATTCATGAGCTTTCTTTCAAAGAAGAGCTCTTTCTCAAAGGAATAATCACAGTCAGCCTATTTGTTCCTCTTTCATCCCCCAAATGGAAATTTTGCATTCTAATCATCCCAATCAATTTTTGCAATAGAGGGCTTAGGAGCATTAGGCATTTACAAAAATCCTTATTTTCACAAAACTGCGATCAAACCTCACAAAGTGCAACATAATCTTTTTTTTTTTTTTTTAATTTAATTCCCACAACAAGATCATCATCCTTTCAATTAGGGAATCACGAGCTAAAGATTATAAATTTCATAAGTCATATCAATAGAATCCTTATTCTATTCTGACTTAGATATCCATCAAAATTGCACTATTTCATTTTGTGATCAAAGTTAGTTGAAATTTGGTAAAAGCTTATGCTTGTTGTCACAAGATCTCGAAAGCACATAGAAGGAGATGAAAGGGAAAGTAAATTAAGCAACATGGGTGATAAAAGCAATAGTGGTGATAAGGAAGAAAATCCTTTTCACAGACTTTGCACTGGGAATAATTTGAATAATGATGAGAAAACAGAAGAAATGCTTCAAGAAGTAGAACATGATCCACAATTCCATACTCTCATGGATAGAATTTTGGAATGAAAAAAAGAAAGATATTTCCTTTCATTAGCCAATCGAGGAGCTAAGCTACCTGTTGATTTTGACATGAAAGGAATTAGAGAGGATCCTGAAGCCCCCCTTAATGATTTTAGTACTCTTACTCAATAGATAAGAGCATTACAAGGGAAAATAAAGGAAATACAAGGGGGTACAACAAATAAATATGTTTTGGAAGATATCTGCCCATATCCATTTGACAAGAGTTTTAACATGATTCATTTTCCAAAATATTGTGAGATCTCAAAGTTTGATAGGTATAATGGGAAAACAGATCCCATTGATCATGTGAGGGATTTTTGAAATATGAGCTTAGAGTTCACTCATGAAGATACCTACCTAATGCGATTATTTCCACGAAGTCTGGGTGGACAATCCATGGAGTGGCTTTCCAAAATCACTCCCCCCATCAAAACATTTGACGAGTTAATCAATAAGTTTGAATATCTCAATACTCCTATAATATACAACATCAGATAACCATGCTTGATTTATGTAAAGCAAAAAAAAATATTGGGGAACCCTTCACCACATTATTGCAAAGGTGGAGAAGGTTGTTTGCAAGATATTCCCATCTTGTTCCTGAAAAGGAAAAGATGGAAATCTTTATCGACAGTCTAAATCAAGAGATGATTTATAGGCTAAATCTTCATTGTCCTCAATCATTTGAAAAATTTATTGAAAATGCAATCACCATTGAAGGAGCCTTGGTCAAGCATGGAGTTTTAAATCTTGATAAAGAAAGTCCAAATTTGTACAACAACAACAACAACACTAGCAACAACAACGACAAGTCACGATTTTGGACTCAAAATAAAAATGTTGTGAATGATGGGGTGGTAGATGCTAACAACGTGAATGCAAATCCTACCGTTCCCAATGTATCAGGTGTCCAACACAACAATAATGCTGGAAATTATAGTAACCAAGGCAATATGATCAACAATCATGGTAATAATCTTGGCAATAAGAAAAATTCAAATATGCCCAAATCTTAGTTTTTCTTGAATTGACGGAGTTTCACTCCCTTGGTCCAGTCATTGGAATCAATTCTTAAAGAATTGTTGAATGAAAACGCTATCAAATTGCCACCACAAAGAGATTATGAGCCTCGAGTCAAACCACCATTGTGGAATGACTCATACTATTGTGATTATCATAGATGCAAAGGTCATAAAATAAATAATTGTCAAGGGTTAAAGAATCTCGTTCAGGATTTGATTGATAACTGTACCATAACGGTTGAGGGACATAATGCCAATGACGATCATCACGAATTCAAGGATCCTCTCCCCAATTATCAAAAAGGGGAATCTTCAGGTGACAAAGGCAAGAATATGCATCATGTCTATGACACCACCATGAATCATATTTACACTGACGATCAACAAGTCAATGCTATCAGAATCAAAGGAAAGAAAGAATATCAAGAGGTCAATGCTACAACAAGGGGACATGCCAAAATCATTGTAAAAGGAATTTCATCTAGGTCGGCGATTCCCCCTCCAAGTCAGTACAATTTGGTCGATCAACTGCAAAAACATCGGCCCAAATTTCTATCTTGAAGCTGCTCAAAATATCACCAGCACATAAGGACATTCTGGAAAAGGCACTCTTTGACACAACTGTGTCTCCTGATTTGGATATCAATAGATTTCAAGCCATGGTGGGACACTTGTCCTCACCCACATGTTTATCCTTTGCTGAAAAGGATGACTCCTCCATGACCCATCCCCATAATTCATCGCTTTATGTAGAGGTCATGGTTCATAAAACCCGAATCAAACATGTTTTAATAGATGGGGGAGCCGAATTAAGTATTTTTACTTTAAAATTGGTCCTTTCTTTGGGATATTCAAAAGAATCTATAGATCCACGAAGGAAAATTACAATCAAAGCATACGATGATGAGGAAAGAGCTTCCAAAGGCCTCATCATGCTACCAATCCAAGTGGGACCTGTTGTGAAGAATACCTTTTTCCAGGTTCTGGATCAGGATCTATCCTATAACATACTCTTGGGTTGCCCATGAATCCATGAAATGCAAGCAGTTTCATCCACTTATTATCAATGCTTAAAGTTTCCATATGATAGACAAGAAGTAATAATACTAGCGAACCATATTAGCAGTCAAACTTGTTCTAACCTTAAAGCAACTCAAGACACATTTGTCCCACATAATAGAGAGGCTCTAGCCATTTCTACTTCTAAACATAGTGAACAAGCAAGGGAAATGATAAGGAATTTTGGCACCAAGCTAAAATTGAAAGATAATGGGGTGGGATAATATTCACCATGTCTCTCTAATCTACCTGTGTCTCCAAGATCACATGGTCAACCATCAACATCCATACAACAGGCTACAACAGCTTCAACATCAGGAACACAAGCTTCAGTTTCTATTACCAAGTTTGATGGAAGATTTATCAAGGTAGATACTCAAGAAAATGAAGTAGAAGATAGAGCTATCCTTGATTGGCTCTATAAAGATGAAGATTAATCTATCCAACATGTCAAGTTACCCATTGAGCAATATGGAAAAGGGTTATAAAATAATGCAACAAATGGGTTATGAAGGAAATGGCCCTATAGGCAAGAGAAAAGAAGGTATTGTTGAACCTATCCAACAAAAAATAATGTGCCCAAAAGATAAAACTGGGTTAGGATATGGTGAAGATGCAAAGAAAGAAACAATACAAAGAAAATCCAATGAAGAGTTCATTGAAACAATTCTCAGATTATAAGAAAACAATTCGGACACTGACTCTAATGAATATGAATGGGATACCATTTTGATGATAAATTATGGAGAGACAAACAGGTGGATGTTGTACAAAAATATACACCCACACTCACACAAGGGGAAAGCTCAAGGCCTCCACTTGACTACATCCTACTAAGCGACCATGACTTGAGTGATGATGATTCATTTCAAAGCGAGATAGATTATCAACAAGAGGATACCATCATAGATCTTCCCCATAACGAGAATGATAATAGTATCATGACCTTAACAACCAACAACCTTACCCAACCTGATGATCCATTTCATTTGGTCCATCTCAAACTCATTGATTGGGAACAAATTGAACCAATTGATATCCCAACTTTTCCTGATGATGAAACCATTGTAAACTTTATTTTTTCATACAACCTGAAAATAGGTTCCACTAGCAAATCACAAGATCAAAGTCTCAGACAAGAGAGTGCCAAATTTCTCAGCTACAAAATTAACAATATAAAAGAAAGATCTAATGGTGAAAACCTAACAAAGGTAGTATTAGATCATGAAAAGAGAAAAATAAAGAGCGTATCTGATAGTGAAAACCTTTCAAAGGCACTAGAAGATGGGAAATTTGACACTCTCGCTAAGCATTATCAGGAAATATCTTCTATTTTGATAAAACCAACAAAGGCGATCAATTTAGGTACTATGGAACAACCCAAAGTATTGCAACTTGTTGCATCACTGAAAAAAGAGGAAATCCCAAGATTCATAGAATTCCTCAAGAATAATCAAATCAATTTTGCATGGTCATACGTAGATATGCCTAGATTAGATCCAAAACTCATCATGCATCATTTATCCATCATGCCAAGGGAAAAACTTGTGAAGCAAAAACCCCAAAAAATGCATCCACATGTTGCATTACTGGTCAAAGAGGAGTTAAAGAAACTGTTAGATGTTGGATTCATTTGGTCTATAGACTATGTGGAATGGATCTCCAATATTGTACCTATATCAAAGCCAGATGGATGAATCAGAATTTGTACAAATTTTAGGGATTTAAATAAGGCATGTCCAAAAGATGATTTCTCTCTGCCAAACATAGATATGATTGTAGATTTGACTATTGGACATGCTATGTATTCACTAATGGATGGATTTTCTGGATATAACCAGATAAAGATTGTGCTTGAAGATCAAGATAAAAGATCGTTCACATGTCCTTGGGTACATAGTATTGGAATGTATTGTCATTCAGAATCAAGAATGTAGGAGCTACATATCAACGAGCAATGACTACAATTTTTCATGACATGATGCACACATTCATGGAGGATTATGTAGATGATATTTTAGCCAAATAAAACACAAGGGAAGGACATTTAGATATCTTATCTAATTTTTTTGTCAGAATGAAAAGATTCAAAGTCAGACTTAATCCCAAGAAATGCATCTTTGGGGTGAAATTTGGAAAGCTTCTAGGTTATATTGTGTCAGAAAAGGGAATTGAAGTGGATCCGGCTAAGGTACAAGAAATCCTTGATATGCCACCACCAAGGAACATTAGTCGACTATGCATATTACAAGGAAGTTTGCAATCCATCAGGAGATTTATTGCACAACTGGTAGATACGATTTTACCATTCACTCATCTCTTACATAAGAATGTTCCATTTAAATGGGAAGATAGGTGTGAAGCAACATTTGATCAGATAAAGCATTATCTAATGAGTCCACCAGTTTTGATTTCTCCAGTACAAGGTGAATCACTCATATTGTATATTTCTACCACAAAAGTGTCCTTGGGAGCATTATTGGCATAGGAGGACAAAACAGGAAACGTGTGAGCAATATATTACATCAACAAAAAATTGACAAGCCATGAGCTAAATTAAACTTTCATTGATAAATCTTGTTTTGTAGTAGTGTTTACTTCTCAAAATTTACAACACTATATGCTAGCTCATACAATAAAACTTGTGGCTAAGATTGATCCTTTAAAATATCTTCTAAGTAAGGCAACCCTAACTGGTAGATTGACTAAATGGGTCATGATCCTAAGCGAGTTTGACATTCATTATGTGGATTGGAAGGCCATCAAAGGACATGCCATAATGAATCAGTTGATAGAGGCACCAATGCAAGTAGAACATCCAATAGACATTTATTTTCCTAACGCTGATGTATTCACATCAACCACTAAGCAGTCATGGGTACTTTATTTTGATGGCTCTTACACTCAACATGGCTTGGGGGCAGGAATTATTTTCATCACACCTTAAGGAATACAATTCCAAAATCTTATCGACTGATGTTTCCTTGTACAAATAACATAGTTGAGTATGAAGCATTATTAATTGGAATGAGAATTGCATTAGACTAGAGAATCACAGAACTGCAAGTTTTTGGTGATTCACAACTTTTCATAAATTAGATAAATGATGAATATCAAAATAAAGATGACAAGTTAATGCCTTACAAAAACATGGTGGATGATTTTAAGAAATAATTTGTTGATATCAAGTTCACGCAAATTCCACGTACTGACAATAAAGTTATAGATGCCATGGCTACAATTGCATCAATACTCCAGTTGTCAGAGAATCAAGCACGATATGATTTCCTAGTGGAACAATTTTTTTCTCCTGCTTATGATAATCCAAAAACCCAAATCATTTGTCACCTAACTAGTTCTGATTCTCCCTTGTATGGCCAAATCTATGCTTATCTAAAGATACCATTTTCTCCTAGATTTGTCTAGGAATCAGAAAAGGAATTTCATACGCCAATCTTCTCGTTACACCCTAATTGCTGACATCTTATACCGACGTGGTCTTGATGGTACCCTCCTTTGATGTCTCAACGTGATGAATCAGAAAAGGCCTTACAAGAGGTTCATGGTGGTATTTGTGGGACTCATCCAAGCTGACTAACCTTAGCTAAGAAACTTGTTAGAATGGGTTACTATTGGCCAACCATGGAAAAAGAATTATTCATATTTGTGAAAAAATGTCCAAAATGTCAAATTCATGGGAATCTCATTTAGCTCCTGCTCAAGAATTACAACCCTTCACCACAACATGGCCTTTCACTCAGTGGGGATTGGATCTAGTCGACAAGATACACCCGTCATCATCAAATGGACACAAGTTCATTATCATGGCCACTGAGTACTTTACTAAGTGGATTGAAGTTTTTCCTTTAACAATTATTATCGATAAACAAATTTCATCCTTCATTTTGAACTATATCATATGTCGGTATGGCATTCCCAACTCTATTATCATTGATAATGGAAGACCTTTTAAAAATCAAGATGTTGATTAAATATGTGAAAGATTTCACATCCAACATAGGTTCTCTATGCTTATTATCCATAGGGAAATGGCCAAGCAGAGGCTTCAAACAAAACAATTTTGAATATTCTAAAGAAAACAGTGAATGACGTTAGTTGTGATTGGCATGTCCAATTAAATCTAGCTTTGTGGGAATACAAAACCAACATTCACACGTCAACAAGTGCCACCCCATATACTTTGGTTTATGGAGTAGAATCCATTTTTCCCTTGGAAGTTGAGATTCCCTCACTTCGAGTATCACTGAAGGGGCTCATCAATGATGAGGATTACAGAGTATCAAGACTGCAAGAGCTGGAACTGCTTGACGAGCAGCGACAAAGTGCAACTAATCATTTAAAGGGTTATCAATAATTTATGTCCTGCAACTACAATCATAGAGTCAAACCATGAAATTTTCAAGTGGGTGACTTAGTCCTCAAAGAAAACCCTCATAATCAGCAAGATCAAGAAAATAAAGGCAAGTTCGAGCCCAATTGGCTGGGTCCATTCATCATCATTACAACATATGGATTGGGGACATATCAGTTATCAATGGCAGAAGGGGACTTGCTTGAAGATCCGACCAACAACATCCACTTGAAGAAGTTCTATGTTTGAAGAATAGAAAAAACAATATAAAAAGTCTTGGAAAACATCAAAAACAATGTAAAAAGTCATGAAAAAATTATCATTAGGGTGAAAACCTAGAAAACAGGCATTCTTTTGACATACAAAAAAAATAAAAAGATCAAAATACAAAAAAAAATCAAAAGAGAAAAATAGAAAAAAATAGAAAAATCAAAAGAAATTTTTTTTTGCCTTGATGAAAACCTAGCAAACAGGTGTCTTGGTAACAAAAAACAAAAAATCATCATAAAATCATAAAATGTGCAATAAAAATAAATGGTGAAAACTTGGCAAACAAGCACTGTTTGTGATTTGGTTGGCTCTCCCATCTATTAGGATACATTATGCATTATTCATATCCATTTTTCATTGGCATCACATGCATGCCTAGCCATCATATCTGCATCATGCTTCCAACATTTCCTTGAAATGACAAGGATTTCATCATGGCTTGATGATTAGTGTTATCCTTAGTATTAGGTTGTGTCTTAACAGATGTCAAAGTGCAAGTTCATTGGGGGCAATCCACTTTTGAATCTTTTTGGTAGACAAATAGTAATATGTGTCAAGTATTGGAACATCGGAACAACAAACAAAATATCCAATCAAATTGGTTCAAAATAGTTGTTAGACAGGAGATTGAACAAATTGGATGATATTAATCTGAATTAAAATGAATGAAAAACTTAAAGCATAAATTTGAATTGTTGTTTTTACATTTGATGACATCATATCTCCGAAGTGGTTCAATGATGTATTGAACTAAAATCACAAGGAAGGAATATGATTTTTATTTGATTGTTGTCTATAAGCTAATCACTAGTATTGTGCAAGTTTTTCATGAGATATAGTGACATTTCAGGATTTGCATAAGAAAATGGTTAACTTTTGTCTGTTTATGCAAGAAGTACTCAGGTCATCTTGGTCCAATTATACCTCAATGCTTGTATTAACTTGATATATCAAACATCATGAAAGCAGTACTCAGGTCATCATCGGTAAAAATATTCCCTTTGATGCTTGTACTAACTTTCAACATATCAAAAGGCTCAATAATAAAAATTAAGTGCAGAATTGGCTTACAAAATGACAACAATCAAATGGTTCATTTGGCATTTTAGGATTGCATGATTCATTTAGATTGCATTCATTTTCATTTTTATGGCTGTATGATAGATTTTTTGAGGTTGGAAATAATACATATCTCTTTAAGAAATCAATTGAGTACACTTGGACATTTATTGCATCTCATTTCATTTTCATATTTAATCATATCATTCACATTTTATATCATCATTTAGGTTATCATGATCATTTTCACATCAATTACATCGTGCATTTCCATTATTTACTTTCATATCATTTTCATTATCGTTATCAACATTATCATTATTAGTTACCAGTCATTTTCATTATCATATCATTGTTGATATCATAATCATTATTCATATCACATTCCATCATATCATTTACATATTACTATTGACGTATACATCATTTTCACTATCATTTGATATCATTTTTTATATACATCATTACAGGTCATTTTCATCATCATTTATTCATCTCATTTTGATTAATCATTCATCTCATTTTTATGTCAAATTTTCACCTCATTTTCATCTCATTTCATATATCATTTTCATAATCAATTTACATCATCTACATAATCATACATTAGGAAAAAGAAAGGTGCATCCATTGAATTAATTGCATACACACTCCATACATCATATAAGAACCATCAGATCATTTACATTGCATCATCATATTAAATTCATAAAAATCATTTCATTTGCAGGTTCATCCAATCATAAAAATAACATCATCATATATATAAGCATACATTGCAGTGCATAAAATGCATCATCATCATAATTCATATTATATGCATCCATCATCATATCATCATCCATAAGCATGCATAATCATAAACAACATAACATATAGAAATGAAAATGCATACATAACCATTCATCATAACGTAATCAAAGACACATGCATATCAAAAATCACCGTTGCATATCATAATCTCATCAAAAATAAATGTCCATGGGTACAAGGATATCAAATGTATGAACAAGATACATAAAGTACAATAAAGAGGTGTATACATAATCATCACTGTGGGGTATCTGGATGGGGATCATGACTAATGCTACCTCCGAAGGTGGTGGGTCTTGTTGGATCTTTGCTACTTGAGGCACCTATCTCTTGTCTGATAGGCTGAAGCACACTCCTGGTAGAACTCCTAGTGTGACTGTGTGAGTGGGTACACGATCGGGTGCCTGACTGCGTATAAGCTATCCTTTGCTCAAGGGGTACTACCTCAAAGTATCTCATCCTACAATACTTCGCCTGGAGGGCAGTCTCTAGCCCCTCTACAATAACCTCTCCAATGGAGGTACTCTCAACTGATCTCAAAAGCCTCTCTGCTACCCCCTCTACCTGTACAAATTGCTCTCTGAAATTGTCTCGCTCTGTAGTAAGTTGGCCTATCTATGGGTCAGGAGGTGGTGGTTGTGCTATTTATATCTATAGCCTACTAATGGTGGCTCGTGCCTATGCTAGTTGGCTCTAGAGAGCCTAGACCTGTTCCTAAAGTGTGTCAATTTATCCCTGTGATGGAGCCCTGATAGTAATATGTGGTGTTGAAGTACTCAGCTACTCCACCACTTTGGTTGTGCAAGGTCTAGTCCTAAAGTGTACATCAAAGAATACTCTCCCTCCACCACCTCCGTCATCCCCATCATCATCATCATCATCCTCCTCCTCCTCATCAATATCCATGGCTACCCCACCTATATCCTCCTCTCCTCCATATGGCTGCTCTGCCTATCCCTCTGCTTGTGCCCTCGCTTGTGCCTATTCTTGTGGCTATGACTGTGCCCACAGTAAAACTGGTCCACCTAAT
This sequence comes from Sequoiadendron giganteum, assembly GCA_007115665.2. Lineage (NCBI taxonomy): Eukaryota > Viridiplantae > Streptophyta > Pinopsida > Cupressales > Cupressaceae > Sequoiadendron > Sequoiadendron giganteum. Next base: position 100,396,189 of record CM021106.1, read on the forward strand.
AGTGGGGCAGACTCATCTAGACTGGTCAATCTAGGGAATGGATGAGTATAAAAATATGAGGCATAATCATCAGTCATATGTCCATCTATTACCCTATGGATGGATATCCCAAAACTCTAGTTGTAGCTCAGTGTACTCTTCTCTCGCTGCCTCAAGTGTGATGAAGGGACCCCACTCTACAACATCCTCCTGACATCTGGCATAGTGAGCCACACCCTATGACATCATTTTTACTTGCCCATACTGTCTGAGTACTCACATAACCAAATATCGCTCAATGATAAATGGGGTGCAACCAATCAAGTATCTAGTAATGCCACAATAGGGCAGCTCTATATCATCCTCATCCCATGCATCACAGTTAACATATGGTCTCTAGATAACGGTATCCATGTCATCTAACACATGCCACTAGTAGTATAACTTACCCAACATAGGCTAAACAAGGGGACTTGTATATGCATACAAATATGGATGGCTAAGTGGGCGATCTCTCCATACAATAGGGTGGGTGATGGTGATGTGCTCCCATGCCTAGATCTGTAGGAGCGTAACTCTGAAAGATATACTCTTCCCATCTATATATACCACCTAATGAAGATTGTGGTATAGATGGGAAATCATGCAAGATCCCCATGCATATCTAGTCTGATGAAGGATCATGTCCTCCAATATCCAACCCCAACCTATTGATAGTCCCTTTGACCTACGATCAAGACAAAAGAAGCCACCAATGAAACCTACCAAAACTGATGGAAGGGGGGCATAACTCTCAAGCATATCTCTCCAGGTAATCTCATAACCACCAACACGTGGATCTTGGAAGACTCATCGCAAAGCATCTGTACCTCCAATCTCCTTGTGATCATAGATCATAAGCGCACCAACCATAGGGATGCCTAAGATCCTGTACACATCCTCTGGTGTAACAGTGATCTCTCCAATTGACAAGTGAAAATTATTATGCTCACTATGCCATCTCTCGGCTAATGCAGTCAACAGTGCCCTGTTGACCCTATACTAAGGGATCTTGAGAAGGGAACCCAACCCACATCTAACAATGAACCCAATCTCTAGCTGGGTCAATCTGGGAATCATCTCCCAAGTACGAGGAAATCTCTCTTTGATCTGGAGGATTTTAAAATCCTCCTATAACATCAATTTAACATTCAATCAGATCATTAGCAAGGAAAATCAATCAATCAGGAAATCATATAATCATATCGAGTAGACAAATCTATCATTACTATTTTTTTTTCATCAAGCATGGAAACAAATTTAACAGCCAATCGAGCCAATCAACTCAACATCAACATCTATACTATTTTTTTTTCAATTTAGAAAGCAAATTTATCAGAATCGATAATATCTTACTATTTATTTTCAAGCATGAAGACAAATTTATCATATCATCATCAAAATCAAGTTAATCTATCATTGATGCTACTCAAAATCATCAAATCAATTGTCTAATACATCAACAATCATCAAGCAAACATCAATTCAATCTCAAAATTTTAAATTCAACAAAAATTCATGGATGCGCTAAAACAATCTTTCAATGTGCTACTTTATCCATGGATGCGCTAAAATAGAGGTTCTAAGCGCTAAACCTTCGATGCGCTATTCTATCAGGGGTATGCGCTAAATTATCTAGCCTATGCGCTAAATTTCTCAATCTATGCGCCAATCAACCATCATATGCATGCGGTCTTCACCTATGCACTAATCTATCTATCCTATGCGCTATTCTAGCCTATGCGCTAAATTTCTCATCTATGCGCTAGTCTGTTTAATCGATGCGCTAATTTGAATGTGCTAATCTGCCGAATCTATGTGCTAAACTATGACTTGCGTGCACTAAATAAGAATCCTATGTGCTAAAACAAAATTTTGAAAAATCTAAAAATTGAAAAATCCGTGCAAAATTCACCAAAAATTCACAAAGGAGGATCGTGCAATCTTATCGAAGGTCCATAAGCTGTTGGTCACTGATGACATCGGGCTCACTCAAATCTATGGCACTCGTAGTGGATCAACATCTCAAAATTCTCTCTCTCAGAGCTCAAAAATCACAAAAGACAATTGTTCAAATGACAATGACTTTTTACCTTTTCAACCTTTGAAGGGGGTAAATAAGGTAAGGTTATTTTTATTTTTACCATACAAAGCACTATTTCAGGAGATAAATAAATTGAATCTCCTTCAAATCATTTCAAATCTTTGAATCATAATCACAATCTTCAAACTACATGATTTATCTCCTGAGGGGGCATATAGCATCATCAACCAATTTTTCAAAGTCAGGGGCAAATTTTCGAAATCTGAATTTTTCTTTGAAGCAATGCATAGAACACATCACTTCAAAGAGGGGCAAAATGTATACATCTAAAAATGGTCATTGCAAAACCTGTTAATTAATTAAATATGAATTATTTAATTAATATTCTAAAGTCATCTACATATAAATAAATTTAATTATTTATTTATATCGTTCATTTTTCTAATTCTTCTAGCTTAATTAAATAAATAAGTTTATTTAATTATTATTATCTTCTTCTTAATTAAATTAAATAAATTTGATAATTTATTTACATTAATTATCATGTTATTCTAAATTTGAATTTTCAAATAATGGAATATTCTTCCAAACTCATCCTTCACTCCATATTTAAATTAAATATTATAAATATTTAATTTAACAATTTTTTCACCTCTCACATAATTTAATATTGTAAATATTTAATTACACACCTTTTTCATCTCTCACATAATTAAATATTATTTATTTAATTATGGAAGCTTCTAAAATACATGTCACATGTAATTTAATTTAATTAGGAATTTATCCTCAACTTTCAACCAATTTTCATAAATGAAATGACAAATGACAATTTGTCTCCATTTTTGAATGAAGAGGTTTTGTGGATTGAAAACATTCTCCATTATTCTCTCAACCTTCCACCTTTCTCTCAACCTCCAGAATCTCTCACCGTTCATCTTGACAGGTTCAAATTTTACTGTTGATCTTTGCCAACTAGATTCTTGCATCCAAAAATCTATAAATACAACCCTTTAGCGAGTTGAATTCATCCTAGATTTTATGAATTTAGTGCAGTTACTATAGTTGCATTCGAATCAACATTTTACCATAGCATTTCAAGTTCATAGAATTTTAGTTTCATATCATAGCTTAAATCATTTAGCAATGGACATGCATGTTGCATAAACTTGTTCTCTAGGTTGTCATTCTACCAAAGCTACTGCATACACCAACTGAGAGCCAACAACTTACAACAGATCCTTGGAGATAGAGGATAATGGAACTCTTTTGAAGGAGGTGTTGTTTAGAGTTTGTTTTAATTTTAATTAGTTTCCTTTGATTTAATGTTTCATTGGTGTGTTATTTTAACTTATTAGTTGTTCCACATATTCTCACACACATCTGTAACTATCTCAAAGTGGCATTCATTAATCACATGCATAATTAACACAGATGGTTCATATAGCATGTCAATATCATTAAAATTTATGAAAATAAACTCATGTCCAAAGTCTATGGCTTTAAGGAAATATTATAAAAAGGTCAACATCCAACCATCAAAGTCTATGACAACTGTAGCAAATGAATAACAAACTCTATCAATAATTAGACCATAAACTAGACTCACCAGTGACCATGATGCACACATAGCCCAACAATGCATTCAACTTATGAGGCAAGTTTTGATAGAAGTGTATATCATAAAATGTAGAATGAGAAATAAGGAAATGAACACTAAAATTGTCTCTTATTCTACACCTTCACATGCCTCCAATTGAGCTATGAAAGAGTGTGCACCCAAGGTTGAGAAATCTCCTAAGAGATCCCTCAACACCTCGTGTTGAATAGACAATAATGTGTGTAGTCATTCTCTTGATGCTTACTGATGTGTAGGTTGATTTTCAATCCAACAATATCACTTTTCATTAAAATATGTCATTGTAAATGGCTTGGGAGAGGGTTGATTTATATATTTTTGATTGAAGATATGAATGATTTATATTTGAATATGTAGTATAAGGATGGATGGTTGAGATGCACTAGCTTCTAGAGTAAGCTAATAGATAAATGGTCAAGATTAATCACAAATGGATGGATGAGATTGATTGAGATAAATTTATTAAATGATGGATGCCATGATTTGTTTTAGGTTATCTTTATGTGAATTATTGAGATTTAAATATGTATTATGGGAATGAATGGTGGATGTATAAGATTATTTTAAATTTTATGGGAGTGTCTAGGTTTAATGAATTTAGACAACATTGAGCTAGTTATGTGACTTTTTGAAATTTGAATTTATTTTGTGGATAATGGAGAAAGTGGATTATATTTATTTTAGAATAAATAGATCAAATGACATAATTAACTAGATAATAACATTTATTTAGTTAATTCCATTCATGGCATAGTGTGATGGTTAAAGTGTGGAATTATTATTGTTGTCACCAAGGCTCACACCTTCATTGGGCTATTGTGATAATGGGTATTGTGTCCTTGTTGATCCAATGTCCTCACATGATCGAAAAATTAGCATTGAAGTTGTGGTTGTTCATGCCTTTGTCTTCATGCTCCAAACCCTCATTGGGCCAAGAGTGGTCATGGGCTTTGTGCATCTACAAGGCTACTAAGCTTGCGAGTTTGTATTGTTCATGTTGATGTTGCAAGTTCATGTCCAAGATGAGGTCCAAAATTTGTGGCCTCACCTAGCTTGAGCTAAGATAAAAAATAAAATGGGAGCAACCCCCATGGTTGCATTTCCTCGGCCCAAAAAAATTTATTTAGTTAATTAGTAAAAATAGATTAATTTATTTATTTTGGATGAAAAATAAAATTAGTCTAATTAATTAAATAATGATGATTATGTAATGAATTAGTAATGTGGTGATGACATGGTGTTAAAGATGGTATTAGAAGGTGATCTTAGGTGTGCTATTATCTTGTCGTAAATTTTGGGTGTCTATAATACAACAAGCTCAATCTCATCATAAATTATGAGGTTTCTTTAATACCACATTAGTAGGATGTCCTTTTGGAAATTTATTTTACAAGAAATTGGATCCTTAATGAGTTTTCTTAATGGAATATCCAACCCACCCTCCTCCTCTAACTCCACTCCTACTGCTCTCATAGCTACCACTACTATTAAGCCTAGTGTTAGGTCCTCACTAATTCCACTATTCCTACCTTATTTCCTTTTGGCTTACCCAAAGGTTATAATAAAACTTTCATTACTCCCACTAGTACCTCCATCCTCTCTAGAATTTCTCCCATGTCTACTCATATTATTTTGTAGTCACTACTATACACTTTCCACTAATGTAGCACATACCATCTTCCCATCCCAAACCATAGTCAATACTTCTCATGCTATGTCCAATCTATTTAACTCTATATATCAATGATTCTTGCCTCTCAAACCCTCTACACCCATTCCACCATGTCCTATACTACTAATACTACTATTTTTCCAACCACTACCTTTGATACACTTGTGCAAGAAAAAATATCTAAAAAATGAACTTAAGGATAATAAAAAGGATATTATTGCATACAATCCTCCACATTGCATGCCTTTAGCTTTTGAATTTTTTCCAAGTCCCTTATCGATGTGATAATTTTGAGATATTTAATGAAATAAGAGGTCCCTAATATTCATTTATAATTTTTCACAATAACATACACTGACATTGCATAAAATGATATGATCCTAGCTAAGTTGTTCCCAAGAATCCTTAAAAGGATTATGCCAATCAATGGATTTATGCATTATTTATGAGTTCAATCAAGTTATTTAATGATCTTGATTTTGTTACTTTCAACACTTCCATATAAACACGAGATTTAAAATCATTATTAATTATCTTAATAGATGCACACAAAAGAGCATTGATCTTATTAATGACTATGCTATTCAATTTTAGTCTTTGTGTGAAAAACTAAAATGCCAATTTGATGATTATGAGTTACAAATCATATTTATTGAGAGATCACTTCTATTTATAAAGAGTAATATGCACCTAAGTAGCTTACCACATTTTAGAGATAGGGGCACACATTTCAAGAATATCGAGGTTAAATTGTCAGCATCAAATACTTTGAAACATGGGTTATTTTCATCAAAGTCGACCTACTCTTCTAGGTTTCAAAAGGCTCATAATTTTAAAGGGTATTGATCTATGAAGGGAAATTTGAATCACATTACTAGTACTTCTTTTCCTTCTTTTAAATCAAATTCTCCTAGGAATTTCACTAAACTTCAAGAATCCATGAATGATGTGATTTAAAGTTTGTTGAGTGCCAATTTAATTACACTCCCTTTGATTGGTCTATTGCACAAAAAAATAAAATTGAGATCATATAATGGATAATAATTATGTAATTATTAGAGTTAAAGGTTAGTACACATAAATTTCTTTGGTCTTAAGAATAAGGTATAAGATCTCATTGAAACAACACAATCAAAGTTGAAGAGGAAAAGGATAATGTCCAAATCCATTAGTTCGTCCTCTACTAGTAGATTATTAATTTATATAAATTCATTTACCAAATCATTCAAATAATATCGAGGAACTGGTATGTGAGCTCACAATGATAATATAGAACATGAGGATATATCATATGTTAATTTTTTCATGGAAAATATTGAGTCTAATGCTACATCTTCATCTCCTCTAATTGTTACACCCCGTTGTGTTATTACCTATTTACTTTTACCTTGATGGGTTAAAAATGATTTAATATATATATTTATGAGTATATTTCATATGAATATTGATGGAATTCGATGAATGAATGTTTAATTCAAGTTGATATTTTGTGATGGTTCTGATAATGAAATATATGATGCTTACAATTGTATTGTTATTAGCTAACTATTATTATGATGTACTAAGCTGGATGCAGGAATAGGCTCAAACCTCTAGAAGAGAGGGGGAGTATCACTCAAGAGAATAACTTTGTCTAGTAACCTTCAAGAACCTAGTTGAGCATACACAAACTCACACCCTAGTTGGTCTAAGTTGAGTCAAGTCAGTTTGAGTGAATAGTAAGTAACCTTTTGTCTCGGTTGTAAATATTTTGTTATTGGTTATGATCTTGTTCTTTGAGTATTTTGACTAGGGTTATATGATTGAATCTTTATATTGGAAGAGAGAGTTCTTCTTATGTGTTCTTATTGGAAGATGTGAGTCAATGAAGTATATACATAGAATGTATATGTATATATGCACATGTCCATGATAACTCATACATGTGAGTATATGTGAGCATGAGTATACGTAGGTAGACGTACCTACGCATGCTCATGAATGGGTAACCCATATGTATGGGAGTATCGATTGGTAAAAGTGACATGTATATATATACACACATTTCATGTATACACATCATTCGATGAGTACATGCATATATGTGTTTCAATTTGATAATCGAAATAATAATATATATAATATATAATATATATTAATATTTATGCATATAGTACGTTTGAAGAAATGTATATACATATATACTAATATATGTATATATATAATAATATATATATGCAAGCTTATATCTATTTGCAATAGATATATATATATATATATATATATTGATAGGTAATAAGTGTTTTTATTTAAAATATTGAAATTTGAAAAAAAATTACATCAAAATCTCCTGGCTTTAGTCAGCCAAAGTTTCGAAACAAAAGATTCCCACCCCAGTACAACATACACCACAAATTTACAAATTCAACCACAAGACCCCAGTTATACCTAAACAGGCTTAAGCCTTAGAAGCTTGGTCTTCTTTTGGTCTGCGACCGAAGGACCACAGCAAAACTTCTCTTCTTGAAATTCTTATCTTTCCTCCCCTTCACGACTTGCCAACCGTCCTCCATCTTTGCAGCCTCCTTTTGCCAATCATAAAAATGCTTCTGCACAACAAGCTCCCCTTCCTTCATTCTTGCCATCTCGTTTAACCTATCATTATGCTGCTGCCATGGTACTTCACGTTCTTCAACCATTGCCTGCCGATTATTCCCATCTACCTCCCCATTACATTCCCCTTTCTTCTACACCTTCAACAAACCTGATTTATCCTTACACTCCGAAGTTTTTGTGCCATGTTTGTTTTGCTCAACTACATCATTCTTTGGACTTATTTTTCCTTCACCATTCAAGCTGAGTATCTCTGCATTGCCCAACTCCCCCACTTGATTTGAAGACTCAGGAAAATCAGATTTTCCCATCGCCAAGGAGTTGTTCTTAACTTGCTCTTCCATGATTCCTCTTTGCTTCTCCACCGCATAGTGCTTATGTGAGACGTCCTACCACCATGTTACTGGTTTTGACTATCTGGGCTTCAAGCATTTTGTAGCAATGTGTCCAGTCTGAAAACATCTCTTACAACGAAAAGGTACCCCTTCATAATCCAAGGGTTGTACCCAACATCCTTTGGAGGTTTTTATTGACACCTCTTCAGGGAGAACCTTCGAAACATCCATCTCCACTAAAATTCATGCATAGGTGGAGTGCAAGAGATTTGAGGAATTCTCATCTACCATCAAAAAATCCCCCAAAGAATTTCCAATAGCCTCTAAGCAAGACTCAAACCAAAAATGGAGAGGAAATTTTGGGAGTCTTACCCAAAGAGGAGCTTTATCATAGGTTTATGAAGCAGGGTTAAAAGCCGGATGCCAGGGCTTTAGGGAAAGAGCATATTTCTCCTCTTGGTTCCAGAAGTGATCACACAACACTTTATTTTTATCAGCCACATTTTCAAAGACAACAATAAACAAACCTCTGGAAGTTGGGTAGATTTGAATGCACCCATCCACAATGGGTTCCTAGTGCCCAAAAATCCAATTATGTAAATCACAAAGATGAGGCCAGAAACCCCTAAAATGTCCTATCAATCCCAGTTGAGAGAAAACATTAACATTGTGCAATACCTCTTCCTCCAGCTCCTCCTGCAAGAGGACCAACAAAATATTAGTTTCTGCAGCCTCTGTAGTTTCTCCTGTTGTTTGAAGGAGAGGCCCCTCCTGGGCTTTCCCCTGGCAATCTGTTCTCCCTTGCCTCCCCCACATTCTACGCCTGCAGATTATCTGGCACTCCTCACCTCTTCCCTGTGGCTCTGCAACGAAAGAGTCGTTGCAGCCCTAGCACTCGACAACGGCTTCATCTCGTTCAAGGATTTTCTGATCTGAAGTACCATCTTCCTTGCAATAGATATATTTTAATTATCAATTAAATATGATATATATATATATATATAAATATATAAATATATAAATATATATATTAATATATATACATATATATATTATGTGAGGCTATATATATGCATATATACATATTAATAGTATATATATTATATATATAATGTTTGAGTTATATGTTATTAGTGCATAGTATCTACCTTAGCGCACAATGTAAAGCATTGCATATATATTATATAATGTGCATGAGTTAACATTATTGTTAACACATTTAAATGCAAATGAACAGTGAAGTAACGTGCATATATAGATAGTGCTGAAAGTGTTTATATTGTTGTTCTTAGACTGCACATAAAACAAGAAGAGACCAAGTCAAATACAAACTTATTTACCAAGCATGAATAAAGGAAGAGAGTTTATATGTTGCATAAGAATAAATGCAGATTTTAGCAAATGGGAATAAGTCTTAGCCGTGCTATCTTAAAGGGCACTATTATATGAATATGTGGTGTCAATGCTGAAGTATAAGAAATTCAAAAGAATTCCTTTTACTGTGCTTAAGTCTGGAAAATCCATATCATAACCATGAGACTCAGTCAATGTAAACCTGGCAAAAATAAAAGGAATTCGACTTGTAAACCAAGAAGGAAACTTGTTAAGATTTTCTATCTCTTGACTCAGTAAAACATTCATGTTGTCTATCATGAAGAGGTCGACTCATCCATTAGAAGATTATGGGCTATTATGTGTTGCGAATTTGAGAGTTGATCAACTGAGTTGCTGCATGTGATTAGGAAAGTGGTAGATTTTCTAGCTAGTTTGTAGCCTTTGGTTGCTCAAATTTTAGTATATATAGAGGTGCTCTTCCTATCATTTGTTACTATTCTCATTCTAATTTTCCCATCATTATTATTTTTTATTTTCTATGCAAGTGAGTTAGTGATCTTGAGAGTTAGTGAGTTGCTTTATTATTTTGCAATTGTTTTGTTGAGAGAATTTGTGAGAGGCTAGTGTTTGAGGCTAGTAGTTCTTTGGAGAAGTAGCATTCGTGAAGGTGAAGGTTAAGGTTGGAAGGAAACATTATGAAGTTGGAGCTTATATCCAGGCATGTTGATTTCTATTCTTCCTTTTCTTATGTTTGAAAGGTTATTTGATTATAATTTTTTGTTGGAAAGATTGTTTGAATGCATGATATTCTAGTTCATATGATCTAGTTATTTCTTAGCTTGGAATAATCTATGAATGCATGGTATACATATTATAAAATTAGTTAATTCCTAGAATGAAATATGCATGTTTGATTCTTAATTGAGTCCTAAGTAGTGAACCCTATCATTGGGATTATGTTTATATATTATTAAATTTGTGTGGCTTAAATGTTATTGGAATTATACTAGTTCATTAAGTCTATTTAGATAATGCATGAGATGGAATATGTTGCTATCTTTAGTAATTTTATGATTATGTCAATTTAATAGGTTAGTATGGTTATTCCTGAGGTTAGTGAGATCCATGGGAAAGGGGATAACCTAACTAGACACTAGAATGTGCATATGTATGGTTAGTGTGGTTATACCTAGGGTTAGTGGAAATCTATGGGTAAGGGTGTAACCTTGGTAATTTGTTTATTATAGACTTGGGTATTCCTGGGGTTAGGGTAATCCATGGTTAAGGGAATTACCTTGATGAATATTTAATTATGTTATCACCTTAGGGTAAATGTGTGTTATATTTATGGTCAATACTAAATCAAGATTTTGAGTGGGTGGACAAATGACTCTCACTCGAAGAAATGGGTGTTGAATTATTTGGCCAAAGTAGTGTAAGTAGCCACTATTTACACTGTCAGTTCACTATAGTCCATGACTGCAAACTAGATAGGGAAACCAAGGTATAGTAACTCTAGATTTGTAGGACACAACACTATGCTCGGGAAGGTCATGATTATGGGGTTGCCAAACCAATATATTCGTTGAAGAGTAGGGCCATCTTACGAAGTTGATAGATGTGTGGGGGATCGTAGTAAGTCCATGGTTGGCATAAAAGCACTTGAGTGATGCTCTCCCTCATATAGTTGGCGACCAATATTTGAGGATGTAACACTAGTTTGGGGACACCTAGAAGGTATGTGCCATGTGATGGGAACATCTAGATCGTTGTACTCTATTTATGTATCTTTATCATTGAGCTCATAGAAGCTATGTATGTAAACATGTAAGTCTATTCTTATTGTGGATTTATATATGGGAAATATTATCTTGAAATTATATGATGTGAAATTGTTGCTTGAATTATTGAAATGATTCTATGTTATACAATGGGAAATTTTGGAATGGTTAAGTTTCAAATGTGCATTTATTTATTCATGTGTAAAGGAAAAAAAATTGTGGCTCATAATATTAGTCGCTTAAACTTTAACTTGTGAGTAAAACATAGTAAAAACAATGGATAGAACAATGGGCACATTACATGTGGTATTAGAGCTACCAGGTTCAAAACTAGAACCTATGTGCTCGCTATGGTTTTCCATGGGATCTTTGATCCTAGGGGCTTAATCATCCTCCTTGATCTTTGTCATCTTATCTTTCTAACAATTGTACATTTGGACCTCTCTTGACATATATTTGTCCAATTTAGTGTGAGTTTGAGTGTAAACTCATACTCTCACTAAAGTGGGGGCTAAATGTAGTGTAGGAGATTGTATACCTTTACAATTTCACATTTTATTTGGGTCCCTAATTTATTGGACTTAATTAGGGTTCTGTTGTACCCAAACCAAATTTTTTTCATTAAGGCAGTTTGCTTAAAATGGTTTAAACCTTGTAAAAATCATGTCAAAACATAGTTTTTGGGAAAATCAAGTATGTGATTTTAGTTAGTTTGTTTTTAGGGAGATATTGAAAAAAAATGAAAATTAGGGTTTCTGGACCTCTATTTTTAGGTCAAAAAACCCTAAAAATTGAAACTTGTCAAAATTGGCTGAAAATTGCTTTGATTGGTTTATTTTGCTTCACGATCATAATGGTAAAGTCAGATTCAGTTAAAACTCAGTTTAAGTTTGGTGGGTAGTTTTTGCTTTTTCAAGTAAAAAGTTAGGATCTCTGAGGTCAACAATGGCAGATGGCCAGGTGCCAGGTGTCAAAATCTAAGATTGAAATGCTCCTATGAAGATTCTATGGAAAGATATGTCTAAAATGATGCTTCGTCTCAGAGGGGATTTTCGTCGAGGTGAAGAAGTTCAAATTTTTTCTAACGCTAGAGATAAAAGTGCACCTACTAACTAGCGGCGCCCTTTATTTCAGAGGCCCAGATCAACTTTCCGAGACTTGTCACTTCCAAGAGGACTTCTTTGGAATCCTATCATCTTTGCGATGAGCCTACCAACTGGTCCGAAGGATATGTCTAGCACCTGAAACTAGAGATTGAACGTGAAATGAGGGAGATGAAAAAATGACATTGGAGCAGAAAGTGCGCCTGCTAGCTAGGGGTGCCCAAATTTTTGAAGCACCAAATGGAGGTTTCTGATCAAATGAAACCCAAGATGTTTGTCTCAAACTTGATCTAGCTTTGCAACACATCCTTCAGCGGATGAATTTGAGTTGTTGAACTGTCGGAATCAAGAGTCAAACATAAGGTTTTAATCATGGTTAGAAATGTCAAGAAATAGAAAAAGCACCCCTGGAGCCCAAGGGTGCCCAAGGTTTTTAAGACTCAAATGTAGTTGTTTTGGTCATCTTAGATACTCATCCTATCTGTGACACTTCTAGCCTTCCATTGCATACCTCATCCGGGTCAGAAGACTTGTACGTAGCCTACAGCTGGAGGTTAAGTGAGTTTCTAGCAAGTTGGAACTCATGTTTTTCAGCTACCAAATGATGTTTGTAAGAGAAGTGCTCTCTAAGAGCTCTTGTTCAGAATCCAACTAGCTCCATAGTTAGCCTGCCAACTAGTTTTGAAGTTTTGTCGAATACTGAGAAATGCAAGATGAAGTAAGGTGAAAATCACCTTCAAAATGATGAAAATTCATAAAATTTTTCTAAGTTTGAGGCCAGGCGCACCCCTGAAGGCCAGGCACGCCCTGAATTTTGAAGCCTCATATGTTAGAATTAGGGTTTGCATCCTCAAGGAGTTTCTTATTAGTTTTGACCTCGCTCTTCAATGAAACTATCAGCCAGTCTATTTTACATGTCAGTCAATCATAATCAGTGATTGAACATGGTCTCCAATGATGTTTGCAAATTCAATTTTTTTAAAAATTGGTTGTCTAGAAAGTGACGCCTAAAGTCAAAGTCTGACTTTTTGAACTCAAGAGAAGTGGCACCCTATAAAGGTGGAAGTTGTGAACTGAAATTTAATCTTTAGTTAAACTCTTCAAGTTGACTTCAACTAGACATGATTTTTGCTTTTGATTGGGTGATTTATTTTTGCATGTAAAGTTAACTAAGGTGTTTTGAGGTGGCACCCTAATTAGGGCTTATTTCTCAATCAGTTAATTTTTTTGAGGTCCAATTAGAGAGCAAGCGTTGGTTTTAGAGGTCCAATAAGAAGGCTAGCACCATTTTAAAGAAAATGCATGTATTTGTGACACCTTCCTCGATGAATTTCTATTTATTAAGGCATAGGCGTCCATTATTTTTCATCACAGGGGGAAGCAAACACGTCTTTCTTGAGAAAATAAAGATTTGAAGGTGCTACAGGTATCAAATTTCAGTGCTTCATAGTGCCAGGTCTAGGTTGTTCAGAGGAATTATTTTTCTAACTTCATTTTTCAAGTGCATGCAGACTTCATCAAATCCAACTCAAGCATATGCAACTTTTTTAGAGACAGAACAATAAACTTCTATTTCTATCTCTAAAATTCTTCTATTCTTGTCTTAGGTTTTCTCTCGCATGTCAAAGTAAACAGTGGATTTTTTAGAAATAGATCATTTGGGTTCACATATTTTAGCATCAACAGCACACCCCATGTCTTAGATTTTTTCGAGAAAATTGCCCCACTGCTTCCATTTTTTAAGCACTGTTCTTTTTTCCAAAGATTTCTTTGCATGTGGGTCGAAAACTCAAATTTTCCAAAATTGAATTGTCTGGGTTGGCTTAGAATTCCATCTACAAAACCTATGTTTCGGATTTTCTTGAAAAAAATTGCCTTTAGAGCCACTACAGTTCTCGACTGAAAAACCTTTTGCATGCCTTGCTAAAATTCATCTTTTTGAATTTATGACGATCTGGGTTTTCTTAGAATGCAATTCTCTACAAAACCCACATTTAAAAAAATTTCTGATTTTTTTCACCTCAACTGACTAGTTTTAGCTTATCCTAGAGCCATTTTTCAGCTTTATTTGAAGTTTTTCCGAACATACCCAACTATACAGTCAAAAATCTAGTTTTTCAAAATGCAATTCAAACCTATATATTATAAGGCCAAATTGGTCTTGGTTCGCATATTTTTGAAAAGTGTTGATACAGACTTGGGTCATGTATATCCAGTGGTCAATCTGAGCATGTTGGAAGGCACTAGTAGCATGACAATAAAAAATCTTGAGCTATTCGGGTTGCTGGTAGCATCATCTATTCCTATCATGGTTTTTGATCTTGAGTTTTTGATTTCTTGCATTAAGCACTACGACTCATCCACAAGACAAATTAGATCAACCGGTGGGAGAGTCATTTATAGCCTCAAGCCGAGGGACATTGAAAAGTTCTTTGTTATTCCTCCTCACCCAGACAATTTTACCATAGCCATTCTAGATTGTGACAAGATATGGGAAGATGACAAAGGAAGATCACAAAGAAAGGTTGCTTAGAGGTGGTTGAAAGTACAAAAGACGAACATGCCAAAGAAGGTTGGGCATGGAGAGTTCAAGGATGAGATTTCTATCTTAATAACTTTTCTCAACTGGGTTATAGGTCAGGAGGAGGCTCATATTTTCCGATCGTGGATGTTCTATATCATCTCCCAGATTATCGACAACAAGGACAACTTTGACTGGGCAATTTTGATCAGCGAGTGTCTTCACCAACAAATCACAAAATTCCTTGAAATCTATGAGTTTCACATGGTGTCTTTTTTGGTCTACTTAATTGTGTTTCAAGGAAATTTTAGAAATTTGAAGACCAATGGGACTCTTGGCATTCATCATGTTCATGAATATTACTCAGAATTGGAGTCCTCAAAGGTTGAACACGATTTCAAGGTGGTGAATGATCACTTTCTCATGAAGATAGTCAGAGACCTCGATAATGAGATGCACATCAGGATTTCATTAGAGGCAAATTTAGCAATGGAGACTTGGGAAAATTCATTCATTCAGTTCCCCACTTTCACATATATTCGAGTGTATGGTTACACTAGAGAACCTCTGATACTAATAAGGTACCCATCAAACAAGGTCCTATTCATGGAGTTTATGAGACAAGCTCAAGAAGTTCACTCTTTTCTTCACAATTGACACAAGCCAGCATTCATCTTTCTATTTCAATTGGGTATTTACAAGTGAAAGATTGTTACTAATTACAAGTTAATGACGAATGAGTTAAAAACCTCCATCTCAAGTATCTCACTTAGAGGCATACTTATGATCCTTCAGGTCATTTCTCAACATGGTTGGAGCAAAGTAATTCGCACAAGGCAACACTTGAGGACTTTTGGGTCAACTATGAAGATGAATTTGAAGTGCGTTGACATCATTACTATAGACTTACTCTTCCACAACTTTCTGATTTCTTGTCAAAAGATGTTGAGGGTTTGTCAGATGATGACAAAGAGGTGCTACTTAGTTCATTCGTCAAAGACCAAGCTTCTCACCAACCACTTTGCCAACCAAATTGGTGTTCTAGGGAGAATACTTCAATTGAGGACTTGTCGAGATCAGTTATTAAGAAAAGCATGTACTTCTTGGATAGCAAGAGAAGTGGAAGGACAGTTCCATTTTTAGAGCTGCCAATAGGGTTTTCTTCACTACCTTCTACTTCTAGGTCAAGGCCTCAAGTTAAAGCTATCTTGAAGCCACTTGAAGGTGTCAAATTTAGTGGAAACTCGAAGGGGAAAAGAATCACTAAGCGGAAGTAGGTTGAGAAAGCATCGAAAGTCACAATAGAGCTAGTGGTGCAAGCCGAGGCTAATTCATCATCTCCTAGTCCACCATTTTCTCCACGATCATCTCCTATTGATATTGATTCAAAGCCAAAATCGCTAGTTCATGAGACTTTCATTCTAGTTGATCCACCAGTGGTTGACACAATAGGAGCAGTTTCTCCTTGAGAGAGAAACATTGATCATTCATGTTGGCTCGAGAGGTCTTTGGGAAGATAGAGGCATAGGCCTTCATATCGGCTTGATTTATCTAAGTTTGGTGAACCTTATTAGGATAGGTCAAACAAGAGGATAAAAAATAATGTGCATATTGAGAAGATACTTGAAGCAAATATCATCGTTGAAGTTGAAGTTGGCGATTTCACCTTCGTCAGAGAAAATCTTAGCAAGAGCACTTGGCACATAGATGTTAGCCTTTTCAAGGTCGTAGCATGTAATCTTGAAGAGTGTGTCATGAAGGACATAGAAGATAAGGTAGCCCTCAAGGCTGAGATCAAGAAGCTCCAACGGTACATCTCAGATCTTCTTTATGGAACTACAAGACAAGCACCTATGCTCCCACAACTTTGAGAGACACCTGCAGATCAACAAAGACTTAGTCGGTTAGTCAATCATGGGAAGCTCTTGGACAACTTGATTGAAGACTTCATTGTTGCAGGTCGATACCTCCTCACAAAGTTATATTAGTTGAGGTTCGAGGCACATAATATTCATTAGAGGATATGACAAATCGAGATATCTATAGTAAAATGCAAGCTAAAGGACTTGATACTCATATCTTAGTTGGCAGTTACATATAACACCATTGTAGCAGAGGAGGATAAGAAGAAGGTTTTCACTTGGAGAGAACATCTTTTTAAAGTGGAAACATATGAAAGAATCTCTACAAAGATGGATGCACTCAAAGAGGATGTTGCTAGAGCTCTCAGACTTATCAGTGAGTTTATCACTTAGATCCCATTCCACTATCTTCGTGAGAATGGAACATATGCTGAGCTTGATGTAGTATAGATCGAGTTTGAGAAGCTGGTTCGTGATAGCCTTGATGGAGATCCTGAGGCATCCAAGTTGGATCACTTCGTAGTGATGACACCTAGTTTCAAAAAGGTGACTACAGATGTCAGATAATGTTAGAAGGTGCTCAAAGATGGAGAGGAGTTGAACAAGCAATTCAACATGGATAGCATCAAAGTGCCAGAAGATGAGAAAATTAACAAGTTCTTGGATGAGGTGATAGATAGAGAAGGCTTATAGAAGACAACTAGTTAGAACCTGTAGTTATTTCTGAGGATAGAATTAGAAGCAATAGTTAACTCGAATTCAGTCTTGAGTTTTGATTGCTGATCTTATACATGCCTATCTCATCTTCGTGGATATCTTTGTAGAAGGATGGAATTTCAGTTAGGATCTAGTTGACTGATGTTAGTTATCAGTTAACTTTCATTTCAATAAGGACGTGCATGTTGCACATGTCCATTTAGTCTAGTTTTGTTCTAGTTAATTGATGGTATCTTTCCAATTAACTATATAGTTTTATTTAGTTAGACTTAGAGAATAAATTCTTGCATGCTTACAAGACTGATTGTAAACTCAAGGTGTAATTAACTTTTGCTTGATAGCATACATGCTGAGCCAATTCTTATCTATAGTATTGCTATTTGTGTATTTTTTCATGAACCATTCATTGAGATAGAGAGTTGCTACGTTGTCGACAATATTCCTATGTTTAGTATTGGTTCACCTTTGAGATTTTATTAGTATTAAATAAATTTTTGAGCCACCTTGCCATGCAATGTTACTTGTAATGGTTCATCTTTGTTCAATATAATGTCGGCTGACCATTTATCTATGTGATAGGTCCTTCATACAATTTGTTGTCCTGGGTTATATTTGTGATTAATAAGCTTGTTTCATATCTACACCTTGGATAAGAGTTTTCTCCTCCTTGGGAATTTAGAATTAGGTTTATCATGCTTTGTTGTGATTAATAATCTTTGTTTCATATCTACACCTCGGATAGGAGTCATCTCCTCCTTGGGAATTTAGAAGTGAAGATTGTCATTTGATGTTGTTGCCAATAACCTTTCTTTCAGCCTACACCTCAGATAGGAGTTGTCTCCTCCTTGGGAATCTTGACTTAAAGATTATCATCCAAATATTCCTTGCTCCTAAGTCCTCATACTCTATTTCTCTTGAGGAATAGGATAGATTAAAAGAATTTAGTTAGTTGTAGTTAAGATCTACAAAATCAGAGAAAAACTTTAGCTGTGACATTCTTAGTTTTCTTAACCTTGTGCCTCTTCTAACTGAGTCAAAAAGATAGGATTTAGATCATTTAATTTTTCATGCATATCAGCAAAAGAGGGAGCTTCCCCTTCTAATTTGAAGAGTATTCATTACACATTGTGCATAGCTGTCTGTTGCCAATACACACACCAAAGGTGTAAATTGTAATGCCAACAAGTTCTAATTTACCAAATTATGTATTTGAAAGCCTTTTTTTTTCCCATTTTTTGATAGGGAAACCTATATTTAATTAATGAAATTAATATTTTAATATTCTTGGGATGAATGTGTCCTAGAATTTTGCGCTAGATGGGTCCTCCTTAGGTCCTAGGTCCCAAATTTTAATATATTTTTGGCAGTATTTTAATGATTCAAATTTTATATGCAATTTTCAACTTTTAGAATCTAATTTTTGGGAAAATAGATAAACACCTATAGATACATAATCTTTTTATCATTTGAAATCTATCTAGCAAGAACACACTTTTTGAAGATTTCATATGAGAAAATATTATTGTCAAGAGCATTCAAGAGCAGATTTATCAATCATTTGTTGCAACATTCAGGATCCTATCATCATGTTCAAGAATATGTGTGTTCATGTCATCTTGTGAAGGCTAATATGCATTAAAGCATCCAATCACTCAAGTATCCAACACATAAAACAAAGCAAGATATGATTCCTTGGAGTGATGTGTTTGACTTTAGTCCTCTAAGGGAAGCCATTAAAGGTTTGGTGAATTGTAGCAAGCAAGTGTTCATTCACCATTCCTTCCATTTATCAATTTTTATTCTACCAAGGTTTAATTACCAAACATGGAGTTTGACTAAGGAAAACCCCCATTCAAACAAACATATTTTCCTCTCTTTGTATATGCAGATTACAAGTTGAAGAAGGATTGAAAGGATCTCAAAGAGAAATTTTGCAACATTGCATAAGATGTCACCATTGTTGTCAAGCCATATAAACTCAATTGTAGATTTTATTTTCAACTTTTTGATAGTGGGACCTGTGCCAAATTGAGGCCAAAATCCAACATCAAAGGACTGCCAAAGCTTTTTTCTAGACACCCTGTTCAAGACCCATTTGCGATAGGGTGAACTTGTCCTTCAACAATTCTCAAAATAGGATTTTTATGCCAGGTACATGTGTTCAAGCCCTTCTTAGATCTAACTATACATTTTTAATTTGATTTTCATAGCTTCAAGAAATTGAATTTCATCATCTAGGTCATATTGTTGATTAAGTTTAGTTGCATCAAACCATTTCCACTTAATTCCAAATCATACTATCTTAAAGAAACTAGAGATTTAGGTTTGATTGGCTCACCTTAGGGTTGAAAGTCAACCTCTACACCTTGCAATCTCTTAGTTTCAATGAAATTTGGGAGAGGGACACCATTAGTTCCTAAGTTCTTTGTATGAAGGCCCTAGGATACCCCATTTTAATCATTAATCCCTTTTCCCATCATTTCACTAACCTCAAGGGAGAGCCAAGTGTAAGGAAGCTAAGGTAGCAGAATGGGTAAGTGCACCAATATGTGACACTTTTTTGATTCCAAATTGGAGAAAAATGAAAAAAAATCCAAATAGGCCATTAGGCGCATTAAAGTCATTTGGCATGTGCCAAACTTGGCGAGCCCTTTTAAAACAAAAAAAACACATTATATCTTCATTTTTTTGTTCACCCACAGCTTGGATTGGAGGTTTTTAGCTCTGTAGCTTGCGCTCACCAAATCTCTTCCATTTTTGCACTCTTAGCTTGCAATTCTTCATGAGGATGCCGCCAACACGTCAAAGAGGTCGAAGATTGCCAAGAGATACGTATTTTATTGTTTTTATTTCAAATTTGATTTAGAATGTCGATTGAAATAGGTTTTTTAATAAAACTTTGTTCTAATTCCTAGGGAATGAATCTCCACCTCCAAAAATTGAGAATTCACAATCACCCCCTCATGAAGAGCCTCCTATACAAGAACAACCTGAAACCCCTCCATCAATTCATAGGCATCCTCAAGGAACATAAAAAAATATCCTAAATCAAATTGAAAACAATAAAAGGGACATTGAATAATTAATTGGAAGATTAACTGAGCATGCTGAAACCCACCCTTATAGGAGAGGGATTTCCAAATCGTTGAAGTCAATTGTATCTCATGTAGGAGAAATGAGTGAGAAAATAAATTTTTGGTCAAACAAGAGGCATGAGATGATACAATTTTATGCTAGTGGTTTGTCATATGTAGATGTGAAAAACAAAAAAAATTAGCAAAGCCGACTTGTGTGCCATATTTATAGACCCGAGAACCAACACACCTTTGTATCATGCATGTAGGAGGTTCCCCATCCATTGGTGCCACCATGAGTTAATTAAAAATAAATTCTGGGAGCTATGGTGGATGGTATTTGACCAACCTCCATATAATAGCCATGGGGTACCACAATAATTTTTGAGGAAACTCTATTATTACTTTGTCCTCAATAAGATGCCAAATTATTTTGACATCTTAGAATTTCAGGGTAGAGGTGGGGGCTCCACATGATAGACCTATTGCACGATGTAATCCATAGTTGGCACCAAGACTCTTGGCCAAACCCATGGTGGAGTTTTTCGTCGTTCCTTCCATTGTTAAGGACAATGTAGAGGTGGACACACTGGACTCAATTAGCTCACTCACCCAAACCATTATATAGTGTGTGAGGCCTCTAGTAGAGCCTAAAGTGGAGGAGATGTGCAGGCCCCAAGCTCCACCCCACCATTATGGTGCTTGTGGTGTTGTTTGCACGTATGATTATCAAAGTGCTCGGGATGCAGCTACACAACCTACATCAATTGCAAATGTGATGGCTTTCACAGATGATTTGCTGAATAATTCATTTAGTATTGACACTTAGGGAAAATTCAACAAGTTCATTTAATTTGTTTATTAAATTATATTTTAAAATTTAAGAATAACTAAATTAGTAGAATATTGATATGATGAAATTGCAGGGTCAGAGTGTTCATGATATGTGCTCCATTCCTATAGACCCTTATTCGTTCTTGATGTTGAGTCCACAAGTATGCAACTAATATTAAAGATATTATTAATGCATTTGAACAATTGAATATTATATTTGAATGTTTGTCTCATAACATGCTTTGGATGTCAAATAGTTTCCTGGTGGACCTTCGACATCTACACCTCACAATTCATGTCCTCAAAAACTTTCACTCAGGTAGCCTTTATTCATTAATGGTGTTGTAAAACAATGTTCACTAGTTTTCATAATTTTGTGTATACAAATCTAAAAAATTGATGAGAAACACAAACATTGGATGGTCTTGTGAGATCCTAATTATATTTACCATTTAATGTCCATCTCATTCTTCCATTCCTTTCATAACACATTTTTTAAACATTTTATATCACATATTAATCCTCATTTCATTCATGTGAACTTCATTGTGGCATTATCACTATGTTGACAACATGCCCTCATTAACATTAGTTTATCAACATATGCAATACGAATCTCAATGAGCACTGAACTTTGGCATTTGCAAGAGTTTGGACTATCCCAGTGGACTTAGTACTTTCACCATTATGTGATCTATAAGCACTATACTGTAGTCTCAACTGAGGCCAACCATTTACTCTTTCATTTATGATAGTTATAAAGGGACTACCTAAAATTTTTTATATTACTATTAGATATGTTGTTTCATTTGTATTTGTTGATGTCAGAAAGCCCTGGTGATGTTGGTGGCACGATGGACCATGGAGTTGCTGCAACAATAGCCAGTTTTGATCCATTGAGTGAGGTATGCAATAAATTAGTCGATTTGATATTATATTTGCTCTTTTATGGTCTATTATAGAAAATTTTAATGATACTTTTATGTAGTAAAATTTTTATCTTGATGGTTGCTATAGGTGGTTGTCACTCTAGATCATGGATGTGGTAATGCTGTAAATGTGCATGATGACTATATATATGCGGTAAGTGATTATATTTTGTTATATGTCATTCCATAATTTAATTTCTATGTACATTAACATCTTTACTTCTTATTGTATCAGTTGAAGGTCTAGAGTGAAGAGAGGAGGACTAGTGAGCATTTTTGAAAGACAAGAGAACCAACAGGCACTCCATCCAGCCAAATTTTGAAGGCAACATGGGATATGTTTCCTTCTCCTAGAGGGAAATGAATATGTATTAGGGTTGTTTATTGTATGCCTATGTGGCATTTTGGAACATATGTTTTATACTATCGATATATATGTGATATTTTATGTCCATATGGCTCTTTTGTACTAAGCCTGTATGCGTTTTTTGGATATATTGTATATATGCTTTTATCAATATATATCATTGTATAGCCATTCGGATTTTTGATTAGAATGATGTTATCATGTGTATTGTGTAAGTTATATGCTTGAATGTTGTAGGCATGGATTTTTTTTTACATCTAATGCTTAATTAATTACTGTCGATTGCTCAATAAGCTCCATCTAATACGTATTGTGTAAATAAGCTCCATTCCTGGTGGTTTGTAACCTTTGTAATGCTTCAATTACTTGTGCTTCACTTATTCACATGTGTGCTTCACTTATTCACATGTATACTTCATGCATATTGCGTGTATTCATGTGTATGCTTCATGCTTCCAATGTATAATTCATGTGTTCATGTCTATTCTTCATGATTCATGTGTATACTTCATGTATTTGCATGTATGCTCCATGATTCTTGAGTTCTATTGTTGTCTAGTGGCAAGGACTTTAACATCAAAAGGTTTCAAATGAACTGTTAGAGCTCCTTCCCATAAAAAATATCGTAGAAAAATGTATTTATTTTAATTCATGGTTGAGGCTGGCATCCAAAAACTAATGGTTATGATTCTAAAGCTTAGCAATAATTGCATTTGCATCTATAGAACAAGTGGATGTTTCAAACCTCATGGGCATATATATATATATGATGAAGAAGAAAACACAAATCATCCAAATTCACAAATTTAGATTACAAAAGACTCAGAAATCGGTTAACTCACAAATCAACAATAGCTTGTGTCAATTTGAACCGACTACAATTGCACTTTACAATAAAATCAAATTTGAAAATAAATCATCTTTGTTCAAATCTCCTGAAAAATCAACATTTACAATTTCAGGCAGCATTCTTGCCTTTCAACGCTTCATCTTCCTATTTTCTGTCCATCCCTCTTTCTCTCTCTTGTGCTCATTTCACCTTAGGAAACTAAATTCCTCCTATCCAAGCAAACCTCCTTTATTATTCTCCCTTATGCCTCAACATTCTTCCTATCAATGACTCAAGCTTTATTCCTTGCATCTTTTTTTCTTCTACACAAAAATTCACTCCTCCTCTACTCGCTATAGCATGCCGCCTCCTATTTTCTCTTTTTGTTGCTCAAGATATATATTTAACCCAAATGTCTACATCTACATTTATTTGTAAATTAAATCTATTAAGCCCAACTTGTAGTGGCATCGCTCCACTGCTGCTCTACTTATCTTCCTTTTCTCAATACAAATCTCTGCCATTCTCCATGGTGCGGGTTCCATTTGCTAATTCCCTTCACCACCGTCCCTCTTCTTTTAAATCTATTCCATCAAAGTTACATAATTTATTCACTTCTCAAGCCGCCTCCATCATATTCGACAATATCCCTCTTTGGTTTTTGTTTTCTACAAACAAGCAAATCTAAACTTTGTTTGAGCTTCTACATTCTACGCCTTCCCTTATACTGTGTGGTCTTTTGGTTGCTTCTTCTTCTTCCCACGTTGGCTTCCTTCACAAGCTCTTGTCTACCTTTTATTTCTTTTAAATGCATCAAAATGATCCTCCTATTTTTCCCACAAGGGATAATCTCCTGCTAGCCTCCTTTGCACGAGCTTAAACCCTCTCCAGGCTGTGCAAATTTGTGTCTTTCTTACCTCATCCTTTTCTTGTTCAATGTATTTTATATCATTTGAATCTTCCATTTGGTGCGACCTTTGAGTTGTAATCAGATTTTTTATTCAACTACTATCTTGGAGCATTTCATTTTATCCTCATGGCTTTTAATATTACTCTCCATTTTTAATTTTTCTTAAACTTTTGTCTTCACACATGGAGAGTGGAATCAAAATTTAAATATTTATACAAATTTATTCCAAATAAAAATTTAGAGGAATCAATAAACAAGATGCTTGGAGGTTTGAATCAATGGCAATAACATAAAAAATGGCACCAAAAACTGAAAACAAACCAAAATGGAAGTGTATAGTCATTAAATTGTACCCCTTGCAATTTCACATACATTCTTGTATCCGTTTTAGTGTCCACTACCTTAGGATTCATGTAGGTTCATTTTAGCCCTTAAATCATCCTTTTTCCCTTCTCAAGATGTTCCAACACCTCTTATCAACAACTACCCTAGTGCGTTTGCTTTGCATCGAACCTTATGCTTTTCCCATTCATGTTGTTTTGTAGCGTGACATCCTCAGACACTAGCACGATGTGCGAATGTCTGTATGACACGCTAGCATCCTATGATGTCTCAACATTCAAACAACCATTTCCATGCATGTTGGCCACTTGTTAGCAAGTTTTATCAGTGGTAACGATTGGGGATGCCCTAAAACAACTTACGAAGCTTCTATTCCCTCCTATTCTCTCTTTTTAATCCATTCATTCAATCCATTTGGCTCTCCTTGGGTTCTACCTTGAACTCTCTTCTTCTTTATCACTCTCTCTTGCTTGCGCAACTCCATACAACTTTCTATAACAAAAATCTCACATCATTGCAACACCCTTTGTAGCACTTTTGGCTCTTGCAGCTCCATCTCCCTTATCTCATACTTGTGAGCATCTTGGGATTTTACACATCCTCTATCTATTACATCTACATATCATGATATGGGTTCTCCTCCTCGAGTAGGGATTGCTTTTATCACCTCTTTTGTGATACGGGTTCTCCTCTTCGAGCAGGGTTTTCATTTATCACTCATACTTTGTGGTACAGGTTCTACTCCTGAGCAAGTTTTTCTTTCACCACATGCTTTTTCCATTTCCGTTCATTTCTCTCTTTCTATCTGGCTGTCTATGGAGGTGGGAATACCAAAATGGGGGTTTAGCTGAGGCAAACCCCTATACAACCTCAAAAATTTCTCTAGATCTTTCATATGCAAGTATTGAAGGCATT
The DNA here is from genome assembly GCA_007115665.2 of Sequoiadendron giganteum. Taxonomy (NCBI): domain Eukaryota; kingdom Viridiplantae; phylum Streptophyta; class Pinopsida; order Cupressales; family Cupressaceae; genus Sequoiadendron; species Sequoiadendron giganteum. The sequence continues at coordinate 100,422,008 of CM021106.1, forward strand.
CACTTGCTGGAGGCTTCATCATTCATGTGGTTGTAAGCACTTTCTTTCTTCTCTCTATGTTTATCACTTATACTTCTTTATTTTAGTTCTGTGGTACTTTTCTACTTTCTTGCATTCTGGTAGTTCTTAGTAGTTGGGATAGAAGTAGTCACTTTTCCATTTTCTATGAAAAACTTTCTTTCTAGCTCATACAAGACAATAACATGCTTCTGGGATGCTAGTGCACCATGCTATCATCTATATTCCACACTGTCATCCTTTGGCCGAGAGCTTATTAGTTTGTCCAAAGAATCTTCGTGACCCGCCCTTTGAAATTCTAGAACTCTCACCGTTATTCCTTGAGGTAGTTTAGGGTAGTTTTTCCCGTGAGTCTCTCTAAATGAAGATAAATCATGAATAGTGAACCCCCCTTATCTATAGGAAGAAAATCAAATAAACTATTTTTTTTTGGTTGATGTGGATCACGCGTGAACCCAGATACTCTTGCATCAATAGTTAGATGATCTGCTAGTTGAATGTAGCTCAGAGTGATTCAAAATGTTTGGGTGTGAAAGAGGACCATGCCTAGCATAAAATTACCCACCCAGATATTTTGAAATAGTTCGTTTGGTGACACAAGTTGCAGAATGAAAGTTGCCCCACTTTGCAACTTTCAACTACTTGCATTTGACAAATTTTTACCCAAATGAAAAGTTGCCACCATGGGAAAATACCTCTAACATAGAAAAACCAAGAGAGGTTATTATAGAGGGGCCCAACAAAAACCCATAGGTTTATACAAGAAGTTTCTAAGTGTTACGGTATGTGAGTAACAACATGCTGAAGTTTGCAGTCATTTTGCACTTTGGACTCTTAACAAATTCTGCCAGTTGAATCTAGCTTGGAGTGATTCAACGTGTTTGGATGTGAAAGATGACCATTCCTAATGTAAATATTTCCACTTGAATGTGTTGGAACAAAATTTTGGTCACACGAGTTTCAGAATGAAAGTTGCACCACTTTGCAACTTTCAACTACTTGCATTTGACAACTTTTTCTCCAAGTGAAAAGTTGCTGCCACGAAAAAATGCCTCTGAGATAGAAAACAATGAGAGGAATTATTAGAGAGGGGCCCAATATGAATCCATAGGTTTAGATGAGAATTTTCTAAGAATCACGATATCCGAGTAACAACATGCTAAAGTTTACAACCATTTTGCACTTTCAACTCTTAAGGGATTCTACTGGTTGAATGTAGCTAAAAGTGATTCAGCATGTTTGGGTTCAAAAAAGGACCATGCCTAGCATAAACTTACCCACTCGGATGCATCGGAATAGTTCATTTGGTCACATGAGTTGCAAAACAAAAGTTGCACCACTTTGCAACTTTCAACTACTTGCATTTGACAAATTTTTCTCCAAGTCAAAATTTTCCACCACAAGAAAATGCCTTTGAAATAGTGAAAAATAAGAGAGGTTATTGTAGAGGGACCCAACACGATCCCATAGGATCAAATAAGAAGTTTATAAGCATCACGATAACTGAATAGCAACATGTTGAAGTGTGCAACCATTTTGCACTTTGGACTCTTATGGGATTCTGTCGGTTGAATGTAGCTCAAAACAATTCAACGTGTTTGGCTACAAAAGAGGACTATGCCTAGTGTAAACGTACCCACTCGAATGTGTCAGAATAGTTCAATTGGTCACATGAGTTGCAGAATGAAAGTTGCACCACTTTGCAACTTTCAACTACTTGTATTTGATAATTTTTTCTCCAAGAAAAAAATTGCCACCACAGGAAAGCATCTCTAAGATAGAAAAAACTGAGAGAGGTTATTGTAGAGGGGCCCAACACAATCCCATAAGCTTAGATGAGAAGTTTCTGAGCATCATGGTATCCGAATAACAACATGCTAAAGTTTGTAGCCATTTTGCACTTTGGACTCTTAAGGGATTCTACTGGTTGAATGTAGCTCAGAGCGATTCAACATGTTTGGGTGAAAAAGAGGACCATTCCTAACATAAATATACCCACACAGATATGTCATAATATTTCATTTGGTCACATGAGTTGCAAAATGAAAGTTGCACCACTTTTCAACTTTCAACTACTTGCATTTGATAACTTTTTCCCCAAGCGAAAATTTGCCACCATGGGAAAATGCCTCTGAGATAGCAAAAACTGAGAGAGATTATTGTAGAGGGGCCCAACATAATCTCATAGGCTCAGATGAGAATTTTATAAGCATCAAGGTATCCGAGTAACAACATGCTGAAGTTTACAACTTTTTTACATTTTGGATTCTTTAAGGATTCTGTCGGTGGAATGTAGCTCAGAGCGATTCAATGTGTTTGGGTGTAAAAGAGGACCGTGCCTAGCATAAACATACCCACTCGGATGTGTTAGAATAGTTCATTTGGTCACGTGAGTTGCAAAACAAAATTTGTACCACTTTGCAACTTTCAACTACTTACATTTGACTTTTTCTCCAAGAAAAATTTACCACCATGGAAAAATGCCTCTAAGATAAAAAAATGAGAGATATTATTGTTGAGGGGCCCAACGCAATCCCATAAGATTAGAAAATAAGTTTTTAAGAATCATGGTATCCGAGTAACAACATACTGAAGTTTGCAACCATTTTGCACTTTAGACTCCTAAGGAATTTTGCAAGTTGAATGTAGCTAAGAGTGATTCAATGTGTTTGGGTGTGAAAGAGGATAATTCCTAGTGTAAATTTACCCACTCAGATGTTTTAGAACATTTCGTCTGGTCACACAAGTTGCGGTTACAACTTTCAACTACCTACATTTTACAACTTTTTCTCCAAACGACAATTCATCACCATGAAAAAAATACTTGGACGAGATAGTGAAAACAAAAAGAGGTTATTTTAGAGGGGCCCAAGATGATCCCATAGGCTTAGATGAGAAGTTTCTAAGTTTCACGTTATCCGAGTAACAATATGCTAAAGTTTGTGTTGCCATTTTGCACTTTGGACTCTTAAGGGATTCTACCCGTTAAATGTAGCTCGAAGCGATTCAAAATGTTTGAGTGTGAAAGAAGACCATGCCTAGCATAAAATTACTTATTCAAATGTTTCAGAACAATTCATTTGGTCACACGAGTTGTAGAACGAAAGTTGCACCACTTTGCAACTTTCAACTACTTGCATTTGACAACTTTTTCCCCAAGTGAAAATTTGTCATCATAGGAAAATGCCTTTGAGATAGTGAAAAATGAGAGAGGTTATTGTAGAGGGCCCAGCACAATCCCATAGACTCAAATGAGAAGTTTCTAAGCGTCACGGTATCCGAGTAACAACATAATGAAGTTTGCAACAATTTTTTGCACTTTGGACTCTTAAGGGATTTTGTCGTTTGAATGTAGCTCGAAGCGATTCAGCATGTTTCGGTGAAAAAAAGGATTGTGCCTAGCATAAGCGTACCCACCTAGACATGTTAGAACTATTTGTTTGGTCATGCGAGTTGCAGAATGAAAGTTGCACCACTTTGAAACTTTCAACTACTTGCATTTGACAACTTTTTTGCCAAGCAAAATTTTTCCACCACGGGAAAATTCCTCTGAGGTAGCAAAAACTAAGAGAGATTATTGTAGAGGGGATCAACACAATCTCATAGGCTCATACGAGAAGTTTCTAAGCATCATGGTATCTAAGTAACAACATGCTGAAGTTTGCAACCATTTTGCACTTTGGAATTTTAAGAGATTCAGTTGGTTGAATGTAGCTCAGAGCAATTCAACATGTTTGGGTGCAAAAGAGGACCGTTCCTAGCATAAACGCACCCACTTGGATGTGTCAGAATAGTTTTTTTTGTCACATGAGTTGTAAAATAAAAGTTGCACCACTTTGCAACTTTCAACTACTTGCATTTGACAACTTTTTCCCCAAGAAAAAAATTGACACCATGGGAAAATGCCTCTGAGATAGTAAAAAATGAGAGATTTTATTGTAGAGGAGCCCAACATGATCCCATAGGCTTAGACAAGATGTTTTTAAGCATCATGGTATCCGAGTAACATCATGTTGAAGTTTGCGGCCATTTTGCACTTTGAACTCTTAAGGGATTCTACTGGTTGAATGTAGCTCATAGTGATTTAGTGTGTTTGGGTGTGAATGAGAACCATATCTAGAATAAACGTACCCACAAGGACATGTCAAAATAGTTCATTTGGTCACATAAATTGTAGAATGAAAGTTGCACCACTTTCCATCTTTCAACTACTTGCATTTGACAACTTTTCCCCTAAGAAAAAAATTTCTACCATGGAAAAACGCCTTTGAGATAGTGAAAACTAAGAGAATTTTTTGTAGAGGGGCTGAACATGAACCCATAGGCACAGACAATAAGTTACTAAGCATCACGGTATCAGAGTAACAACATGCTAGAGTTTGTAGCCATTTTGCACTTTGGACTCTTAAGGGATTCTATCGGTTGAATGTAGTTCAGAGTGATTCAACATATTTGGGTGTGAAAGAAGACCATGCCTAGCATAAACATACCCACCTGGATGCATCAGAACAGTTCATTTGGTCACATGAGTTAAAAAATGAAAGTTGTACCACTTTACAACTTTCAACTACTCACATTTGACAACTTATTCCCCAAGGAAAAAATTGGCACCATAGGAAAATGCCTCCGAGATAGAAAAAACTGAGAGAGGTTATTGTAAAGGGGTTCAATGCGATCCCATAGGCTTAAAAGAGAATTTTTTAAGCATCGCGGTATCCGAGTAACAACATGTTGAAGTTTGTAACCATTTTGTAGTTTTGACTCTTAAGAGATTTTGTCGGTTGAATGTAGCTTGGAGTGATTCAGTGTGTTTGGGTGTGATAGAGGACTATGCCTAGCATAAGCATACCCACCTAGATGCATTGGAACAACTCGTTTTGTCACATGAGTTGCAAAATGAAAGTTGCACCACTTTGAATCTTTCAACTACTTGCATTTGACAACTTTTTCCCTAAGAAAAAAATTGCCACAATGAGAAAATGCCTTCGAGATAGTGAAAACCGAGAGAGGTTATTTTAGAGGGGCCAACACGAATCCATAGGCTTAGATGAGAAGTTTCTAAGTGTCACAGTATCCGAGCAACAACATGTTGAAGTTTGTAGCTATTTTGCACTTTAGACTCTTAAGGGATTCTGTCAGTTGAATGTAGTTTAGAGTGATTCGATGTGTTTGGGTGTGAAAGAGGACCATTCCTAGCATAAAAATATCCACTCAGATGTGTATAAATAGTTTGAAAACCTTAGGTACCTAAGTATGGTACCATTGAAACTATATCTTTTTTGATTTGTCTTAATGGTGTAAGCATAGCATCATGATATTTTCCTTCTTTTATGGATTTTCCTCTACCATGACTAAGTGATTGTCCTCTTAGGTTTGTTAATCACTCACTGCATTATTTCCATGCTATGGACAAGAAACTTCTATCATGAACAAGGATGTAGTACATAGACTTGTAACATACTCTTTATGACACAAATTATTGATGACTACCCTTGTTTGTTAGCATTGTGACTATCTCTTGCACACTTTCCTTGTAACTAGCTTTCCTATTCGGTAGGGGTAGCATATGCCTCATTTCTATGAGGCATACACTACCCCTACCGAATTGGAAAGCTAGTGAGCTCACTAGCTTTCCAAGATCACTAGCGTTGAATCCAAGAACCTGCAACCCTATCCTTCACCAATTATAGAATTTAGAAATACATTTTAATTTATTGAAAAAAATCTAATTTTGAGTCCTAATTTAATGAAGGAAAATATATAAATTGATGTTCTAGGATCCCCTTTGAAAAAATGGTAACAATCGACCTAGATTATGTTGAATCAAGAGTGAAGGAAATACAAATTCTATATGTTATGACTGAATGTCTATGATTGTTATAACAAATTGAGGGAAATGGATTGTCTTGTGATACCTCAAAATTATCAAGTTACTAAAAATAAAATTTGTTTATCACACATAAAGACCCTATTGTTATCTAACTTTGTAAATAAACTCTTTGAAACCTTAGATTGTGAGAAACATAAATTGAAGAAATAAGACTAAAACCCTATGTGTTTTAACAAACCACTAGTATTCATGATTTTTAAAACCTTATGAAGCCATCAAAAACCTTACGTACCTAAGTGTGGGGATATTGGCTCAAAGACCTAGTTTCAAAACTAAAAAAATAATAGAGTATGTATTAATGACAACAAAACCCTAGAATAGAACAACTTTTACAAACATCATAAAAAAATCTTAAAATCTCAACATGAAAATCCTAGGATTTTGAATGCCAAGGTCAAATATTTTGAATTATATCAAATCTAAACTTAGTGGTGCCTTGCAATAATGAAAATGGTAATTTTTTTATATGAAATTCTCTATACCAGCCCATCAATTCCTTGAAAAGATAAAATATGTTATAAGACTACTTGAGCACACCTTGGAGGGGTTCAATCACTTGCAATCTATGAGGCATACGCTGCCCCTACCTTGTCAACCCTACCAAATTGGAAAGTTAGTGAGCTTGGCAAGCTAGTGAGCTCACTATCTTGCCAATTCAGTAGGGTTGACAAGGTAGGGGCAGCGTATGCCTCATAGAAATTGGGAATTGTGGCGATGTAAGACAAGGTAGGGGTAGTGTATGTCTCGTAGAAATGGGGACTCACAGTGATGTAGGGGTAGTGTATGCCTCATAGAAATGGGGACTCATGGTGATACAGTGATGTAAATCACTGTGAGTCCCAATTTCTATGAGGCATACGCTGCCTACCTTGTCAACCCTACCGAATTGGAAAGCTAGTGAGCTTGGCAAGCTAGTGAGCTCACTAGCTTGCCAATCAGAGGGTTGACAAGGTAGGGGCATGCCTCATAGAAATTGGGACTCGTGGTGATGTAAGACAAGGTAGGGGTAGTGTATGCCTCATATAAATGGGGACTCTTAGTGATGTAAATTACCGTGAGTCCCAATTTCTATGAGGCATACACTGCCCCTACCTTGTCAACCCTACCGAATTGGAAATCTAGTGAGCTCACTAGCTTGCATTAACATTGATGAAAGCTCTTAGGTTATCCAAATTAGTTTAAAATAAAAGTTTTCCCACAACCGTCACTAATAATGAATTTGAATCTATTATGTCATGTTTTCCATTTTATATCTTCAAGCTCCTAAAAATTAAACTTTTACATGCAACATCCATCTAATTTAATGTTGAATTCTATGTGTAACAATGAAGATTAATAAAATCATCAAATGAATGGTCTAAAAATTGTCAAAACAAAAAAAAAACTCAATATAAACATTTACCTAAAATGAAATAGAGTGAATTCCACTAGCCATGCTGGAAATGGACTACTATAAGCAATGCAAATAGAATTCATAAGAAAATTTATGTTAAGTTGATGTCATTTATATAAGTTTAAACATGAATTCATCTAAATTATGTCATTTTTTTTCATTTTTTTCTTCAAACTCATAAAAATTAAACTTTTTTATGCAACTCCATCTAATTCAATGTTGAATTCTTTGTCCAATTGTTATGATTAATAAAATCATTAGAGGAATTCAGTTTATATTATCCAAATAAAATAAAATATTAAATATAAACATTTCAATATTACCAAAATGAATATATTACTTCAGATAATGTAAAATGATGTAGAAACTCCAAAATGTCTTCTTCAACGTTGTCTAGCATGTAGATTGGTGGTAAAAAGGTGATGCATTAAGCATATATTGGTACAACATGTTGGGGATAAGGAGTTGGTTTTGTCATCATAGATCAGCATCTAAGACACTAGTGCCTTAGTGATTTTCATTTTTATCACTTCAAAGACACAAACAACTATGCCATAAAGCAGAAGTAGGCACAGTCGATCCCCCATTGACCCTCTGAGAAAAGTAAATGCTTAACTTATAATAGATTCAACACAAGCATAGATTCAAGAATATGAATCAAACAACATGAAAGAAAAACATGTGGACACACAAATTTATGTGGGGAAAACCCTTTAAAAACCCTACCCTCCAAAATACTCAACTCACATGTATTAATCAGTAACTGAAATGGTTACAATACAAAACCAGAGCTATGCTCTTCAGGAGAATACATCTTGTCCATCTAGAGAAGGTAGGCAACACGAAATAGAAACATCACATAGTTATAATGTCCTCATGACATACTGTGTAGATTCTCTTTAGCTCCTCACAAATGACTGTCATAGCTAGCCTCATGGCCAGCCTAGCCTCTTGGCCTCCACAGGTTCACATCCTTCCAGTTCTGAGAGTCTAAGTGTTCATGGTAAAATACTGCTCGAACACTCTCAGTTTCTCTCTCTTCACTCATCCTCGATCTGAATGCACACATAATTTCTTATACCGTGTGCATACCTATTCAGCCTACCCTTGCCAAAAACGATTATCAAGATAATAAATTATCCACCTGCAAGCTTTCTATTTCTGATAACGTGCACTGCTTAATCCACAAGCATCGAGCTGGACAACATTAAATTTGGTCTCAGACATGTTCATCAACCTTGCTTCAATAATGTAGCTCAATCGCACATCAGAAAAAAATACAACTTCTTCCAATCACATCTTCAAGATCTTTCCACGTATCGCCATTCCATTTACCTATCACATTTGATAACCAATCATAACTATCCAACTCAGTTAACCGAGTTCCGAGCTCATCCAAGCTCTTACCGTGTTACCCCCAAGCTCCTTTGATCCAGTTGCGGGACAACAATGAGCTTGCCCAAGCTCACCCAACCATCTACCTCGATACCGCTGCCCCATCGGACTTGCCTTGTGATATGGCGATAAGCCATCTAGGCTCGCACCTTGACTCCACCGCACTACTGCACCCTTGTCTGAGTCACCTCGCAGTATGGCGGTGAGCCATCTTGGCTCGCACCATGACTCTGCTGCACTACTGTGCCCTTGTCTGAGCTGCCTCGTGGTATGGCGGTGAGCTTGTTCGAGCTCATCCTTAGCCATCCTGTGCTACCGCCGAGTCACCTGAGCCTTACCACGGTATGGTGGTATCTACCTGGCAAACCGTTGGCGGTCTCACTGCGGCCACTGCGGTGAGAGGACCCATCGCTTATGGTATGGCGATAACCATTGAGCCCACCATTGGTGGTCTCACCGTGGACACCGTAGTGAGGGGGAACACTGCTAGCAGTATGGCGATAATCGCCAAGCCAGGTTGCTAGCAGCCTTACTGCGCCATGGTGGTGAGAGAACTCACCGCGTGCGATAAGGCGGTAACCGCCAATGCAGGCTGCAAATGGTCTTACCATGCCACTGCGGTGAGTTAACTCATTAGGTACAGTAAGGTGGTAACCGCCAAACAGACACCACCAAGACCAAGCCAGAACGCTGTGGTAAAGGCCAAAACATGAAGGAAAAATCCAAATCTTCAAGGGAAAAGACTAGAAAGTTGAGTCAAAATTTCCCGACAATCTCCCACTTGTCAAAGAATTTCAAGCTCACTCCAAACACAAAAAACAAGGACTAGCACCATGCTTCCACGCTCCAACCAAGACCCCTGCAATGACATCAAAAAATGTCCACCATCTCAGGTAACAACTCCAAACACAGGAACACTCCAACGTGAAAAAACACCAGTCTCGAGAACGTAAACAACTAATCCTTCAGGCGGCAAAGGCACAAAAAAAAAAACTATGAAGCACAACATGAACACAAAAACCATTCTCCTAAACAAGACAAACCATCAACTCGAATCGCAACCAGAAAACTGACCTCCCTTATCCAACTGATCAAACCCACTCGATTGAAAACTAGCACCCACAACTCATTCTAAAACCATTCAATCACCCATACCTCTCATTATGTACATTTGTAAACTCATGCCATCACACAACCAACCCGACAACAACAAACACAAGCACCATGTGTCAACCAGTCAAAAGACTACACACGTACAGGTACTCCCACTGAGAGGTACTATCTAGATGAATGCAAACAAAGCACCATCACAAGTGATCCAGGCATACCAAGTCCACCAATCACCTACACAAAGAAATGAGAAACCATGTAGTTCCAAGGAACAACCACACTAATCTACACCACCTGCAACCACCTGCTACAATAAACTTTTCTCTCAAATTTCTTCCACAATTCTTCCAAAATCCTCCATATCTGATTGAGGAAAGAAGCACATGAATCTTCGTGTCATCACCCAAGTGACAACACATGACCACAAACTGTGACAAACTCAGCTCCACAAGAGCATCTCACATCTAAAGTCATATGAAAACAAACATACATGAAGAAAAGACCATATTTGAGAGAAACAACAAATCAAAACATGTAGCATCCTCCTACATACACTTCTAAATGGGAGTTGTGTCAAGAGAGATCTTCTTCACATCCCAAAGGGAAAATCCATAACAACACCCAACAAATCCATGGATGTAAGCACCTCAAAGAAGATCAGACTAACCCATGTAACCATCTCCTATCAGTCCTCAAAAGAACAAGGAGATAAAAAATGTTGTCCAACTTTCATTATGAATCCTCCAGAATCTCAAAATAGCTCAATATTCATATCCATGAAAGATAAAGCATAACACACATCTGAAACATATAATGGGTGAATACCTTTCAAATAACTTCATTTCCGAGCATACCAAGAAGAAAAGAAAAGATGCTCCTCCAAGATATGCAAGCCACCGTGACTTACCCAAGAGAAATTTCCTTCATTCTCAAAATAATTCCAGCCTCACCTAATTCTCCATGCATCCATGAGCACCAACAGCCTGTCATCTCATGCTAACTCCAAACTGCAATACTGCAATAAACATGAATTCCTCTAGCATATGACCAATGTACTCAAAACAAAGAGAAAACCTAGACCACTGTCAAAGCTCCAAAACCTAGGACAAGAACTTATCATGACATGATGATCTACATATCTCCATTAGGAGATACCATGCTTCAAGTGAACAAGCCATGGTCTCAAGAGAAAAGCAACATGCCAAAACTCTAATGCACAAGCAAGAGTATACATGACATAAAGCAAACAAAATCTAAACCAACATCACCTGTCAAGCACCACCATCATCTCAACCAAAGACTACCAAGGTCCTTCATGGCTCCAAGATGCTGCACATCTTCAAATAGTGACCATGTAGATGTGAAAGAACTCTTTTGCATCAACAAGATCTAAGAGTCTGTTGGAACTGTAGAAATTTTAAATTTTACAGCCTATTGCATTTGTGAGGTTCCATCATTAAAACCCTTACACTAAGCATAAAGTCTCCTCATGTCATTAATTGGCCTATTCTATGTTGTTTGACCCTTCTTGAATTCACTTGCTCCCTTTTGTTTCATTAAAAGATCCCTATCGGCAAGACATGGTAGAAGTCTTCCCGAGATGTGTTATCATTAACATGTATTGGTTGTAGATAGTCGGCGGGACTTTGCAGAATGTTTTGGCAACTAAAAGACTCATACCGACATATGTTGGAGCATCGTCATAACATCACAGCGAACTTAGTAAGTCTTGCCGACTGGAATATGGAGGGGTCGTTTCGGCCTAACTAATAAGTATCGGCATGAAGTCATAGCGACATCCTTATGTCTTGCCGATTGACTTATATGCAAAATATTTCGATGCGACTTAAAATCTTCGGGGAGAGTCTTGGCGAGGTCACATTCGTTTTGCTGAACTTGATGTAAGGAAATCTTGGGATTGCTGGAAAAGGTATTGGTGTCTTGCTGACTCGAAATATATACCGATGGAGATATGTATTGCTAAGAAAAGGATCCTTCGGCGTAAGCTTCATCGAGGTTCAAATGTTACATCGACAAAGTGGTTCGAGTTAAGTCTCACCGAATGAAAGAAGTCTATGGAGATGTTTTCAGTAAGACATTTGATATCGGTATGAGTCTTCCCGAAGCTTTATTGTCTTGCTGAAAATATAATTTCAGTTATAGTTTTTCGGTGAGATAGTTCAGAGGATATGCCGAAGTGTTAATTTTTCGGCCAGAACGGTAAATTTTCTTGGTAACCACAGTGTGAAGGTACGATGCTATTACAACAATTGTAAAGAAGTGGCAGGTCAATTTGACATCTTGGCTGAATCAGTTGTGGGGAAAGTTTTCCTCTACTATGAATGCAATAAAAGAGCATGAGAGGATGAAGGAACGGGTAATGGATAAATTTCAAGAATTGACCATGCGTAATGAGGTTGGTAGCACTACAACTGAAGGAGCAAATAATATTATCAGTCGTCATCAGAATTTTTATGATGAGTTGCTCGGGGACAAAAATGGATTGACTGAAGTTGCTAATACAGTTATGGTTACACTTTTTGATGCTAAAGGAGAAGTCAAGGATGCTGCTAGGTGGAGGAACGAGTGTGGTGCGATGCTGAAAGAGGTTATGAAGACATCCTCTGCGGAAGATACATCTCTAGAAGACATGAGTGAGCGGGTGGAAGATATGATTAGAATGGAAACCGCAATTCGGAATGCCGTTGAAGATGCGGATACTTTTAATTGTCAAGATTACTTGGATTACCTTGCTACAACTCACTTATGGTTAACAAGGGCTTAATTGTCTTCAAAGCTTTTCGTATTTTGTTTAATCTTATTTCTGAAGGGACGCGTCCTTTCATAGTCTGCATGTATAAAAGCCGCTTTCAAGAGACAAAAGAGTGGGGGCTTTTTGTAAAAAAGGGGGATAAGACTGGTAGCATATGAAAATGATGGAGCTATCAAAAGAACAAAATTTTAATATAATGGCGTAACATTTTCTAGCATCAGTTGTTTATGGTAATTATAATTAGTATTATTGAGGTTGTCTCCTTATTTTGTGTTTCCTGGTTGTTTGGATTTATGTAAACAAGTTTTTACATCATTCATCAATGCACATTTGCTATATTTGTATGATCAATTCATTGTTTCTTTCCAGCAAAGATTAAAATTCTTTACGTTGATCATAATAAATAGGGAATATAAATTGGGATTATTAAGAAGAAACTCAGTGATCATAAATGGCATGTTTATACAAGTTATAAACCAAATAAAATACTAAACAGCTTGAATGTTTGCCAGTAAAATAAACCCGTCTTTGAAATTTTCTTGACTCCATAAATCCCATAAGGCACTGGTCTTACTTCTCAGTTTAAGTTTCATTCACATTCTCCACGCTTGTTAAGTTTTTAGTCTATCCTTTTCAAATATTGGTATGTACTAATCATTAAATCCAGTGTTAATTCATTTCAGAATTGCCATTGTAGATTAATTGAATAAGATTGAGCTTTCCTGAGTCAATTAGGTATACCCACCTAGGTTCAGGATTACCTTAAAGAGTAGAAGGTTGAGTTTTCTTAACCTTGTCTGTTACCCTAAAGCGTATCAAGAAGTTGGCATCTTCTTGAGGCATCTAGCCTGCATTTTTGAGAGATAACAGAGTCCTCAAGAAGCATCTGAACACCAAAGAAGATCATTCATCACCAAGTGATGAATCCATAGTCACTGCTAAAGCTCCCACTAAAACGTGACACCAAAATTTCCAAGCATCATGACCAACCATCTGCTGATCTGAGAACCTCTAGGTACAAATGACAACATTTCCATCAAAAAACAATGTCGAACAACACCAAGATCATGCAAACCACACCATCACTATCAAAAGCTTACACTAACTAGTGTATCCAACTCTTCATGACAACATGATACACACATGCTACTGGTCCATAACTGACTATTCAGGTACTCAAACACCATTCCTCTTCTCATCTCAAAACAACCATGCTAATGCACAAGTGACCACAGACAGGTCAGCTAACAAATCTGCACCACACAGTTACAATAACTGAGATAATCAAAGAGAACAACCCACATAGACAATATGACTCAATCATCAGATCAAAAATAAATCTGATTTGCCAATCACATCCACAGCTCAAGCACCATAGTCTGGAAAACCAGCAAGCACACCACAAGAATGTTGAAAGAGAAACTCATTCCAACATTCCCATGCATAGAAGACAACACACCTCCTCAAGATACATGTCAAACTGCAACTATCTCATCTAGTCACACCCCAAAAACCAGGGTCTAGAAAATAACAGAACATCAGCTCCACAAGTCACAAGTTTTACTTGACTGTGCAAAACCTGCAAAACCACAGTGTTTATAAAACACCCATGCACGTCCATATTCATTGCTCCTCTAGACGACTCAGGATTCTACACACAACCATCACGGTTAACCAGAACAATGAAAAGAAACCATGAAAACGCATGATAGACTTTTTAAGGAAAATCTACAGAAAATCTCCAGAGCCAAAGACATGAATCTGAACCATGTGAGTGCAAGACACAGGTAAGAACGAAACAACATGTCCATTTCAGACTAGTTCCAAAAACCAGAGTCATGCATAAGCATACAAGAGAGCCAGGCTATTCAGAAGTTTCCAATCACTAGGATCAACTTCATAGCCTCCATGCAATCAGAGCAATAGAGAAACTGCCTTTAGTGCTAAGTCAGAACACCCAACACAAAATAAATACACCATGGCTAAAAAGAAACTCAAGCAACTCCATACCACTAGGGAACCTTTCACATAGACACCCAGTATGAAACCACACTTCGCTACAACACAACCACAAGCACATCTCATGCCCTTTGCATCAGGAATATTTACTGCGAGCCAGGAGCCTCAGACCATATTGGAAAAATATGATCAACTCTAGTAAACTCCAGTGTCTTTCAAAACTGTGTGTTGAATCAAAATAGCAACTTCCACTCATCGAAGGATCAATCACCAACTGATTTCTCCAGATTTCCTCAAGCTTTCTAGGATAAGAAATCATCATAGGAGAAATACCTAGAACTTCAGTAACCAGGAGAAGGCTTTGACACCACTTGTTGGTATCATCAAGCCTTGACCTCCTTCAACAACCTTTGATACCACTTGTTGGGGATAAGGAGTCGGTTCTATCATCATAGATTAGCATCTAAGACAATAGTGCCTTGGTGATTTTCATTTTTATCACTTCAAAGACACAAACAACTATGCCATAAAGCGAAGGCAGACATAGTTGATCCCCCATTGACCCTCTGAGAAAAGTAAATGCTTAACTTATAACAGCTTCAACACAAGCATAGATTCAAGAACATAAATCAAACAACATGAAAGACAAAACATGTGGACACCGAGATTTTCGTGGGGAAAACCCTTTAGGGTAAAAAACCCCACCCTCCAAAACACTCAGCTCACATGTATTAATCAGTAATTGAAATGCTTACAATACAAAACCAGAGCTATGATCTTCAGGAGAATACATCTTGTCCATCTGGAGAAGGTAGGAAACACAAAACAAAAATATCACATAGTTACAATGTCCTCATGACATACTATGTAGATTCCCTTTAGCTCCTCACAAATGACTATCATAGCTAGCCTCATGGCTAGCCTAGCCTCTTGGCCTCCACAGGTTCACATCCTTCCATATCTGAGAGTCTAAGTGTTCATGGTCAAATACTGCTCGAACACTCTCATCCCCTCTCACTTCGCTCATCCTTGATCTGACTGCACACACGATTTCTTATATCGTGTGCATACTTGTTCCGCCTACCCTTGCCATCAACGGTCATCAGGATAATAAATTATCCACCTGCAAGCTTTCCATTTCTAATAACATGCACTGCTTAATCTACAAGCATCGAGCCACACAACATTAAATCTGGTCTTAGGCATGTCCATCAACCTTGCTTCAATAATGCAACTCAATCACACATAAAAAAAAAATACTTCTACCAATCAGATCTTAAAGATCTTGCCATGTGTTGCCATTCCATTCACCTATTGCATTTGACAATTGGTCAAAACTGTCCAAATCAGTCAACCGAGTTCCAAGCTCTTATCGCGTTACCTTGAGCTCCTTTGACCCAACCACATTATAATGGTGAGCTCGCCCGAGCTCACCCAACCATCTACTCACTACCGCTACCCCATCAAACTTGCCTCACGATATGGCGGTAAGCTATCTGGGCTCGCACCCTGACTCCACCGCACTACCTTGCCCCTATCTGAGTCGCCTCGTGGTATGGTGGTGAGCCATCTGGTATCGCACCTTGAATCCACTGCACTACCACGCCCCTGTCTAAGCTGCCTCATAGTATGGCGGTGAGATCATCTGAGCTCACCCTCATCCATACCGTGCTACTGCTGAGTCACCCGAGCCTTACTGCGATATGGTGGTATCCACCTGGCAAGCCGTTGGCGGTCTCATCGCGGCCACTGTGGTGAGAGGACCCACCGCATACAGTATGGCGGTAACCGTCAAGCCCACCATTGGATGTCTCACCACGGACACCATTATGAGGGGGACCACTTCCAGCAGTATGGTGGTAACTGCCGAGCCAAGCCATTGGTGGCCTTATCATGCCAATGCGGTGAGAGAACTCACCATGCACAGTAAGGCAGTAACCTCCAACACAAGTTGCAAGTAGCCTTACTATGCTACCACGGTGAGTGAACTCACAGCGCATGGTAAGGTAGTAACCGCCAGACAGATGACGCTAAGACCAAGCCAGATTGGTGCAATAAAGGCTAGAACATGAAGGAAAAAGAAAAATCTTCAAGGGAAAAGACCATAAAGTTGAGGAAAACTTTCCTAACACAACAGGGAGTCAACTGCATAAAAAATGTGTTTCTAAGTTGGATAAAACACTGAACCAGAAAAATGCAGAAGCATGTGGGCCTGAATCATGGGGTCAACCCCTATTTTATAGTTTCAAGGTAAAATACATTTGGCACTCACCAAATTTGGCGAGCGCCAAATGTGTTGATTTGAAATGTTCACCTTGCATAGAGAGGAAGGGAGTGAGACTAGAGATAGAGAGAGAGGTGATAGGAGTGAGAGAGATTAGTTTAGGTGTGAATCCTAATCCTATACCTGCAAAAACATGGCAAACAAGCACAATATTATATCAACATGTAAGTAAGAACAAGGATTCCCCATAAATCCATTTGCAATGCTGAAATAGGAAAGAAAATGAAGAAATGAATAGAGAAAGCAATGACATCCTATTCTAAGATGCAAACTCTTGATCCCATGGGGGAATTGGTGCCAATTATGTGTAGAAATTGGCCCTTTCCCAACTCCTTTGTAAGTTTTGATGATGATTTGATGAAGATTTGATCCACTTTGGTTGAATTCCTACATAACCTAGCTAAGAGCTCGATAAAAATAGATGAAAATGGATATGCTTGAAGATGAAATTGAGTATAGTGAGTTTACTCACATTGTGGATGATAGAATGAGAGGAAGAGTCTCTCATTTATAGATTTCCAAGTTGGAAGAATGAGTGAAATTGAGCAATGTGGGATCATTCATATCCAATGGCCAAGTGCCACTTGTCAAGATGTGAATGGAGGAAGGTTGTGCACATTTTGATGAATGAGCCAATAAATGATATTAGATTCAAATTTTGAATTTGAAAGTTGGCAAGTTGGAGAGAGAGAGGAATGGAGTTAATGTCACTTGGCTCAAGGCCAAGGAAATTTAAGAGGCATTAATGCCTTGTTGGAAGTACCCATCCCCTTTTGGAGGGATTTTTCAAATTTGAAGAATATTCCCTTTTGATGCCAAGTTGAGGGAAAATAGA
The DNA here is from genome assembly GCA_007115665.2 of Sequoiadendron giganteum. NCBI lineage: Eukaryota > Viridiplantae > Streptophyta > Pinopsida > Cupressales > Cupressaceae > Sequoiadendron > Sequoiadendron giganteum. Next base: position 100,439,665 of record CM021106.1, read on the forward strand.
TGAATTAATAAATTAATTAAATTGATTTATTGGTGCAAGTTGCAAAATCTAGAGGATTTTAGTGATTGAGATTAAATTAATCAATATTTGATCAATTTAATGAGAGATTAGGTGATTTGACAATTTTGACTTAGATTTTAGTGTTTATTTAAATCAAGATTGAGAGGAAAATGATTTAGACTTTAATTAAATAAAGATTTTAATTTATTTAACTAAAGGAGGGTGATGTTAGATTAAATTAAATAAGGTTAATTTATTTAATTTAAGGATATGACTTTAGAGACTTAATTAAGTAAAGTGAATTATTTAATTAAAAGAGGGATGATTAGATTAATTAAACAAAATGATTTATTTAATTAATAGAGGAGAATGACTTAATCAAATAAATAATGATTTATTCAATTAAGGGATGAAAGGTGATGACAAGCTGAGAAGGTGATTCAAGATGAAACGATGTTAGTAATTAGGATTAAGTGTGTCAGTATATTTTCCATGTCTACATTTTGCCCCTCTTTGAAGCAATGCACTTGTTCTATTGGTTCAAAGAATAAACTGTTGTGATCAAAGTTCAAAATTTTTCTGATTTTTTAGATGCCCCACTGTTGCCCCAGCAAGAAGGTTTATGCTGGTTTATTGCCCCCTCGAGAGATCGAGCAGAAATGTTTGATTTTCTAATAGAGATCGCGATAAAATGCGAGAGGAGTGGTTCTATTGATAAGAGGATGAAAGATAATTCTTTGATGTAGACAATTATGCTGATATATAGACAGTCATTGGCCATGGGTAGCCTTGTGTATATTTTGAGATCTCACACCTACTTTAGATATAAATGTTAGTAAAGATAGAAGAATAAGAAGAATACGATGATGAAAGGAGGATCCACAAGCCTACACTATGATGATGATGATGATTTGCTTACTAGGAGTTGGGATTTTAAAAGGGCCAATTAATTTATGTTTGATAACACACATAGGTATGATGCATCAAGGTATAAAGAACTGGGATGGCGTTGTACCTAGTGTGATGGAATTTGACTCGACAATCAAATAGGAGTATTTCTGCTCACACTTAGCATACAAAACCTCATTTAGGATGTAGTTCAAACATTCTAAACATCTCAGACCAAAACATAGAAAAGCAAGCCTTCCTATGTGGTCAACAAGATACTTAAAAACATCCTCCCTACAAACCAAACAAAGCATGCATGACTAAGTTATTTTACAAGAGTATCCCACAAGCACAACAGATAAAAAGATAATGATTGTTGCCCCATTCCTTTCTCTCTAAAATTGTTTTGTTTAGGAATCATCGAGAGGTCCTCGGAATGAGAGCAATAAGATAAATCCAAATAAAGGATAAAGTAAACAAACAAGCTAATGTTCTTCATACCACTAGCCAAGGCTAAACTAAGGTGATACCTGATGCTAATGTCCAGTGTAGGAAGGATGCATCTTAGGACATGTTGTGATCATGGTTTTAATGAGATTGATTGGATGATAAGCTATTGATACTTAAAGTTGATCAAATTGCTTGCTTATTGACCTAGACTTGAGACTTTGATAATTAGGGTGTTCACTTTGGAACCTGCTAGACTTGCTTCTGACTAACTCACCAAAGGATGAAGGTGATGATTGATTTATTAGGAATGATGATTATCGCGAGTGAGAGAGAGATGAGACCGATGCACCATTTTGGGTTTTTTCCAGATATTTGGATATTTTTGGTGGTTTTTGAAATGTTTTGAGATTGTTTTGATTTTCAAAATTTTCAATTTTTTTAGATTTTCGAGATTTAGACCAAGATACTAACTTAAAGACCTATCCTAGGGGGCTCAGGAGCTGATCCATAGATTATCCTTGCCTACGTTATATATGCAAAGACCACGTAGTTTGACTGATGACAAACTCAATTCAATGAAAAGATAGATGGGCAAATGGATTGCCAGATTGCGACGAACGCCTAAGGACTGACCTAAAATGTCTCAGGGGATGATCAAAGATCAACCTTGCCTACGTTCAAGGTCAAAGATGACGTAGTTCGATAGGATGACTCTACTTTTGATTTTTTAGATTTTTGACATGTTTTGAATGTTTTTGGATTTTGATATGATTGTTTGATGGATTTTCTAAATGTTTTTTATTTTTTGATGGATTTTTTGAATTTTTTTGGATTTTTGCATGATTTGGATATGGATATGATATTAGTGCTCTATTTTGGGATTTTGTTGAAAACAAGGCTAAGGTTGATTAATCAGATTGATGGATTGATAATGATAACATTGTTAAGGATACACAACAATGCAAGGATAGTGTTAATCAACATGAGGATTTCAAGATTGATGAGGATACCATTGTTGAGGATACACAAAAAGGCAAGGATAGCGTTAAGAAACATGAGGATTGAGAAGGATATCTCAAGATGATGATGGATTGATTGGATTTTGATTGATCAAAACTTTGAAGCTTGATTTGGAACAAAATTGTGTTGATGATTTGATGTGACGTTGAAGTACACATTAGATGCGACTGATATTGATTGTTTGGATTGATGTTCGATGAAAGATAAAGCTTGATAAGGAACACATTTTTGTTAAAATATGCCATGAGCTAGTGATTTGGATTCATGCTCAAAAATGTTTGACCAATTTTATTTCCAATTCACCACATAAGTTGGAAGATATAGATTAAGATTTATTCCCAAAGCGAGATGTAAACATCTACCCCCCAGTGTCTAGAAATTTTTGAAAGGCCATGGGTGGATTCTTGGAGAGATGGATGGATGGATGGATATGGTAAGCTCAAAAAGGATGCCAAGGATTATCTTGTGATAAGATAAGGTGTTCGAACAAAGGATGCTCATTTGGATAATGCTTCAAGGCTTAGATAACATTAGGTAGGATGGGATCAATGAAAATGACCCATGTCAAGATGTCTATCGTAACAAACTATAAAGTGTGAACCAATTTTTCATCGAGATTAAGATAAATTGGAGTATGGATGAAGATGGATAAAAATGGATTGGATAAATGGTTCATGGATGAATGGATTTATTATGGATGCGATGAGATGCTTCCAACTGAACTGGCACATGCAGATGCTCGATTCTACACATGATGCTTTTTTGACAAGTTTTCATCATGGTACTTGCCCAAAGTGCCACCGTAGTGGTTTTCACTAGAGGACAATTTTTCTCTTTACTACTTTTAATCTTTTTTTTGATTTTTTGATTTTTTTGATTTTTTGTTGAAAGATTTTAAGCTCATGTTGAACCACCTGGTGGTGTTGACATTGATGTTTCTATTATAATGTGCCACTGATATCTTGCTTGAAGAATATACCTTGCCAAGATTCGTGCACTTGAAAGCAACTTTTGATATTTCTCTTTGCTTTGTTGATACCAAGGTTAACTTTGTCTCTGTGTGCACATCGTGATAGAGTGCCTTATGAATCCTTATGATGAAGGGTTGTTTCCAACACATGGTCAATGTGAGAATTGGATATCATGCATGGAGGCATGGATAGTGGAGTGTGTTTAGGAATGGGAGATGGATTGGTTGGCAGTTTGGAACCTTTGACTCTCCAAACTTGGGAAGATGAGCAATTGTGGATGGATATGAAAGTGTGTGTGGAATTACGACCAACAATTCGTTATAATTTGTATGTTGCTTGAGAAGCCTACTTTTTCCTTTGTTGACATCTTTGATGGATACTTTTCCCTTTTTTATTTTTCCCCATAGTTTCTTTGACTAATGGAGTTTGATAGGGATCATCTTTCTTTGTATTTTTTGTATCCATATGTATTTGATTTTTCCAATATGCTTCTTAGATTCTTTCTCTTTGATGACATTTTTCATGCTTTGATTCAAATATTTATTTTGATGTTGGTCCCAATTCGTGGATGGGGTGATGGGTGGATGAAGATTCATGATGTGGCGGGTTGTAGTATTGACATTGGTTTCATCATAAGCATTCTTCATGCTCCCTATGTTGATGTTTTCTTGTGACAAAGTTGCCCCCAGTTTTATAGAGGTATCACTAGTATGTTTATATCCCTTGATGGTCGAATAACCAAGGCCTTGATGCTTAGGATTGTCAATAATTTGCACTGGTTCTAGGATACCTTGTTCATGTAGACCTAATCCTTTGCCTTGATAATTCATCTCCTCTAAATTTTTATTTGCAACAGGAAATGATTTACCTTGGAAACAAGGTGTTAATCCTTCTCTACTCTATGGTGGATCTTCAAAAGTGACAACTTCTTTATTGATGAGATAGATCTCCCTAAAAAAGGTAAGTGATCCAACTTTATAATTGGTAGGATCCTCCATCTTTGAGATAACCTCCTGATTGATATATTTGGCTTGATATTGTGAGATATTAGATTGTAATGCTTCTTCAAGAAGTGTTGATGATTCATTGTCCCTATAAAACTCTTCCTCATGATTCATTTCACAGGATATTTCTGATTCACGACTTTTGTAGGGGCCTTCTTCATGACCTATTTCTGCTATGTCTCCATAGGATGTTTCTGATTTGCAATTTTTGTAGAAGCCTTCTGATATGTCTCCATATGATGTCTTTGATTCACAACTTCTATAGAATCCTTCTTCATGATCCACTTTTGGTATGTCTCTAGAGTTTTCTATAATTTGATGATGTGTACAAATTTCAAGAGTAGGAGACTCTTGTACCTTGGTAATGATGTCAAGAGTATGAGACTTTTGTTTTGAATGAAGATCATCTCATGGGTAGATGGAGGAGTATGTGCTATGTGGATGTGATCATTGTGTATAGATAGGAGAGTGTCCATTATATCATTGTAGTACTCTTGGAGATACAAATTCTTGATCTTGATTAGTTTCATAATTGCTTTTGACATGCTTTGGATCGAGTTTTTAACATGGGTCAGTTTCAAAGGATGGGTTTCTTATAAAAGGTTCTTGGATGTCTTCATTAGGCATGGAAAGTGGCTTAATATCCTCTTGATCTTTGAGTGGACTTGGATCAAATTGTGAGTTGAGGATCCCTTTAGTATCTATAACAATGAGGTCAAAGGACGTCCATATATCTTGGGAAGGACCATTGCTAGACCTTGGTAATAAATGTTGATCATGCTTTGGAATAAATTCTTGAGATATGTCCTCTAACTCATAAGGTGATGTAGATACATTGTCAACATAATCATTGGTGAATGGATCTTGGATTATGTCAATAGGATCAAATAACATCAACACTCCTTGAAATAGATCTTTGTAGGAGGGGTCTTGATCATGAATAAAAAATGGCTCTTGACATATGTTGATTTGATCATTGGATGAGGTGGAAACATCTTCAAGGTACTCATCGATGGCTAGATCTTGATCATTGTTTTCAACAATTTTTGTGGGAGTTTGTTGCAAGTTCTACTGCGCAAGTAAGGTTTGATGATATACCTGCATTTTTCATGCCAAAAATGCTTGTTGTTGGTCCTTTTGCTGCTATGCCCACAAAGTTTTTTGTTGGGCTAGTAATCGGGTTGCTTCATGTTGCGCTTGATATTGTTGTAGGCCTTGTTGAAATTCCTGTGCAATTTGAGTGGCTTACAATTATGCTTGGTATTGAGCTTGTGCTTGCACTTTATGAGCTTGGTGTTGGGATTGAGCTTGAGCCTGTGCTTGCAACATGATGCTGAATGAATTGGCCATGTTGTGCTTTGGTGGTAATGGTGGTGGAATGGGAATGGTGTTGACCATTGTGATGAAAGGAGCGATTGTATTGATAATCGGGGTTTGAGTTATGGCTGGTGTGATGGAGCTGCTTGGTCCCTGGGACACTCGAGGAATGATAGATGTGTTAACCATTGGGGTTGCTTGGATGGTCGCCATCTGTTGTTGTGATATCAATGGCACAGTTGGAGGATTTGCTATGATGCTTTGGTTTATGATTGGAGTGTTGCTTGGATTCAGTTGATTGATGGCTGGTAAAGGGGGAAGTCTCATGCTCTGATTGTTTGGTTGATAGATTTGTAAGTTTTGACTTTGATTTAAATCTACCATAGGAAAATATTTTCCAAAATTTAGATTGGGAAAACTCACATTTGTTGTACCATTGAGGTTTGTAGGAGATAATGATCTCATGTATGGATTGTACAAATTCAAGTTCTGAAAATCAATTGGCATTGCAAGACTTGGATAGTTTGGTTGAATTGGACTACTCACGATGTATGAATCAAGTTTATATTTCATGTTCCTCTTATTTTTTGAACTTGTTGAACTCTAAGGGGTTGAGGACCAATGATGAGATGAAGGATGAAAGGGGTGAACGATATGGGTGTTTAAACTTGTAGGAAATTTGGATCAATGCTAGACTTTAGGACTTGATTTGATTTGATTTTGATTGAGGATAGTTTGACTACGTGCGTTAAGTTAAACAAAATGATAATGCACTTGTAAAATCTAGGAAGTTGTGTTATCCTAGAGTAAACTTGTACACAAGAGGATAGTTTGACTAAGTGTGTTAAGTCAAGCAAGGTGATTTTGAACTTGTAAACCTTAGGAAGTTGTGTTATCCTAGAGGTAAATTCGCTCAAGAGGATTGATAATTTGACTAAGTATGTTAAGTCAAACAAGGTGATGTTGATTTTTCCTAAAAGTCTAGCATAAGTGATGTTTTCCAAGGTTCCAAAAGTTGTTGGTGAAATGGGATTTTGATAAATGTTTGGATGGATGAAGTGTTTGACTTGATCCTAGATGAGCCTAAGAGGACCTACTTACAAGACCAAGGTAATGAAGGACATAATTTTCCCTAAAAGCGGTTCAAACCAAAAGACCAATGTTTGCATGAAAACCAAATGACTCAAAAGGGACCAGTTACATATGTGGTTCAATTGTCTATTATCTTGCTTAGGTTCGGTTCTTTTTACCACACACTTTCTTGACTATGCTCTTTAAAATGAATGTCCATGTCTCAATTCCTTTTCATTCCACAATGTCCATTATGTGAAAAAAAAGGTTTCAAGAGCATAGTTTCCTAGGTTGAATTTAGTATGAGAAAATTATAATGTAAATCCAAATGCTTAGAGAGCTCTAAGGATAAAATCCCTAGGGAAAACAACAACACTTGGTTTTGGTGAAAGGTATTTGCCCCTCCTAAAGGGTTTGAAATTTGATGTTCATGTTGAATCTTTGCTTTCAAATGTTTTCGATCAAAGAAATGCGTTTTTATTTTCAAGAACATGTACAATCCTAGGATGATGAGATAATATTTCGTTGGGTTTCCACTTGGATAAATCAAGCTACACATATTTAGTGTGGATGATTAGATGCTTGACCACACTGGCTCCCCTCCACGACACACACTTCTTGGGTCAGCCAAGCATTAGTACCCATGAATCTCCCATGAAATACTTTTCATCTCTACAACAAAACCACATGTATATGTGGGGCGACTTCAAAGGACATGACCTTTTGCACCAACAACATAGATTGAGATTTTTTGGCCTTTGCTAAACAAGGGGTTTTAATGCAAGCATTATGCTCATGGGGGACTATCCAGTACGACGAGAGACCATTGCTACCTTTCTCATTGGAATAATCCTCATGATATTGGCCTTTGTTCCAAAATCCACACTTATATCCCAGGTGGAACTCGCTTGGATTTAGCGTGTTCCCGGTTGGGTCATTCCCTTGGGTGAGTACTTTTTCCCATAAGGCAGGCCCACTAAGATAAAAAAAAGTGAGCAAGCATATCCCATAGTTCGACCAACCTTCATTGAAAAAAAAAAGAGAGAACACTCGCAATATGCCACACTCACACTCGCAAGATGTTTTGTTCAATTTTAATCCCAAAATAAAATGTGGAGGTAATTACTTTACCCAACTTAAGATCACCAAAAGGCCTTTTGATTCTCAAGATCATCATGAAGCACGAGAGAAGTGCATATGTCCTTTCGATGGTATTACTTTGAGTAAGCAATTACAAAACAAAAATAACACTTGTTCATTTTAAGTCCACAAAGAAAAAGTGAATTCTTTTTATAGCACCAAATCAAATGTGGGATTTGCCTTGTTCAATTGTTAATCCTTAAACCAACTCTAGTAAGTTTTCCGTAAAGTTCTTTTTAATCCCTTTGTTTGCAAAATTGAAAGAAAATTTGTATTGTTCTTTTTAGAGCCCAAAAAGAAATTTAGTGTTCCCTAAAGCATGAAAGATTAAAAATTCTTTAAGAGATGTTGAGAATTCTCTAAGAGTGTTAAACAACACTAAAGTGTTTAAAAACACTTGGTATAAGATGAGAATGATTTCATAAGAAGATTTTCTTTTGTTTCGTCCTCCCCTTTTTTGATTTTTTAATCTACAAAAGTGCTCAAAATGTTAGATGAGATCAAGAAACAAGAAGATATATGGATTAGATGAATCATTAAGCATGAAAATCCTAAAACTTAGACCAAGTTATAGTGTGATTTGACTTTAGATGTAAACTTGAAAATTTTAACTCTAATAAAAATGAGAAACACCTACACCATTACATAGCTTATGAAATTCTACCCCATTTCAAAAAAAAAAGCTTCAAAAAAGACCTCCATATGACCAAGATATCGTCATTTTAAAATTGACTATAAAAGCGCTAAAACAAAGATCTATGCGTTAAAATAGTGTTGAGATGCGCTAAAACCGCTGTCAGATGTGCTAAAATAGGTGCCAGATGTGCTAAAATAGGTGTCAAATGTGCTAAAACAGCTGCTAGATACACTAAAACAGCTGTCAGATGCGCTAAAATAGAGGTCAGATGCGCTGGAAGATACCATAGATGCACTATAACGGAGATTAATGAACAAATCTTTTGAAAAAATAGCAAAATTAAAAAAAAAACGTGTTAGGTTTGCGATTTATGCCCTCCTCCTAGTGCCAAAATGTGAACCCCAATCCTATACCTACAAAAACATGGCAAACAAGCACAATATTAGATCAATATGCAAGTAAGAACAAAGATTCCCCATGAAATCCATTTGCAATGTTCAAATAGGAAAGAAAATGAACAAATGAACAAATAAAGCAATGAAATCCTATTCTAAGATGCAAAATATTGATCCTATGGGGGAATTAGTGCCAATTATGTGTAGAAATTGGCCCTTTCCCAACACCTTTGTAAGTTTTGATGATGATTTGATGAAGATTTGATCCACTTTGGTTGAATTCCTAAATAACCTAGCTAAGAGATTGATAAAATTAGATGAAAATGGATATGCTTGAAGATGAAATTGAGTATAATGAGTTTACGCACATTGTGGATGATAGAATGAGAGGAAGAGTATCTCTTTATAGATTTCCAAGTTGGAAGAATGAGTGAAATTGAGTAATGTGGGATCATTCAACATCCAATGTTCAAGTGTCACTTGTCAAGATGTGAATGGAGGAAGGTTGTGCACATTTTGATGAATGAGCCAATAAAAGAAATTAGATTCAAATTTTGAATTTGAAAGTTGGCAAGTTGGTGGGAGAGAGGAATGGAGTTAATGTCACTTGGCTCAAGGCCAAGGACATTTAAGAGGCATTAAATGCCTTGTTGGAAGTACCCATCCCCTTTCAGAATGATTTTTCAAATTTGAAGAATATTCCCTTTTGATGCCAAGTTGAGGGAAAATAGATGAATTAATAAATCAATTAAATTGATTTATTGGTGCAAGTTGCAAAATCTAGAGGATTTTAGTGATTGAGATTAAATTAATCAAGATTTGATCAATTTAATGAGAGATTAGGTGATTTGACAATTTTGACGTAGATTTAAAGATTTATTTAAATCAGGATTGAGAGGAAAATGATTTAGACTTTAATTAAATAAATATTTTGATTTATTTAGCTAAAGGGGGATGATGTTAGATTAAATTAAATAAGGCTAATTTATTTAATTTAAAGATATGACTTTAGAGACTTAATTAAGTAAAGTGAATTATTTAATTAAAAGAGGGATGATCAGATTAATTAAACAAAATGATTTATTTAATTAATAGAGGAGAATGACTTAATTAGATAAATAATGATTTATTCAATTAAGGGATGAAAGGTGATGACAAGCGGAGAAGGTGATTCAAGACGAAACAATGTTAGTAATCAAGATCAAGTGTGTTAGTATATTTTCCATGTCTACACTAGGTAGCATGGTAGGGAGTGAGACCTGAGAGTGATAGAGACTTGAGAGGGATAGAGAGTTATCCAATTAGAGTGGGGGGAAATACCTGACAATGGGAGAGGGGTTAGGAGGGATGAGACCTAAGAGATACAAAAAGACCAAAGGGGAGAGAGAGAGGGAGTGTGGGTTGGAGTGAAATATATTTATCTAGGTAGGTTGGGAGGTATGTGAGACCTAATAGAGAGGGAGTGTGAGAGAGGGTGTTGGAGTGAGACAGATTAGTCTAGGTAGCGTGGGAGGGAGTGAGACATGAGAGAGAGAGGACTTGAGAGGGAGAGAGAGTTATTCAGTTAGGGTGGGGGAGAATATCTGAGAGAGGGAGTGGGAGATAGAGGGATGGGAGACCTAAACCCTCAACCCTATAACCTTAAAACCAAACCCTTAAACCCTCAACCCTCAACCCTCTACTCTCTACCCTCAACCCTTAAACCATAAATTGTAAACCCTAAACCCTCTACCCTCTACCCTTAACCCTTAAACCCTAAACCCTTAAACCCTCTACCCTCTACCCTCTACCCTCAACTCTCAACTCTCTCTCTTTCATCCCTATACCCTTTACCCTTAAACTATAAACCGTAATCCCTAAACCCTAAACCCTAAACCCTAAACCCTAAACCCTCTACCCTTAACCCTTAAACCCTAAAACCTAAACCCTCAACCCTCTACCCTTAACCCTTAAACCCTAAAACCTTAAACCCTCTGTACCCTTAAACTGTAAACCGTAAACCCTTAAACCCTAAACCGTAAACCCTTAAACCCTTAAACCCTAAACCTTAAACCGTCTACCCTCTACCCTTAACCCTCTACCCTCTACCCTCTACCCTAAACCCTCAACCACCTCCCTCTCTCTCTATCTCTTATTTAGTTAGGTTGGGGGGAAGAATTGAGAGAGGGAGTTGGAGGGAGGGGGGGTGGGAGAGAGAGGGATGGGAGACCTAAACCCTCAACCCTAAACCCTTAAAACCAAACCCTTAAACCCTCTACCCTCTACCCTCAACATAGTAGCCTCTACCCTCTACCCTCTATCCAATACCGTCTACCCTCTACCCTAAACCCTCAACCCCTCTCTCTCATCCCTACACCCTCTACTCTTAAACCATAAATTGTAATCCCTAAACCCTAAACCCTCTACCCTTAACCATTAAACCCTAAACTCTCTACCCTAAACCCTATATTCTTAACCCTTAATCCCTACACCCTAAACCTTAAACCCTCTACCCTCAACCCTCAACCCTCAAACCTACAACCCTAAAAACCTCAACCCTCAACACTCTACCCTCTACCCTTAACCCTTAAACCCTAAACCCTTAAACCCTCTACCCTTAAACTGTAAACCTTAAACCTTAAACCCTAAACCCTAAACCCTAAACCCTTAAATTGTCTACCCTCTACTCTTAAACCCAATACCCTCTACTCTCAACCCTTAAACCCTTTTAAACCTAACTAAACTCTCTACCCTAATCCCTCAATCCTCGACCCTTAAACCCTCAACCCTCAACCCTCAACCCTCAACCCTCAACCCTTAAACTGTAAACCGTAAACCATAAACCATAAACCATAAACCCTCTACCCTATACCCTTAACCCTTAAACCCTCTACCATCTACCCTAAACCCTTAAAACCTCTACCCTTAAACCATAAACCATAAACCGTAAACCCTAAACCCTTAAACCCTCTACCCTCAACCCCCCTCTCTCTCTCAACCCTACACCCTCTACCCTTAAAGCATAAACCATAATCCATAAACCCTAAACCCTCTGCCCTCAACCCTTAAACCCTTAAACCCTTAAACCCTCAACCCTCAACCCTTAACCCTTAAACCCTCTACCCTTAAACTATAAACCCTGAACCCTATACCCTAAACCCTTAAACTCTAAACCCTTAAACTGTCTACCCTCTACCCTTAAACCCAATACCCTCTACCCTCAACCCTTAAACCCTTTTAAACCCAACTAAAATATCTACCCTAATCCCTCAACCCTCAAACCTTAATCCCTCAACCCTCAACCCTCAACCCTCAACCCTTAAACCATAAAACCTAAACCCTAAACCCTGTACCCTGTACCCTTAACTCTTAAACCCTCTACCATCTACCCTAAACCCTTAAAGCCTCTACCTTTAAACCGTAAACCCTAAACCCTAAACCCTAAACCCTTAAACTATCTACCCTCTACCCTTAACCCTTAACCCTCTACCCCCTCTCTCTCTCAACTCTACACCCTCGACCCTTAAACCATAAACCATAATCCCTAAACCCTAAACCCTCTCCTAAACCCTAAACCCTAAACCCTAAACCCTCTCCCTCAACCATTAAACTCCTAAAACCTCAACCCTCAACCTCAACCCTTAACCCTTAAACCCTAAACCCTTAAACCCTCTACCCTTAAAATATAAACCCTAAACCCTAAACCCTTAAATTGTCTACCCTCTACCCTTAAACCCTTTTAAACCTAACTAAACTCTTTACCTTAATCCCTCAACCCTCAACCCTTAATCCCTCAATCCTTAAACCCTCTACCCTCAACCCTCAACCCTCAAACCTTAAACTATAAACCATAAACCGTAAACCCTCTACCCTCTACCCTTAAATCCTCTACCATCTACCCTAAACCCTTAAAACCTCTACCCTTAAACCATAAACCTTAAACCCTAAAACCTTAAACCTAAACCCTAAACCCTAAACCCTAAACCCTTAAACCCTCTACCCTTAAACCATAAATTGTAAACCCTAAACCCTAAACCCTAAACCCTCTACACTCTACCCTCAACCCTCAACCCTTAACCCTTAAAACCTCTACGCTTAAACCCTAAACCCTAAACCCTCTACACTCTACCCTCAACCCTCAACCCTTAACCCTTAAAACCTCTACGCTTAAACCCTAAACCCTAAATCCTAAACCCTTAAACTATCTACCCTCTACCCTTAAACTGTCTACTCTCAACCCTATGCCCTCAATTATCAACCCTCTAACCTAAACATTGGATCGTCAAACCTCATCTATCTCTATCCCTCCCTCCTCTTCTCTCCTTCTCTCTATCTCACTTCTCCCTCCATCTCTCCCTCCATACATTCCTCCCTCTCTACCCTAATCCCTCAACCCTCAACCCTTAAACCCTAAACCATTAAACCCTCTACCCTCAACCCTCAACCCTCTACCCTCAAACCTAATCCCTCAACCCTTAAACACCCAACACTGAACACTCAACCCTAAGCCTCAACCCTCTCTCTCTCCTACCCGAGAGAGGGGGAGAGAGAGGGAGTGGGAGATAGAGGGATGGGAGAGAGATATGGAGAGTGAGAGAGACATAGGGAGAGATAGAGGGAGTGAGAGAGAGAGGGAGTGGGAGCGAGATAGAGGGAGTCAGTGAGAGAGAGAGACAGGGTGAGAGAGGGAGAGACTTGAGAGAGAGGGAGGGAGGGAGAGGGGGGGGAGGGAGAGGGAGAGAGAGTGGGATGGAGATACCTGAGAGAGAGGGAGGGGGTGGGGGGGAGATACCTAAGAGAGAGGGAGAGACATAGAGACAAAGAGAGATAGATGGAGTGAGAGAGGGAGAGTGTGTGTGTGAGAGAAAGAGGGGGGGTAGGAGGGAGAGACTAGAGAGAGAGGGGGGGGGGAGAAACCTAAGATAGAGGGAGAGAGGGTGGGAGGGAGACACCTGAGAGAGAGGGAGGGAGATAAAGCAGGGAGAGAGGTGGGAGGGAGAGAGACCCGAGAGAGTGAGAGAGAGGGAGGGAGAGGGGGTGGGAGGGAGAAACCCAAGAGAGAGAGAGGGAGGAGAGGTGGGGATGGAGAGACCCGAGAGAGAGAGGAGGAGAGAGACAAAGGGGAGAGAGGGGAGGGAGAGACCAAGAGAGAGAGAGAGAGGAGAGAGGGATGGGAGAGATACAAGGAGTGAGAGAGGAGAGGGGCAGGAGGGAGAGGGAGGACAAAGACAGAGGGATGGGAGAGAGAGAGAGAGAGAGAGAGAGAGAGAGAGAGAGAGAGAGAGAGAGAGAGAGAGAGAGAGAGAGAGAGAGAGAGAGAGAGGAGAGAGAGGGCATGGGAGAGAGATAGAGAGGGCATGGGAGAGAGATAGAGGGAGTGAGTGAAAGAGACAAAGAGAGACCCGAGAGAGGGAGAGGGGGTAGGAGGAAGAGACTTGAGAGAGAGAGGGAGGGAGAGGGGGTGGGACAAAGAGACTTGAGAGAGAGGGAGAGGGAGAGAGATAGAGGGTGAGAGAGTGAGGGACCTAAGAGAGAGAGGGAGATACTTGAGAGAGAGGGAGAGGGAGAAGGAGAGAGATAGAGGGAGTGAATTTGAGAGGGAGAGGGGTGGGAGGGAGAGACCTGAGAGAGGAAGAGATATAGAGTGGGAGAGAGATAGAGGGAGTGAGAGAGAGGGAGTGGTAGAGAGAAAGAGAGGGAGAGGGGCTGGGAGGGAGCGACTTGAGAGAAGAGAGAGAGAGAGAGAGAGAGAGAGAGAGAGAGAGAGAGAGAGAGAGAGCAGGAGGGAGAGCACTGAGAGAGAGAGAAGGAGAGGGGTGGAGTGGAGATACTTGAGAGAGAGGGAGAGAGAGTGGGAGAGAGAGAGGGGAGTGTGTGTGTGAGAGAGAGAGAGGGGGAGGGAGATACCTAAGAGAGAGAGGGAGAGAGATAGAGTGAGTGAGAGAGAGAGGGAATGGAAGAGAGATAGAGGGAGTGAGTGAGATACCTAAGAGAGGGAGAGGGGCTAGGAGGGAGATACTTGAGAGAGACAAATAATGACCTAAGAGAGGGAGTGAGTGAGATACCTCAAAGAGGGAGAGGGGCTAGGAGGGAGATACTTGAGAGAGAGACAAATAATGACCTAAGAGAGGGAGATGGAGTGAGAGACAAAAATACTAGAGGGGGAGAGAGAGAGAGGGAGAGTGAGAAAGGGGGTTGGAGTGAGATAGACTTATCTAGGTAGGGTGAGAGAGAATGAGACCTGAGAGAAGGGATTGGAGTGAGAGAGAGTAGTATAGGTAGCATGGGAGGGAGTGAGACCTGAGAGAGAGACTTCAGATGGATAAAGAGTTATCCAATTAGGGTGACAAGGTAGAGAGCATATGAAAGGTAAAACCTCAACTATCCATCCATGATCATAAACTGTGCACTCTAAGCATTATCAAAGTGGTCGACCAAAGAGAGGGGAAAGTCAGATTTTGTTCAAAGCAGGTCATTTGGTGAGCGCCAAATTTTGCGCTCACCAAATGACCTGCTTTGGATGCGTTAATTGATAGGATTTGACAAATTTCCTCATATTTTTTTTTGTGCTCACTATCACGTTTGCACATCTTTCAATGCAAGTTTATAAAAAAATCATGATGGAATTAAACTCTCTCTTAGCTATCTAAATATATAATTCCTTTTTCATTTTGATTCAATTAAGGTTTTGATCCATAGCTTCTATTGTAAATGCCTCCATTTTTTGTCAAAAACCAACATGTGCTAGTTTTAGGATAGATTTTTACTTGTTCATCGAAATGTGAAAAAAATTACATTTTTTAAAACTAGACTCCATTCTACACATGATGATTTTTTTAAAATTTTGATTAGTTTTCAAAAAATTTAGGGGGGACCACGCTCAAATTTCAACTTTTCAGGATGTGTCCACTTTCAAAATTCATAAAATATTATATATTCATTAAAACAATTATCTGAAAGAATGAGGATAAACTACATGGTGTTAGCAATTTCCCACCATTGGGATTTTTGAAATTCTAAAAAATGGTTAATAAAAAAGGGGGGATCCCTCAAGCGCTGTGCTAGTTTTTTTAATAAAAAAAGGACCTGTTTTGCCCCCCCTTTTTGAAACGCTTAATATTCATTAATTTTAAAAAGAATTAGTAGCTTAGAAACTAGACTCAGAGAAATTCAAATTTTGTTCTTGTTGCATCTTGAAATTTCGAGCAGAACTATCTTCATTTTCTCGTGCAAACCAGATTTTGCTGATTTCAGAAAAAAAAGTGGCATCTTAAGAGCCAAAATTGTGTCACAGATCCATGTACTTACCCACATAACTTCCTACACTAATCTTAAGAGGAGAAAAATGAAAAATTTATAGATCTTTACAACAGTTACATAAATCAAACATAAATAAATAAAAATATTATGCATACCACAACACAATGATTTACGCGGGGAAAACCCTTTCAGGAGAAAAGCTCTAGACTCCAAAAGTCGTCCAATATATTATTCAAAAATCACAAAGATTACAATATACTTGTAGATAAAGCTTCTCACAAGAGTATTACTAACCCGAGATCTAGAGGCAACACAACTACTATCAAACTCTCAAAATACATCACAATACACAACCGTAATACAACACCCTCATAAAATAGGGTTTTCTTTTAGGGAAAGTCAAGCTAACAAATTATCAATCGTAAGATTTGAGACCTAATGATGAATAGTCCAGATTTACAATAATAAAATATAAATAAATTTTTTCTTTTAGGGGTAATTCCCTCGAGCCCCTGGACCCCCCATTAGGAGGATGATCCCCCCAAACCTCTCGCAAGGGGGTACCCCCCCTCACCCCTCACATTGATGTATCAATAATGCCTTGTGTAATTTCAAGGTTGAGACACATTTTACCAAAAGATATCCCATTTTTCTAACATCTTGCAAAAGCAACAGGGGGGTGTAAACATTACCTATTAAATTTCTAGGGCCCAAAAGGATCGATGAATTTGAACACCATATGAACTTCTCTATGCTCACCTGCTTAGTTAAAGAATCAACATTCATCAAAGTCTCTGCCTTAAAAAGATTCACCATGCCATCTTCGACCATATCTCTAATAATATGATACTATGCATCAATATGCTTGGTCCTCGCATGAAATGTTGGGTTCTTAGCTAGACATATCACACTCTAACTTTCACAATAAATTATCATTGCACCTTGCTTTATTCCAATATCTAAACACAGTCTCTTAAGCTAAATGGCTTCTTTACAAGAATTAGTAGTTGCTATATACTCAACTTCTGTAGTGGATAAAGCAACCACAACCTGTCACTTACTCATCTAGCTAATTGGAACACCAGATAAAGTAAACACATAAACACTGGTGGATCATCTGCTATCAACATCACCTGCTTAGTCTGAATCCACATAACCATGAATATCAAGGGAAATATCATCTTTAGTCATATTACTATGATAACACAAGGAATATTATGAGGTACCACACAAATATTTGAAGAATATTTTAATTACATCCCAACAAACTCTACTAGGATTAGACATATATATGGAAAGAACTCCCATTGCTTGGGCAATGTCTGGTCTAATATAAACCATAACATACATCAAAATTCCAACTACACTCTAGTAAGAAACTCTACTCATGTATTCCATCTTTGATGGGGCAGTTGAACAATCTGAAATAGATCACTTTGTTCCACTTGAAACAAGAACACACAATGGTCTACAACCCTGCATATCAAGCCTCTATAAAATTGAATTGACATACTTTGGCCAAGCTATAGCTTTCTGTTCACACTATCTCTTATAATTTCCATCCCAAGAATGCGTTTATCTACACCAAGATATTTCATTTCAAATTTAGTAGTAAGTTGAATATCAGTTCTAAAATAATACCTTTCCCTTTACCAATAAATAACATATCATCAATATATAATGCAATAACTAGGAAACGATCACCATCAATTGTACAATAAACACAATGACTCGATTAAGAACACTCAAATCCCAAAATCCACACATATGTATCAAATTTTTGGTACCACATCCTAGGACTCTATTTTAGGCCATACAAATATTTCTTCAATTTGAAAACCAATTAATTTTACCTTTCACCACATATTGCTTTGGTTGTGTCATATAAATATCCTCCTCCAAGTCACCATGAAGGAAATCAGTTTTCACATCCATTTTCTCAACCTCTAAATCATAAGTAGCAACAATAGAAAGAAAAAATCTAATGGATGCCATTTTTACAATAGGTGAAAATATCTCACCATAATCAACACCCTCAACTTGAGAGTAACCTCTTACAACCAACCTTGCTTTATACTTCTTAATACCTCCATCTAAACCAAGTATTTTTTTGAACACCCATTTGCAACAAACAAGTTTTCATCCTCCAGGAAATGGTACAAGATCCCATGTATCATTCTTTTTCGAAGCTGCCATTTCTTTATCCATAACAATCTTCCAAGATTCTGCATCCTTCATACCTAATGCATATTCTACTGATCTGGGTTCATCCATGTTAGTATTTAAAGCAAAAATACATCTCCAATCATTGGGTGAATACCTTTCATGTGATTGTCTATGCCTTGTATACCTACAAACAAGCTAAGTTGGAGGTTATTCCTCCTCTTCTGAAGATTCAGAGCTAGATGAGCTCTCCTCAAGTTCTTGTCTATCCATGGGCCTTGATTCAACTTTCTTAGGTGTAGAAGGAAGTTGAATAACATCTTCCTATTTACTTTGTTCTAGTTGCAATGTAACAAAAGAAGGCTTAGTTTCTCTAAAAATAACACTTCTATTATATATTACCTTTTGCGCAATAGGATCCCAAAGCTTGTATCCTTTCACACCATAACTATATCTGATGAAGATACATTTCACAACCTTGTTCTCCAAATTTGTTCGCTTCTCATTTGGCACATGTGTATATGCCTCAAAACCAAAAACTCTAAGATTTTTAATGAAGGCTTGTGGCCCAACCATGTCTCTATAGGAATATTATCAACAAGAGTTGATGTAGGAGACATGTTAATTAGGTAACAAGCAGTGACAACATCATCAACCCAAAACCTTTGTTCTAAACCAACACCACTCAACATACTCCTAGCCTTCTCCATCAGTGTCCTATTCATTCTTTCTGCAACTCCATTATGGTGTGGATAATATGGAGTTGTCTTAAATGTCTATGAATACCAAAATATTTATAGAATCTATCAAAATCATTAGAGAAAAACTAACTGCCATTATCGGTCCTCAAACATTTTATTTTCTTTCCAATATGCAACTCAACCATTGCTTTGAATTCTGTAAATCGACTGAAAAATTTAGATTTACTCTTTAGAAAATACACCCATGTCCTACTATAATAATTAATAAATGAAACATAATATGTGGATTTACTAGTTGAAGGAACATCTATAGGAGCAATCACATAGAAATGAATAAGATCTAATATAACACAAGATTTATGAGAACTTGAGTAAAATTGAATGTGGTTTTATTTTCCATAAATGCAATGCTCACATAAATCAAATTCAAGATTACAATAAGACAACCCTCCAACAAGGTTTTTATTTTTGAAGTTCCTTAGACTCTTTTCTCCAATGTGGCCAAGTCTCCAATGCCATAACATAGTTTTCTCTGCAGATAAATTTCATTAAGAAGAAAGAGCAACCTTGGGTACCCAAAAGCCATGACCATCTGGTAAAGATGAAACCCTCACCTCTTACACAAACTTTCTTTTCACAAAATTACTATTGCACTCAACAGTGCATGCATCAAGCTTATACAATGTGCCCTGTCTAACACCTCTAGCAATCACCATACACCTCTAATCATCTTGCATCCTGCATCAGAAAATAATATCTGCACACTTGCATCTATTAGTTTTCTCATAGATAAGTTTTTTTGTGCATATCCAGGGATGTGCAACACACCATTAATCCTTTTTATTATACCATCAGGAAACTCGATTCTAACTTTACCACAACCAATAATATTTAAATAAGAATCATCACCCAAGTATACCTTACCTCCATCAAATTCTTCATATTCAAAAAACCAATCTTTATTAAAGGTCATATGGAAAGATGCACCTAAGTCAATTAACCTTGCATCATTACTTGAATGAGTTGCCAAATCTATAATGAATGCATCACCATCTTCCTTATTAGACTCAAAATCATAATCAAATTTCTTCTTTTCTTCTTTGTAGTCCTTACGAATATGTCCAGGCTTACCACAGTTCCAACAAATAACTTTTGACTTTCCAGGAGATTTGGATCTCCCCTTGGACTTGGATTTATCATGCTTCTTATTCTTCTTTCCTTTTTCCTTAGGTCTTCCACAAACATTTAGGGCCTCTTTGGAATTGATGGATACCTTCCTCCTCATCTCTTTAGAAAGAAAAGAACCCACCACATCTCCAGTCTTGAATATAACAAAATTTCTCCTATTAGCCATAACAAGAGAATCCCACAAATCAGGCAAAGAACAAAGCAAGATATGACATTTCTCCTTCTCGTCCATTTTGACATCAACTGATGCCAATTGAGCCACCAACATATTGAACCAGGTTGTCTATAATTTGTCCACCCTCTTCCAATCTCAAAGAAATCAATTTCTTCCTCAAGAAAATCTTGTTCACTAAAGATTTGGTTTGATACATCTCACCAATTTTCTTCCATAGTTTCTATACAAAGGTCTCTTTATGGACATTGATTAAAACATAGTCTACCAAGCACAATCTGATTAGACGCTTGGCTTTATGGTCCATAACATCATATTGAGTGAGAAAAGTAGGATTTGCAAGCCTTAAAACATTCTCATGACCAACAACATCCCATAGATCTTGATCTATCAACAAATCCTCCATCTTCGCTTCCACATTTCAAAATTATTTATAGAAAATTTATCTACCTTTATTCTCCCTGATGAACTTGCCATCTGAAAATTCCTGCAACAAGATCACCAAGTATCTTTTGCACAAGCTTCCACTTAAATCTGAATTAGTCCAAAAAACCTAACAACCCACAACTAAAACCAAAGGTGATCAAGCTCTGATACTACTTGTAAGGAAGCTAAGGTAGCAAATCAACTTTCTACACTAATCTTGAGAGGAGATAAATGTAAAAATTTATAGATATTTACAACAGTTATAAACTTAAACAAAAAATAAAAAATATCATGCATACCACAACACAGTGATTTACATGGGGAAAAATCTTTCGGGAAAGAAACTCCACACTTTGAAAGCTGCCCAATATTTTATTTAGAAATCACAAAGATTACAATATACTTGTAGAGCAAGCTCCTCACAGGAGTATAACTAATCAGAGATCCAAAGGCAACACGACCACTATCAGACTCTCAGAATACATCACAATACACATCCGTAATACAACACCCTCATAAAATAGGGTTGCCTTCTAGGGCAAGTCAAGCTAAAAAATATTGACTTTTAGATCCGAGACCTAATGATGAATGGTCTAGATATACAATAATAAAATATAAATAAAATTTTCCATTCGGGGGCACTGCCCTTGAACCCTTGCCAGGGCGCATGGCCCTGAGACCCCCCTGTTGGGGGGATGATCCAACACTATATAGGTTATGTTGTCATTCCACCACTTGATCCATCTAATTTCATGAAGGGGACTTGGTTCAAGATTCTAGACATGCTAGATATGAGTGGATGTGGCCTTGTGATTGAGCAGATATGTGTTAAGAAAGAAGTGACTCTTCATAGATTTGGGATCTATAACTTGCCATTTAATGTGAAACTGTATGGGGAAGTGGTTAGACAAGACAACTTCCATCAATGTGCTCGACAAATAAGGAATAACAATTGGAAAAGGTGAAAAAATATTGCATCAAAATCATGGCACAATGAAGTCACTTTAAAACTCTATTAGGCCTGGACCACAAGCTGGTCCACATGTACCAAGGTGATTAACCAAGACAATGGCTACAATTGGGATAAAAAGGCCCAATTTATTACACATAAAATTAAGGATCTTTTTCACTAGTTGTCTAGTGCATGGGCAAAGTTCTCCATTTATTGTGGGGCCACTCAATCATATTGAAATCCTCACACAAGATCCAAGTGTCGATTGAGAATGAATTGACTATCCAACGCCAAAGGGTAGCTCTTTCAACATCATTGGAAGCATAAACATTAATCACCCCAAAGGAATGATTATTCATATGGAAAAGAGGTGGCACCCACCTCCCCGCAGGTGCCCAAAAACCACTTAGAAACGAGCTAATGGGTGGAAAAGGAGGGGTTGTGTTGTTGTAGATAACCTCACACAACCTCTATAGAGGTCTACACATGTGCTACATGCCCAATAATTAGTTTTGGAGGCATAAAAACAACTATAGAGACACAAACTAAGTTGCTGTTAAAAATAGACTATTACTGCGGGTAGCTACAACAATGGCTATAGGTGACTTCATAATTTCAACAACATAAAATACTTTAAACATGCACAAAATTCCATAATTTCAAAACATAAAACTCATAATAAATTCTACTAATAAACACAAATACAAAAAATAACAACTATGGAGAGAATGATATTATATTATATTGAAAATCCAAATTTATACACTCTTTTACATGCATTTACACAACACAACTCCCTTTGTCATTATTCTTTCTTCATTTTTGTCTTCTATGATTTTGCTACTGTCCTTTATGGCTTTTGCTTCAACTATTCTCTCCTTTATTCCCTTTGTCTCTTTTGCTCTTTTCTACACACTGTTGTTATGAACCTTCTTTTTTGCCTTGTTTCTTCTCCCCTCTTTTTGCTATTCTGTTCTCCTCAAAACTACTAAAAATCTAGAAGCTTCGTCTACAAAATCTCACCTAAACCTTAGGACAACACTCAAAATGGTCATTTATACTCCAACTACCTATTTTGAATTCCAAAAAATTCCACTCAAACCTCTTCTTTCTCATTCTTCTTATTGCTACTCATTAAATGAGCTCATGAGAGGTAGTTTGCTACCTGAAATCAAAATAAAATTCAAATTTAAAATTTAATAACTTATGGCTCCATATACAATGGCAGAAAAATTATTATAAAATTATATTGGAAACAAAAATGCCCCTACATCAAAAAGAACCAAAACCAATCAGTTAGTGGGGTCACATCCATGATAAACCAAAGTTGATGCCATGTAGGTGATGGAAAAGTGACAACTTCACCATGACCAACCTCATGGTTGGAATAGGGAGAAAAACTAGAAGGTCAAATGACATGACATGAAACAAAAAGAAGAAACCAAACACTTTGATCTCCTGTAGACAAAGGATGTCTAATTCTGGGAATTGAGCACAAACATCATGAATATAGTATTTTTGAGAGAGGTTTGTGAGTCCCCACAATTCTTGGAAATATAATTCATTTAACAATCAAGAGGAATTTCCTTGTTATCTAGTCCGTTGAAGGTGAAATAACTATTTTGGACCATAGTGTTGATAGAAGCATAGCTACCAATTTGAACATTGAGCTAGCCCAACTGCCAGAGTCACTACAAAACTCATCTTCTTCCAATCACCCTTACGGGCTACGAGACCTCGTTTGGCCCACCACTAGTGGGGAAGTATGCTGAACTTGGCAAGTCTGGGGTTGCAAAGCAACCAAACCAAGCCGAGAAGTTGAAATTGTCATTGTGTTCGACATAGATGTGTCAACCGACTTTGAAACCTATAGAGCCGAATCTCCTTGCCCTAAAGATTTGGGGGTGGGTTTGGAATGCTAGTATTCTTGGTTTTGTTGCTAACCACAATAGACTAGCCTGCCTCCTCTTTAGGAGGGGGAAAACCTATAGAGGGCTGAGGAGTGGGTTCAGAGTGCTATGAGACCTATAGACAATCTCTAATCTTATTATTAGAGGCTTGACATTGATAACAAGTGTTTGGAAGGTTGATATTAAACTAAATTTGCTAGGAGTAAAGTGTCATTGATTTGAATATCCATATTTTCTTTGAGGTCCTTTGAATGGTCAATCTCAACACATACTTGACAATTGAGCTGAGACAAATATATTTTTGGCTACACAAATGACAAAAGTCATTGAGGAATGAATCTAGGTAAGAAAGTTCCAAAAAAGGCAAAGGTAAACCTAGGAATTCAACCCAAACTGGGACATGAAGAGACTTTTCGTTTGTGACTAAAAAGTCAAGGGTCCAAGGTTTAAACACGAGCAAGGAAGAATGGACAAGCCATAGGCCCTAGGTGAGAACAACTTGGACATGACTGGATTCAATAAAATGAAAAAGGAAAAAAAACCTTTTGAAAGGTTTTGTATGACGAAAAATTGAATCCCATGTGGGGTCAAAGATTTGGTAACCCAGTCATAGAGCACACTTTCAAAGGGGACCCTTCCCATGAAATATCCAATGAAGAGTGAAGTTCTCAAGCCATTTGTAGGCTTCATTAAACTCTAGAATTGTAAGAACAATATCAAGAGGTGCGTTAGGAGACTTACCTCGTGAAACACTTTTGTGACAAATTTTTGGGTCATTTGGGCGGGGGGGCCATTAGGTATCACCATCAAGCTTTCAACTCTAGCAATAGCAATCATGAAGGAATGAAAGACTGAGGCCATTTAAAGGATAAAAAAAGGCCCTCATGCTTAGCAAATGCAATAAGATCACAATAAATGCAAATAAGTGCTTCAAGGATCCTGCATAAATCCGTGGTATGACATACACACTACAAAGAAAAAAAACCCTAGTAGAGCTAGTCCCCACATAATACCAAATCTGAAATGTTCCTCCCATGCATACAATTTCAGTACCTTCATGTGAACAAGAGCTTCTGTGCTAGCCCTTCACTGCAGTGCTCATCTTGGATTGACATGAGTTCAGTCTAGAATGCATGTTGCAATTTTTCCAATGGAGAATTACAAAGAATGGCCAGGATTATAACTGTCAAGGCTGCAATTATGGCCCATACAATTGCTTGGGAGATGATACTTAAAAGCAAATACAAGCTGAAGAACTATTGTCCAAGTCAAATGAAGCCAAAAGGAAAATTCACCTATACGATAAGCGTCTCCAAACATATAGTTCATGATCTTTTGTAATCCATGGTTCTATTTACATTCCTGCTTTGGCAGAAGGAGTCACTTCTGGAATTGACCTTTTAAGCAATGGATTTTCATGGGCCTGTTCGGAATTCAAAAACCCATTTAGAATGGATTCTGATAGATGAGCATCAAACGACTTGTTAACCATGAAATCAAAGCAATAAATAATTGAGTTGAAGGTTCTCTGGCACTGATAAAATTGAACCCAACAGAAACAAAGTCCAAAGCTTCAAGTAAAAATAGGATTATTGATCCGATGGATATTTTCATTGAAATTGAAGTGTCTCAAAATCTCTAGATTTCAGCACCATCAGAAAGATCCCAGCGTCCTGATTTCAACGCAACTTGAACAGAGCGAAAAGGAGTCCGTTTGCACAAGTTATGGCCGGTCAAAGGTAGAGTCAAACCGGCTTCCGGGGCGTCCAGAAGGTGAAAAAAATCATCATCTCAAAAATCATCGAAAGTGGTTTCAAGTAGAAGAGCTCGTCGAGAGGATTCCGACAACGTTTGTTTCGTCGAAAACGGACATTGTATGCTCAAGATATTGGCAGTCAAAGTTCGGTTGACTAGAGGGTACAACTGATGACGTCATCATGCTGACGTGTCAGTCCGTACTTTAGGGATGATGTGGACAAACCCGGTGTGACACATGGCAGTTGAGTCATCTTGTACAAACCAAACATTATGTTGACATGTGGCATCCGTACGTCACCGTCAGCAAACACGTTGCAGCTTCGTCAGTGGACACGTCAATAGGAATGGGCGAACAAGAAGGTGACACGTGTCGTTGGTTTATGCCACCGCGCAGGACTTTTTAACAAAATTTTCGTTGTGGCTCTAACCCACGACCTGTTTGGATCCGAAACCGTCGTTGACCGTTACACCAAATACAGCTACCAGTTGTGTATAGGAGGCCGCTTTTTTTTCTTCTTTCTAATGTTGGCGGATTGGGTTTGAAACGTTGCCGGCGAGGTTTGAACCGCCGACCACTTTGCATCCAAAATGCTTAGGCACCATTAGACCACCAACATACTCCGAGACATATAGGGAGTCTGTTTGCCTTTGTTTAACGAGAGTGGGCTGAGCCTAACCAAATGGGGCTATATGGCCAAAATTCGCCTTAACCAACTGAACAAAAAGATTGTACAAGACAAAACAGTTGTTGCACGAATTGTTAAGGGGGTTAAGCATTTATTTTGATGGTTAGGCCTAATTAGGCATATTTCATGTATAAAAGAAGGGGGAATGTAGCTCTTAAGAGTTCAGTGAATGCAGGGGACATAGTGGAGAACAGGTGATATGAAAGAAGGGAACTTGTGGAGATTTTTTTTGAGCCATTTTCGTATGACGGAGTATTGTTATGCTGCTGAAGTGCTTGAAAAGATGGTCTTGGTGCATTTGTAATCTTTTTTGGAGATTAATCGGATCGTTCTCACTCTATTGGAGCGGACCCGGAGACGTAGTCACGTTTGTGACGAACTCCATAATCAAACTCTGTTTGCATCTCTTTCTCTATTCTTCTCTCACATTCTGTTGGCATCTCTTTGTTATTTCCTGTTACCTTAATTATTTTTATGAGTTAATTTTGTTCCGAATAACTTGGATAAATCTTTGTAAAAGTTAAGCATTCAATTCTACAATTTAGTCTAGATCCTAATCAGATCAATTATCCACCAAATACAAAGAAAGTTCTCACAGTGCGTGTGCACTGAAGGGTCACTGTCACAGCAACCATAATCCATGGTAAACCTTGCACTAAGGTCAAGGCAATTGTAGAGGGAAGTTCTAGAAGTCCCATCCCATATTTTCTTGTAGAAAATCCCAACCTCCAATCCCAATTTTACCATACCCAAAATGACATTAATTGCCATTTTAGATGTTTGGAATAGGCCTCACGTTTCTGAGAATACTTGTCTGCCTAGACCATTTGAAAAGGGAAAATAGAGTCTAAACCCAAATATTAGCAAGAATACCATATGTGTGATCGAAACTAAAAACATTCTTGCTACATGAAGGCAATCGGAAGGTGTGTAAAAATCAAGTGTTGAAAGATAGGGATAAGTGGCAGGTCTCTCCACAATCTGCAGAATAAGATTTTGGCTCTCTGCAAAAACTCGTCCACAGATCTTAGTCAAACAAATGAGCCTAATTCAATATAATGCAAAGGCAGGAATTTACCTTGTTGAAGAAGTTGATGATTAATTTCAACTATCATTAAAAATCTGATTAACATTTAAACATCAATTTTTATATGCCATGAGAGCTGAAGATCTCCCAGTACGTATTTCATAAATATATATACCAAACTCAATAAGCCAAGGTTTGAAATTCACTGATAGGTTTCACTCCCAGTATTTGTTATGCATCTAGGTGTTTGCTGAAGCCAAAAATATCAATTGGGTAAACTCATATCCTTGATGAAGATGATTGGTTTATAAAGAGTTCATTATAGATCAAGTTTTGTTAAGTGTATAGATCAGTTATTGTAAATGATGAGGTCAGAATTGTACCATGAAAAAAATTGATGAAATGAAGTTATAATTAGTCTAAACAAAACTAATGAAATGAATATCCCTTAATTCTTGACAATCTAATCTAAATCCAATTACCTAAAATTCTTAAATTCAGGTCAAAGACTTTTTTTTTTGAATGCACTGAACAAATCATAATATTTCGGAGTGTTTGGTAATTGGGTACTCATGGATTAAAACCATCTCTCTGTGATTGTTAATTAGGTGTGCAAAATTTCAAATCATTTCACTGAATTTGCAAATTGGTTATGCAAGGATTAAAATCATTTCACTGTATTTGCCAATTGAATATGCAAGGATTCAAATCATATTAGAGGATCCAAAACGTAACCCAATTTCTCAGAGATTCAATCAACCTAGATGAAAGAGATTCTACATATCCTCAACTCTTAAGTGTAACCTGTACTTCTGAATTTACTGGAGGCAGAGACACCGATTTATAAGCAAAGCCTCTAAAAACAATATGGGAATGTACAAGCAAGATATAAACAGGAATGGATTGTCAGTCAGTTAAATCTACTATTTTATTCTAAAATATCTCTATAATCTAATAGACAAGAAACAATAACAAACATAATCTCTGCAACATTTATTGACTGTTAACAACAATAACAAACATTATCTCTCCAATATCATAAGAACAATCTCAAACATAATCTATGCAACAATTTTAGACTATCATAAGAACACTATTAATCTCTGCAACATTTCTTAAACTATCATACCCTACTATAATAAATAAAAACAACAGAGCTTGTATTCTTTTAAAACAAAAACTGAACTTCATGTGGCAGACATGAATAGTGATTGTTACAATTTCAAAATCTAAGTGGTAAACTAATCATAAAAATAAAAAACTTTGTTTGTGGGGACTTACTTTTCTGATTATAGTGAGCTTCACGGGATAGTCCACGACAATTTGTCTTGTCAGAGGGAATATTTGCAGCAACAGAATAAAGAAGGGTCTTAGACTTTTCATGGGTCAAAAACTCTGGTTTCTGTTATAATTTCTTTGGTGTGGTCAATGAGCTTTGTTTAAAGGGATACTCTTTGAGTGCAATTGGATGCTGATCTGACTCAACAGAAAGCAAAACATTTTCGTCAGCCATGACGTGCTAGATTTTGGTTTGCATCTTGTTCGATAAACGGTACAAACTTTTTCAATCCACTTGTCCATAAGTTGGTGGTTTAGCTTTTGTTATCAATATAATGAGTTGTTAACTTATTAAAAAATAAGTAATACTTAGTGCTCTTAAATTTTTTAGTTTTAAGTTATGTTTTGTTATAGTTAAATATATTTAATTAAAAAATTGTATACTTCATTTTAAGTATTGTGGATTTGACATTTTTTTAATTCTAAAATTTATAATATAAATATATTAAATTTGTGCAAGTGAGTTTACATTTTTGAGTCAATTCACACAAAAAATATATGTTAATTATACGAGTCAAAGTCACATTCCTCACTTCAAAGAGTTGTAAAACAAATTTAAAAAGAAAGAGAGAAGGGCTGAGGAAATTGCCCAAACTTGATACATGACACTAAAGCATTGATGGGCCCACTCTTTCATATGGTTGGGAGATATCAACTAAAATATGATAAGACATGAAGAAGGGGGGCTTTCCATGCCATAAATAAGGCATGGTGTTTTTCCCCATTCTTATCTAGTCTTCACGTTGGCAGCAAAGAAGAATGGCAGACATGATTGGGGCATTGGAAGGATTACAAGACCTCCATAAAAGAGCATTTTGGGGCTGATTTCTAGAGGAAAGTGTTTTGGCATCATGGAGATGTAGAGATTCATATTGCATTGTTGTGTATTTGTGAAAGGAGATAGTCTCTCAATAAAAAGAAAAAAAGAAGTTGGACTATGAGTGAGAGTGGTGTAGGGAAGGATTAGAAGACATTGGGAAGAGTGAGGATGTCCATCAAAGCATAAAGGATGGAGGAATTTTATCAAAGGGGAGGAAGAAGTGGCACGATCACATTATAGTCTTGTGAAGTCATTTGACATTGAATATTGAAGTAGGGGAGAAGATCTAGTAGATGTACCCTCTAATTTCATGCATCTTAAAATCTTACATGTGTCAATATCAAATGAATTTTTAAATTTTATAGTAGTTTCTTCGATTAGTTGATTGTTTAAACCTGAGGTTTTAGGTCCTTGTAATCAATTTTGATGTCCCAAATATGTATATGTTTGGTTGAAAAAGGGATCTTAGGACTAGTGTGTAGCTCACTAAGATCAATCATTTTCTAATTAACATTAGAAGCCAAATCAATGAGGGTACGAGATTGACTTATAGCCTAAGAGGAGAGTCAATCTTCCTCGGATCTAGTTCTTTTATTGCCTTAGAAATTGATTGAAATTAAGTTGGATTTATTAAATTTATTTGATTACAGTAAAACCTAATCTAAAAACATAAAATTTTTATATTGACAAAATTGAATTGTAAAAAAAAAAAAAGATATGAGAAGGGAAGAGTATTGTGCACATGTGACTATAATTTGGGGCTGAAATAGATAGTATAGGGTGCAACGAACTCCAGATTGATCTCCTCCTTTTCTAAATCTAACTTCACAAGCTTGAAATACCCAGTCTTCCTTCTACAATCCTGCTCTGAAATCTCTGTCTTCAGATTTGAACCTACAAAAATCCCAAGAAAGAGGGGCAAGGGGTTGCTATATAGGAGTTTTCCTAAGTCAAACCCACATTTTGGTATTTTTACCTCCACAAATAGCCGATTGATTGACTGAAATAGTATTTGTGCTCTTAACATTTAGTGCAGCTAAGGCTTTAGTACTCAAATGTGTTAAATAAGGATTCCTAAATGGTATAAATGAGATCAACCCAAAGAAAGTCAAATACCATTATATCAACTCTTGCCAATGATTTTTTTATACTATAATTTTTGAGGTCTAGTAGACCACCCTAATAAATATTTTATGATAGACACTCAACACTAGTTTTTGGGTTTGAGAATTTTACGTTTATAAGAAGTAAACATCACTAGTATTTTTCTTTCTACTACTTGTGTTATTTGTCTAGAAGAAAATTTTTGTGTAATAAAAATGATGGATGTTTTATAAGAGTATTTTATTTTCTCTCTCCTAAGAGGTAATAGACATATAGTTGACCATGGATGTGACTTGACTAATAGGTTGTTATTCTCTTTTTGCTAGAGAATGCCAAGATTAGAGATCTCAAAACAAACTTCCACAAGTGAACACAATGAGCACAATAGTGTATCTATCAAATATAAACTAAAGGTGTATAATTTAATAATCAAGCCTTGCATATATAAGCAAGGAAGAGGAGATGAGAAGGTAGGAGTGAAAATTTGACTACCCCTCCAAAGATGGAACACTTGTGAGCTCACTTGACAAGTGTGCATGAGTAAGTGTCAATAGGTGTCTCAAGTCATGAGGACACATGTCCCAATGCTATGAAGTGAGATAAAAGAAAAATAAACCTAAGTATACTTAAGCTACATATGTGTGAATAGATCAATCTTAGAAAGATGATTAACTAACTAGGTATGATAATGAATCTATTTGTACATTAACACCTCCCTGAAGTGAAACTTAGAGATTAATTTATGCAAGTACTAGATACTAGGCCATGTTAAGTACTCATGTGCAAATTTCTTATAAGGTAGAGAAAAAAGGAGAAAAAACCTAGTGAGAAATAAAAACCCCCTCTCCAAAAGAGAAATGATGCAAATGCAATGAAATGTACAAGTGAAGAAGACAAAAGGAATCAATGATGATCCACCAAGGAATAAATCTAGCACAAAGTACAATAAATTTTCAAGAGAGAAGGTCATGTGATCCCCCCCCAAAAATGTGAAGTGATGAAATCCATGTGAGGAAATGCTTCCTCTTAAAACTAATAGTAGAAGAGAAACCATACAACCTCCCCTCAAGATGATGCCTGTAGTGTTAGTAGATTCTCGACATTGGATGCTAAATATGATCCATGAACATTAAACAAAATTTTCCCCCTTGAGAAGAAACAACACCACATATGTGTGCAAAATGACTTTCCATTTCAGATAAGAATATGCAGGAAGTATGGTGAACATATTTGAATTATGTACATGATCCAAAGACTAAAAAAATTCTAATGACGCCTTCAAATAATGCTCAAATATTTTTAAGAAAATGCTAATGTGTGATAAATGTTGATAAGATGGATCAAGTACCATAGAAGATTCTAGAATAGGAACCATGGATGTATGGTGACAACTGCGAAGATGTGAATCCAATACTACTGTAGATGATGATAATTGAGTTGGATATGTTAACTCATGAATGCCTACATAATTTGTTATGATAGAAATGATCTAGGTGAGGCAAAAGAAACATCAAAAAATGAAAATGATGATCCAAGTTCATCGAAGCTAATATCGAATAGAAAACGAATGTCCTCAATAATGTCATCCAAATCTACGAGGTGGGATTCTACAAAAAGAGATGCTATGTATGGTAGATATGCATCCCAATATGGTGGATATAGAATGATGATAGCAATAACTTGATGTAAAGAATAATTAGAACTCATGAATGAGTCAACACCAGATTTAGATGTAGCCACATGTGATATTGGAGATGAGGTATCAATACAAGCTATTAGACTACATTGTTCATCCCCGAATGGTTGTGTCTCACAAGATGTCTGAGTGAGACTGGATTACTTTTCTACATGTGTTAGAACTAGAGGATCAAGTAAAAAATACCATGACTAATATGAATTTTCTCTATTTATTCATTTCAATGAAGCAAAAATTCTTCTATTGTATTCTTTTTCTTTTCCATAATATCTATATTTGATTTTCCATTTATTAGGAGGATTACAAAGAATATTCAAATACAAGGGATTTAGTGTGAAAGAAATTGATCACATGAACCAATAAAATGAAAAGAAGAAACACCTAGATTGCTCCGCTTGACACAAAGAGTCCTCCTAATAATAATTAGTGCTGATTGTAGCCCCCTAAAACAATATGCAATAAATTTTACAAGTTTTGAAGATCGGGTGCCAAAATCTTCCATTTATTACTCAAAGATTTTTATAATTTTATGAAAAATGGAAATTGAGATCTTAATTTTACATGCAAAATTAGATTTTTTGTGAAATTATAATTCAAATAAAATTTTTGCAAAATTTTGATAAGCGAGGTGAAAGTTATGCCCCGTCAAAATTTTCTTACAATGTTGACTTCGGAGATTAAGATTTGCAATTAAACAATAGTAAATAAAAAATGTTTCGACACTAAAATATCGATGCTGGAATCAACTTTCCAATGACTTTACAATTTAAAAAATACCCCCCATTTGCAAGTTATTGCAAAATGAAAAAAATCACCCTTACAAGCTTTAGATGATTTTTTTTTAAGCTTTAGATGATTAAATAACCTACTCAACTTAAATTTGACACTGTTAAAAATTAGCATAAAATGTTAATGTTACATTTAAATATAATTTGACATAAATATTGACTATAAAATTAACCAAATAATCTGTCAAGGTTAGTAATTAAGTAGGTGTGTTGACTGCCAAGTGTGGGCAGTGAGAAAATCTTGGGGTGTATGCTGAAATAGAGGCATGTGGGTGTATGGAACATAGTCAAGGAATCCATAAAGAGATTCTTGATTCACCAAGTTCTCAAGAGTTCTCTTTGATCTTGAAGGTGACTGGATCAAAATTTAACTTGGGGGCCATGTGGAGGTGACAAAAATTTTAATGCATTGCAATTAAGATCAAGACCTATTCAAAACTCTCTTCTATTTGTTCTATTCCTAAGAGAAGCAGTCGTAGGAGAGAAGTAACAGTTAAAATAATTCATAATGAAACATGCTGCCTACTTTTGTATTGTAGGTGGGTTGTGTAGCCATATTTACATCCATTCAAATTTCCCTTCATAGATCTCTGCAACCATTGTGGGCTTCTCTACATTTCTCCATAGTAGAACAAGAGCAAAAATAACTACATACTTTTTTGCACTTTTTAACAGTTACACCCAAACTCAACATAAAAGTTTGAGAATTAAACAAAGAGCATATTTGAGAGGGTTGTGTGCCACCTAAAGCTCCTTCCAACAGTCTAGAGATACAGATGTGCGAAGCGATAGAATAATGAAGATATTGAAACACATAAAAAAAGAGAGGGTTTTATCAAAGTGAATGGATCAATATGATGAACCACTATTTTTTACTATGAAACATTCAATTATGAAGGCAAAAATGCCAAAATAACAATCAGAAACTAACCCTAACTATTATAGCAACTACGAGGGAAGTTTTTAGAGTTCAAAATGGTGTGTACCTTGCTGTAGGGTGATCCCACAATATTGGTTTACAATTTTTGGCCAAACTAGACACTGAACTGATTTTTTCTAACTAAATCTTCACTTTCAGGCACCTATAACGGCTAAAGTGTGAGGAATTTGAAGATGATGAAAACTAGTGATTTGTGACATTTTTTCTTTAGATTCTACATATATTTTTTTCAAAATTTTTAGAATTAGATTGCACTTCTTTTTCCATCTCCTTCAAAAACTAGTTTTTATCAGTAAACACCATTTTTAAGGAGTGATGCTCACTGTATACAACATAAATTTTTTCTATGAAGGATAAAATTCTAATTTTTTTAAATTTAGATTTGTAACTATGATATCTAACCCTTTCATTTGGTTTCATAGTGTTTTATTGAATAATTTTTCCTTAATCAAGTTTCGAAGTCAAACCAATTACAATTCAGACATAGGCGGACCATACACAACATAACTATTTTTGTATTTATCAAAATTCATTTTTTTTTACTGGATCAAGGACATCAATACCTAGCCTGCACATATTTTTAAGAATTTTATTTTGATAATCTGTTATTTTTCCACATGTGCAGAATAGAGAGCTTGATTTTTGATGAAAAACCTATGTTTAATCAAACTAAAAAAACAAATACATAATAAAACCAGAACATATTAAAATTATATTTGATGGATAGCTCATTTAGAGGACTACCATCATCTAGTTGGGTCTGTGAAGTCTCCTCCATTTTCATCCTCAACTTGAGCTTCAAAGGGTAAAATTCTACAAAAAATTGGTGGTAGAGGGGGAGAAGGGGGGAAAAGGGGGGTTTAAATGAACCTAGGTTTGAGTGAAACCCCCTTGGAGGTTCGATCGAACCCCCTCTTTTCCATTGTCTTCATAAAAAAAAAAGTATAAAAAGTGGAACCCATCATTTAATATGGTTTGCTCAAACCAGGGTCCATTTGAACCCCTTTTGGGTCCATTCAAACACCCCAGTTCGTGCAAACCCCTAATTTTTTTTTTCATAGGAGAATTTTTGCAAATTTCCTTCCTCATTGGAATTGTAAACTAGTTTTGTGGGTTTACCCTACAAGAAGCCTATTTTTAGGGCACAAAGGACTCATTCGCCTTTAGTAGCGAATGGGACATTAGGGTTTCTGAAACTAAGATCTGGGTTATTTTCCTTGATGTTTGCACTCTCAGATCCTTGATTACTAGATCCTGAAAACCTGTAATAAATTATGTAGCTTCCTTTCTTTGTTCTTGCACTATAAAGGTCAATCTTGCAACTTGACAACTTTGACAATCTTGCTCTAAACTTCTTCTCCACTTGATCTTCAACCTATAAATCTGCAAACACACACTCAAGAGGAGATAAACTTGATTGTCAGTGAATAGGGGTTTGCTTAAGTCAAACCCCATTTAGGTAATTAAATTAAATGATGAAATAAGGAAATTGAAGCATGAAACATGAAATATGTAATTGATGATACCTTGGATGTTGTGGTGGAGTGTAAATCTACAAACTAACATGTAGTGGCCATGAAGAATATAGATCTTAGATGTGAAACAATGCTTGCAATTAGATATTCAATGCTACATCCATTATTTTAGCTCAACAACATGCATGAATGCACTATACCTTAGACATGATGAAATGATCTTGAATTCCTGCAATAAACTCTTGATAATCTACCTTGAAATGCCTTTGAAATGCTCTTGTATTTCTAATTCTTGAAAACTTGAATTCTTAGGGCTCTTGTAGACTTTTTTTAGGAGAAACAATGTGAATTAATCCCTTATTTATAGTAAATATAGAGATTAACCCCAAAATTCAAAAAATTCAAGCCGACACCAGGTTTTGGAAATGAACATTATTAAAATCCTGCCAGAATCAAATTTGAAAAGGGGGTCCTCATTAAGGGAGGACCCATTCAATAGCTAGGGTGAATGGGTCCTAGCACAAGTTTCTAGGACCTCACCTTCGGGGGGTGAAATTAAAATGACATCAAAAACCCATGTCAAATGTGCAAAGAAGGGGGGTTCCTCTAGAGGGAGAACCCATTTGGCACCTAGGGTGAATGGGTCCTAGCACCAATTTCTATGACCTTGATTTTTCCAATTAAATGTTTTACAATTTGAATTATGGGTGGGGTGCTGCCACAATAGTGGTTTACACTTTTTGGGAGATCCCAATTTTTGTTGAGATCACATATTTTTTACAAATATAATGATTTAAGCCTTGAAAATCCCCATTTAAAAGATTCCAATTGAAGAGGGTTTGATCAAACCACATTATACCAAGCCCCCTTGGATTGAACCCTACTAGTTTTAAACCATACCTATAACGGAGTCTCCTTTACACCTATCAAAATGTTGATAAAAAACCACTTTTGATTTACCTTTTGGGGGATCAAATGAATTCATTTAAAATTTATTTTTCATAAGTATGTAGTCCTTATTATAAGCTTCCAAAAAAGTATAATTTTAATTATATTTAATTTGATTATTATATATATTTTTTATTTCTTGTGAATGTAGGGTTTTCACTAAAAAATAAGCACTTTGTTTTGCACACGTGGAAAAATAGTAGATTATCAAAATAAAATTTTAAAAAATATGTTCAAGCTAGGTATTGATGTCCTTGATCCATAAATTTTTTTTGAATTTTGATACATACAAAAAAAGTTATGTTGTATATAGTCTGCCTATGTCTGAATTGTAATTGGTTTGACAATCGAAACTTGATTAAGGAAAAAATATTTAATAAAACACTATGAAACCAAATGAACTGGTTATATATATCATAGTTAGAAATCTAAATTCGAAAAAAATTAGAATTTTATCCTTCATACAAAAAAAAATATGTTGTATACGGTGAGCATCACTCTTTAAAATGTTGTTTACTGATTAAAAACTAGTTTTTGAAGGAGATGAAAAAAAAGTACAATCTGATTTGATTTTTTTTGAAAAAAATATATTTAGAACCTATAGATAAAACTTCACAAATCACTGGTTTGCATCATCTTCAAATTCCTCATGATTTAGCCCCTATAGGAGCCCGAAAGTGAAGATTTATTTAAAAAAATCAGTTCAGTGTCCAGTTTTCCCAAAAATTGTAAACCACTATTGTGGGATCACCTAGTGTCAGGATGGATCCTCGGAAGGTGTCACAAATAAGGCTTAAATTTGAATTAAATGGGCTAATTAACTCTAATTAACCACAATTAATTAATGAGACCCTAGATAAGTATGAACACATGTTACAACACTTTACAACACCATAAATAGGGTACAATTTAAAGGTGCATTTTATTAAAAAGGGGCCTAAGATCAATGTGAATATGTACACCACATTACAACATTAGAACTAGGTAAAATTATGCTAATTCAATGACAATTATTCCCAAATTAAGGAAAAGGGATAATTTTTCCATTACTACATTTTTCCCCCACTTAGTGAGAGGATGACCCCATGTGAAACTCACACTAAAGTAGACATTCAAGACAGTTAAGTATGCAACAATAACAAGGATAAATAGTCATACCTTGTCAAAGGCCAAGAAAAATAAAGAAAAACAAAAGGATTAAGCACAACCATTCCAATGCGATGTGGAATGGGGCTGTTTGTCCATAACATACACTGCTCACTCTAAGGTAGTGGAACCTTAGTATGTCCACTAGGTGAGCTATCCAAAAATATGTGTCGCTCACTCTAGGGTAGTGGAACCTCAATCTGTCCAATAGGTGAGTTATCCCAACGAGGTGGAAAATGAGAAAATAATATTAGCCTCTCATACCATACCAAAGTTATCCTCCTGACAACTTCGATAAGGCACCACAATGTAATGCTTTTCTTGTAAATGCTTTTGTAATGTCATGTAAAATTTTGTTAAAGGGGATTTTGATTTGTTCGTGTAAGGTATTCTTCTTAGGGAACATTGTGCCTAATGTATCCAAAAGATGACAAGTCAAGGATATCAGATCACCACTTATGGGATGCCTCGTTCACATCATGCCACAAAGGGAGATCGTATGCTTAGAAATATAAAACTCTTGGAGGACCTCAAACCCAATGAAACCACCAAGAAAAGGACATGTCACGAGAAAAAGAAAAATCATGCCATGAAATATGCTAAAATATTTCATCGATGTATGCCCCCACTTTAAAGTAGTTGCTACACAATTTCTATGAGCAATTGCTTTTTAAAAGTAGCCAATGTTTTTCCCTAAGACATGAGAGATTTCCTCAAAAAACCCTATGCCAATTCATATGTTTCCAAAATAAGCTACATCATGAAATAGGAAAGAAGGGTTGCCCCCACAAATACATAGGGGATCTATGGATTCGGGGTTAATATGTCTTGTTACAATATTTTCATAGAGCATGGAACTGTCATCATTCCCCAAATACTCATAGAACTAGAAGAATGACATAGAGAGAGTGAAAACAAAGAAAAATATTTTCAGGTCAACATGGAAGAGACCTAAATGTCTTGACACCTTGCATCATCCCTAAAAGGAAAATAAAAGACAAATGAAAAAAGATAAGAGTAAAAGCTTTTGGGTCAACATGGAAGAGACCTAAATGTCTCGATGCCTTATGTCATCCCTAAAAAGAAAACACAAGACAAATGAAAAAAAAGATAAGAGAAAAATCTTTTGGGTCAACATGGAAGATACCTAAATGTCTCGATGCCTTGCATCATCCCCACAAGAAAAACACAAGACAAGTGAAAATTTCTTACGAAATAGAGAAGAATGAAGGTACATGTAAAGGAATACACAAGGAGAGAGAGATACATCAAATGAAACATCATGAGTGATCACATTACGCACATGCAATCATATAAATCTCACATGAAAATACAAAAACACTAGTAAGGCACATGT
Source organism: Sequoiadendron giganteum (assembly GCA_007115665.2). Lineage (NCBI taxonomy): Eukaryota > Viridiplantae > Streptophyta > Pinopsida > Cupressales > Cupressaceae > Sequoiadendron > Sequoiadendron giganteum. Next base: position 100,478,392 of record CM021106.1, read on the forward strand.
GAGTCAACCTAAAGTAGGTCATCTGCATCCAAATCTTAGTCGTTATAAACGAAAGACAAAAAACTAGCCAAAGGAACAAGAGAGAAGTGCCGAACTAGGGGAAGCACCAGGTTCAACACTCTTTTTAGGAGATTTTTCATTTAAGCTAATAGAAGAAGAAAATAATTTATTTAACTCATCATGCACTTTTTCATCAATCTTTACAATATCAATGTTATTATCTAGATTTATCACAATGGGATGTCGAATGACAATGTCCATGGAATGCTCTTGTTTATGTTGCGGCAAGGAGATAGAGTCATCATGTATTGCTTTAGGTAAATTTGGATTTTGATTTTCTATGTTGTTGTTTTCTTCTTGATTTTGTAACTTATTGGCAAGAACATGCCAAATCTATGCCTACGCTCTCTAGCAATTTGATTCGTTTTTAAATCTATTATCAATTTGTGTTTGTGTAAGAGCGGGTTTGTCAATTATAGGTGTCTTCTCTTACTTGGGAGGAATAGAAGAAACAACAGTAGCTTGTTCAACTGCTTTCTCTCCGACTTTGTAAACTTTTTTGACTCTAGGAGGGACAACATGATTGTTTGTGTTATCTCATGGTCTCTTATAGGAAATGGCATGAGGTTTTTCTATAGGTCATTCTTGTATATTCAGAAGGGATTTCGGTTCAATCATTGCTTCATCAAGGATAGGTATTTCGATTATAGGTTGAGGCATGTTTCGAAGGGATAATTCTACTATTTTATTTGCCTTGAAATTTTGATATGATTTTAAAAGAAGTCCTCATAAGGCTTGATAGGTTCCATAGGCTTGGGCTAAAAGAAATCTAATGAAAAATTCCCTTGGGCAAGGCAGGATTAAATCCACTATGATGCACAGTAAAGATATCATTGCCAAATGGAAACTTTGGACATTTATGCACAATTGAAGGGACGAAATTCATGGATTAAAGCCATGGATGGCCTAGCTTCACACAAAATTGGTTTGATTGTGGGATGATGGAAAACTATACATTTAGTGTTGTGATATTGCTATTAGGGTTCAACTATGTAGTATATGACAATTTGACACACTGTGGAAGATACCTCCTACTTATCACATTTAATATTTTTGGTCCAACCTTCAAAGGGAGATCTATGAACCTATCATAGGGCAAGAAAACCCATTATGCATCTTGATCCATGCTTTTAGTTTGTCATATGTTTCTTGATATAGCTTGAGCATGCACATATAAGAATTCTTCAGTGATCACGTGCTCTCCACAAATGAGATCAATCAATATCACATTAGTGGGCTTGTCATTGATTCAACAAGCTATGTAAAGAGGATCATTAGGTGCACTCTTAAGTATGTCATTTTGTGAGAAATCAATCTCAAGAGGCTTTTTAGTTGAGCCCTTATGAGGTCTAGAGCTTTGATAAATGCTACCGTTTCAATCAATTGTTCTTTAGTTATTTTTTCAGATGTCATCCATGTCAACATTCATCACTTCATTCTTCGTTTAGCTAGCTTTGAAAATGAAATATTGTACTTAGGCATGTTATTTGTAAATATTTGTAAATTTTGATTAGGAGGAGCTATAGAATTATTACCTTGATCATTCACACCTCCAATTTGAAGTTGATTACTATCAATAAGGTCTTGCACAAGATGTTTAAGATGGTTATAGTATTATGTACCATGTCCATTTTGTTGATGGTAATGACAATAAGCATTTTTTTGAAAGCCTCTAGGTAATGGTATATCAAGGCGACATTCTCGAACAAGAGGTAATGTAATCATATTCTTGTCAATAAGCCGCAACATGATATTATGAAGGGTATTGGGTAAAGGAGTGAATTCTCTCTCCCGTTCCTCAAAAGGAGTTTTCATCTTGATAGAAACCACTTGATTATTAGTTTGTTGACTTGTTTGAGGGGAATTTAGTTGTAAAAAGACCTTATTTTGCTTCTTGAAAGTTTGATAGCTATTTTGAGTTGTAGATTTGGATTTTCGGTATGACTAGGGGGATTTTTCATATCACAACCGCAAGTCAAATTTTGAAAATCAAGAAGGGCTGTACATAACTGTGTGAAGGATGGAAATCTCAAAATTTCAAGTTTTCTTTGGAGTTTATCTTGTAAGCTGGCAATAAACATTCGCTAAAGGTCAACATCAGGAATCCTGATGTTTACTTGTGAATAAAGTGTTTGGTATCTTGCTATGAAATCCATCACTTTCTCATCCTCTTTTATATACCATGTCCATTTTGTTGATGGTAATGATAATACGATTTTTTTTGAAATCCTCTAGGTAATGGTATATCAGGGCCACATTCTCGAACAAGAGGTAATGTAATCATATTCTTGTCAATAAGCCGCACCATGATATTATGAAGGGTATTAGGTAAAGGAGTGAATTCTCTCTCCCGTTCCCCGAAAGGAGTTTTCATCTTGATAGAATCCACTTGATTATTAGTTTGTTGAATTGTTTGAGGGGAATTTAGTTGTAAAAAGACCTTATTTTTCTTCTTGAAAGTTTGATAGCTATTTTGAGTTGTAGATTTGGATTTTTGGTATGACTAGGGGGATTTTTGACATCACGACCGCAAGTCAAATTTTGAAAATCAAGAAGGGCTGTACATAACTGTGTGAAGGATGGAAATCTCAAAATTTCAAGTTTTCTTTGGAGTTTATCTTGTAAGCTGGCAATAAACATTCGTTGAAGGTCAACATCAAGAATCCTAATGTTTACTTGTGAATAAAGTGTTTGGTATCTTGCTATGAAATCCATCACTTTCTCAACCTCTTTTTGTTTGAATTCCATTAAATAAACAAGGGTCATCTTGGGACCCATGTGAATATGAAAGTGTTTGTAGAAGGCATCGATGAGTTCATTGAATGAACCAATTGAATTATTCAGTAAAGAAGAGAACCACTCTAAAGCAATATCCTTCAAAGACCTAGGGAATAACTTAGCCACAAGTTTATTGATCAAAGATGAAATCACTACACAAGGTTGTGAAAGTAGAAACATGGCTTACAAGATCTCCTTTCCATTATATTTCTCAAATCGAGGGACTTCTATACCTTGTGGAATTTGCGCTCTTAATATGTAAAAATATAGCAGGTTGGATTTGATGTATTGCAAAGGTTTATTGTTGTTGTTTTGTTGTAATGTTGCAACTTGTTGTTGGAGGGATTTCATAGTTTTTAAAAGTGAGCTAATGAGAGGATCATTTCGATTCTAAGGTTGAGGGGAATAAGGTGGAGTGGTGTATGTATGCAGAGGGCTAGTGAATTGTAGGTTGGTGAAGGTGGATTGTTGAGGAGTTATTATGTTCGAATGGACAAGGCTGGAAGTATTTCCTATGGGAATATAGGTATGGAAGTGTACACAGTGCTAGTAGGTATGATTGTTGTGGTTGGTTGAGTGGCTGTGGTAGATTGCAAGGTTTTTGTAGGTTGAAAGGTTGTTGTGGGTTGAAAGGTTGTTGTGGGTTGTGTACTAGTGTATGTAGGAATAGACATTGGTATCGTGAAGGATTGAATTGGAATTCTACCTTGGCTTAGAGTAGACCTCAAAGCTTGAGTGGAAGTAGGGACAGTGTTGTTAACAAGAGGCACACTAGTTGTAGGAGATGGAGTCATGGGAAGTGTAGTATGAAAACTATGAGCCATGGAGGGTTGATTATCAACACTATCAAAAAGAGAGTTAGGAAACCCAAGATCCACTGTGAGTGAGATATCATAGGATGACATGAGCCTCAAACTACACCTTACAATAGTATTGCTAATAAGACACCAAGTTGTAAAGATCATACAGGTTTTACAAACCTAGTGTGCAAACTATAAATGGAAAATATGTTAATGCAATGACCTAGAATGGAATGTAATTTTTAGATTCTAAGCAATGCAATTTACTAATTACACAATGAAATAAACTAAAAATGAAATGTTTGAATGAAATTTTGAATAATGCACTAAATGAAGCAATTTAAGCTAATGCAATGAATTTGATGAAACAACAAATCACAATACTGAAACAGGAAAGTAACAACAACAACTAGAAGCCTAAAACTGAGATTTTAATTTCCAAAAAATGTAAATAAGGATCTAACAGGGACTCATTCGCTAGTAAGGGCGAATGGGTCCTAGTTAGGTACTTTTGAGATGTTTTTGTTGATTTTTGAGTGATTTTTAATGCTTTTTTAGATGCCATAAGTTTTAGGTTTGACCTAGGATCAGGGACTCATTCCCTAGTAAAGGTGAATGGGTCCTTGATTAGGGTTTTAAAACTCTTTTTGGATGATTTTCAAGATTTTAGTAATATATTTTAGTTCTAGGTTTGAGGCAGTAAGTTTCAATTTCAGATTTTCTAGAAATGCAATCAAATAATGTATGCAAAGACATAGGTTGGAATGCAATTTTGTTTTTATTTTCAAATGCAATTTTATGAGATCTAAATGATATGCACAATGACTGATTTGTTTTTGCATTATTTAGATTTAGAGGTACAAAACAATGCAAATTTTAAATGCTAGGAAAGAAACCCTAAATGAGATCTAATTCAATGCAAATGAGATCCAAATGAGTAAAAGATCTAACCTAGGATGCAATAAAATAATTCAAAATCAGAAAATTGCAATATTCAATAGGTTGGGTTCACCAAAATGAGATATAGAAAAATATAATAGGGTTTTATCAAAGTGAATGGATCTAGATGATAAACCACTATTTTTCACTATGAAACATTCAATTATGAAGGCCGAAATGCCAAAATAACAATTAGAAACTAACCCTAACTGTTATAGCAAATATGAGGGAAGTTTCTAGAGCTCAAAATGGTGTGTACCTTACTGCAAAAAGCCTATTTTTAGGGCACAAAGAACTCATTCACCTTTAGTGGCGAATGGGTCCCTATTAGGGTTTTTGAAACTGAGATCTTGGTTATTTCCTTGATGTCTGCACTCTCAGATCCCTGGTTGCTAGCTCCAAAAAACTTGTAATAAATTTTGTAGCTTCCTTTGTTTGTTCTTGCACTATAAAGGTCAATCTTGCAACTTGACAACTTTGACAATCTTGCTCTAAAATTATTCTCCACTTAATATTTAACCTGTAAATTTGCAAACACACACTCAAGAGGAGAAAAAATTGTTGATTTTTAGTGAATAGGGGTTTGCCTAATTTAAACCCCGTTTAGGTAATTAAACCAAATGATGAAATAGGGAAATTGAAGCATTAAACATGAAATATGTAATTGGTGATACCTTGGATGTTATCTTAGAGCGTAAATATGCAAACTAATATGCAATGGCCATGAAGAATGTAGATCTTAGATGTGAAACAATGCTTGCAAGTAGATCTTCAATGCTACATCCACTATCTTAGCTCAACAAAATGCATGAATGCACTATGCCTTAGACATGATGAAATGATCTAGAATTACTGTAATAAACTCTTGATAATCTACCTTGAAATGCCTTTGAAATGTTCTTGTAATGCTTTAATACTTGAAAAATTGAATGCTTAGGCCTCTTGTAAACTTTCTCTAGGAGAAACAATGTGAATTAACACCTTATTTATACTAATTCTAGAGATTAACCCTAAAATTCAAAAAATTCAAGTCAACACCAGATCTAGAAATGAACATTATTAAAATCCCACCAGAATCAAATTCAAAAAGGGGGTCCTCATTAAGGGAGGACCCATTCGCCACCTAGGGCGAATGGGTTATGGCACAAGTTTCCAAGACCTTGCCTTCGGGGGGTGAAATAACATCAAAAAATCATGTCAAATGTGGAAAGAAAGGGGGTCCTATTGAGGGAGGATCCATTCGCGACCTAGGGTGAATGGGTCCTAGCACCAATTTTGAGGACCTTGATTTTTCCCAATGAAATATTTTACAATTTGAACTATGAGTGTCGGGATGGATCCTCGAAATGTGTCACAAATAAGGCTTAAACTTGAACTAAATGGGTGTAAAAGTACAAATATGTGTCACACTTTAATAAAGTAACTGACCAACACTAATCTAAATTTTAAACTTGAATTGCTAGAAAGTGGCATATATGTTTTGAATTTTAAAATGATGTAAACTAATAAAATGTTTATTTTTTAGTATATTTTATGTTTTTATTTTTTTGAAAAAATAATAAAATAATTTGAATATAGTTTTTTATAAATTAACACTATAATTTAGTTGTTGATAAAATGCTGAAAAATGATGTTACATGAGACGTCAAACTTTATATAGTAAATTTTCTTTTTTTGCCTTCAAATGTTTTGTGTATATTTATAACTTGAAACTTTAGGGCATGTATATATATTTTTGCAACTTTAATAAATATATATTTTTAAATAGATATTTAAATGTGCGTGTATTAAAACACGACTATTTCCACTCGATGTCAACTTTTATATTAAATATTTATCTAAAATAGAAAACAAATTATACTATCTTAATCTAGATTCTTTTATATAAGGCATCATATTTTTTTATATATTTTTAATAAGTTTTAGTATTTTTCTTGGCATGGTAATCAACCTAATATTTTTGTGTTCCTACTTTTAGTAAAAAATAAAAATAATAGTTGAACTATTAAAATAAATATATTTGAAAACCATATTTATAGATCTACAAAAGGGTATTTTTACATTTTTAAGAAAATTTTATTTATATGAGTAGGAGTTGTTGAGACATTAATTTTTCAAATAATTTCATTTTTTAGTAAATTGGCCTCAAAGTGGTGCTACATATGCATTTAGCCAATAATTTTAGTTGGAAAAGTTGTCGACATATTTAACAAATCTAGAATGAATCTTACTAGATCATATGTTTGACCAAAATTGATTTTTAATTATAAATACTAAAATTCACTTGTGCTGATAAGTTGGCCAAAAGTGTGACACAACTTTGTACTTTTACCCATGGGCTAATTAACTCTAATTAGCCACAATTAATTAATGAGACCCTAGATAAGTATGAAAGTGTGTTAGAAAACTTTACAACACCATAAATAGGGTACAATTTAGGCATATTTTATTAAAAAGGGGCCCAAGATCAATGCGAATGTGTACAACACATTACAATATTAGACCTAGGAAAAATTAGGTTTATTCAATGAGAATTATTCCCAAATTAAGTAAGGAAAAGGGATACGTTTTCTATTACTACATATATCACCTACAAAATGAGTGAAGAAAAAGGTTTGAAAGGGGCACAAATTACAAGAGTTGCCTTGCCTCATTCCTCAACATGTCATTCAATTTGAATGTGTTCCATGATTCAACTAGCGATGTAAGAAATCAAGTTGAAGGAGTCGTCTATTTTTTACGAAGTCCACGTAGGCATGTGGAAAGGAGTTTGCATAGAGAAATTGCAGGTAGACCCATTGGAGCCGAGGGTGAAAGCCACCAATGAGTAGGTTTTTCTTTTCAAACAAAGATGTCACCTTTGTAAACTCCAAAAATGTTGAAACAAATAGTGCAAAATGACAACAAATATGGAGAAGGCAATGGAGATCACTAGAACACTTAGGAAAAACCTAGGTCAAAGCACAAACTACATATGTCCACCCAAAAATTAGAGAAATAATTCTACAAATAGGTTGAGAAATTGCCTGCAAATAGGTCGAATGTAAATATCAACGAAAATTTCATTCAACCATATTTCTTGTGAGAAATGACCGAAATATCTTGCAAGAACAAAATTTACCCTAACAAGCAAATGGTTATAGGGAAGATTGGCTTTTTGCTAATTTATTTCCAACTTTTTACAATTTTTCGATACAATATAAATTGTGATAAAAAATTTGAAAAATAAAAAAAATATCAAAATTATTGAAATGAAAGGTATTTTTTCATTACCCAAGCCTTCAAGACATAGTGGCAATATATTTTTGGATCTATGATGCTCCATTAATAGGTATATATGTAAGAGTCACCTCGATGGAAGAATGAATGTGCTCTCAATGCTCTTATACCATGTTGGAGAATGCCAATATTAGAGGTCTGAAAATAAACTTTCACAAGTGAAAAAAATGAGCACAATAGTATTTATATCAAATTTAAAATGAAGAGTGTGTAAATATAATGATCAAGACTTACATATACAGGCAAGAATGAGAAGGTGAGAAGGTAGGAGTGAAACTCTAACTATCTCTCCAAAGATGGAACACTTGTGAGCTCACTTGAAAAATGTGTGAGCAAGTGGCAATAGGTGTCTTAAGTTATGAGGACACATGTATCAATTCTATGAAGTTAGAAAAAAGAAAAAGAAACCCAATTAAGCTAGGTGTGATAGATCAATCCTAAAAAAGTGATTAACTAACTAGGTATGATAATGAATCTATTTATACTAACACTTTGCAACATTGATAATCATTTCTTTGGAGTTATTAATGTTTATGCCTTTGATAATACCATTTGGAAATATATCATTGATTCAATTACCACAACTACATGGGTTATATGTACACATTTCAATATGATTAAGATGTGTTGCAATAAAAATGAAAATCTTGTGAAACAACAAATTAGCAACTGAGGCATGGTGCCACATGCACAATAAAATGGGGCTTTATGATCCAAACATGGGCCACACTATAATCATTCCTACACATTTACATGGAGTAATTTTTAGGTTATTAATAATAAAGTGTAAAAATGACTTGATCATGTTATGTTTCTAGTAAAATTATGTTCTCACTTTATAGTTGTTTTACCTCACATGTGGAACCCTCACAACATTTTTTCCTTTCCAATCATTTAAATATAATATTTTTCTTTGAATGGTAGTTTACTAAACCTAAGATAAGAAAGTATCTAATTTTATTAAATACATCCTTATTGAATCATTAACCCATAGTAGCCCATATTTGATGTGTTTAGAATCTTGAACTTAAAGCTACTTAGTAGATACACCATAAATTGGTATAATTATTCTCTCAAAAATAACTCATCATTCTTTCACATAAATGGCTATTATCTAGAATCATTTTATTACCACTCATCCTTCTTTCACATATATGGCTATTAGATAGAACCATTTTATTACCACTCTTATGATGCACCCACCTTGGATTTCTACCAATCCACTAATACCTTGGGAGCTCACCCAGTTAATCCTACACTATAAATTTGTGTTGCTGATATTTACTAATAGAATAAAATTATAGATAATCACACAATAAAAGGAGCTAAAATAAAATATATTCTCAATTATCTTAAGGTTGGTAACAAATCTTCTAAGAAAATTTTCTAATCCTTAAAATCTTGACACATTTCTCAAGCAATTAAAAAGGGACAAAAAATCTTGAATAAAATTCCTAGTAGTCTTGATGCAGTGACAAGGATTCACAACTCAACTTCTTGGAGACTTATTTCACAACAATGGGGTTCAATACCTCAAATACTTCAAGTTCACAAGAAGTCTACTCAAAACAACGACCTCTACAAAGGCACAAATCTGAGTTTCCACTTTTCTTGACCAAAAAAAGTTTAATCATCATCTTTAGACTTGTTAGAGACTCAATCTCACTCAACTCACTCAATTTCAAGACCCTCATACATCAGCTTAATGAATTTTCTCTTAAACCTATCTTTAAAGCTAGTAGTACTCCAAACATGAACTACCAAAGATATCTTTTAATGCAGACCTTGTCTCCAAACTGTAAAGAGCTTTTTGAGCACCCTTTTATGGGTTTTACAACATAACTAAAAATAAATATTGGTTACTTTGAAAAGAATGTCTCAAATCAAGACTGTCTACGCACAAATTAGGCCTAATTGGCTTGGCTAGCACAAGGTCTTATTGGTTCTATAACCTCCTGACTCAAACTCTCTTATCCAAAACTTCAAACATTCCTCATTTGACCTGAACAATATCACCAAACCATCAAAAGTCTATTTCCAAAGGCATAATTATAAACCCTAGGCTCTAATCTCAATCTTTGCTCATAAACCTTGTTTTTCAGACTAGGACAGTAATTATGAACACCACACTAAACTCACCCCTTTTGATCTGTAACCTTTGAAACATGAAATTAAATATAGAAAGGAGTAACTTCACCAAGAATTAAGAGTTTTCATTGGATATAATGGGAGAAACAACTCACAAATTAATAAGTCACTGTTTACCCTAGGGCAGGGTAATGACAGTCTACAACAAAACTTCAATATCTTTCTTTGGATTCCACAAAATTACATGAAACAAAATTATAATGGAAGATGATTGAACATATTATCACATAAAAACATTTAGACATGCATTCATGCCTGTATAGGGCTGTACAACACCAATGAACAATAAATTTTTGAAGAAACATGCACAAAATAGTGTTTTTTATTAATCAAATTCTTAAACTCAATCACCCATGCCTTTTCCAATGTTTACAAGGCATTTTAAAGGCATTAAAAACTTTTCTAATCAAATTCCAACTACTTTCTAATGACCTAGAGCAAAATGACCTTTCACATTCCCTCAATTTGCACTTTTACATTTTGTATGACAACTTTTACATTTTTGCAAAATGGACTCAAAACTTAAACTTTAACTCTCCTAATGACTTCAATATATGGAAAACAACTCAAATTACCTTATTACAAAGTAAAGAAATCAAAATTGAATCTATCTTCAAGAATTCCCAAATGGAGGTATGTATCTGTCCTGGTGCTTTTGCACCATACTCCCGGTCAAATGAGTTTCAAGCCCTCTTGAATTTGAAGTTGTCAAAAATTCTTCCTCCTTTGTATGCTCTACCTCTGTTCCACCTTGAAACTTCTCTCATTGATCTTCATCTTCACCTTAGGATTCATCTTGTCCATGCAAATCAGTCTTCTCCCTATCTTGCCACTTGGAATCAAATTCTCTATGCTTTGATGCATTTCAATTTTCATCTCAGTACCTTGTTCTTCTCCCTTCACTTTGAGCCTTGTCTTGTATCCCATCAAGACTGCTATCAAAACAATGAAATGGTAGATAACCTCCTTAACTCTTTTCTTTTTCCATATAGCAATGAATTCTTCATTCTTAATATCCTTCAAGTTATCTACTCCCTCAAGGAGTTCATACTTAATTATCTCTGTCTTAGACCTTGTTATCAACATCTTATCATCTTCTTTCAACTCATTATTTGTTGTCTACATCTCTTCTTCTTTCTGCCTTTTAGCTGATTCCCTTTTTGTCTTTTCTTTCTTTTGACAATCTTCTTTATGTGCCATATAACTCTTTTCTCAATTATCAAGTTCCAACTTATCATTTGTCTGATCAACTGTCCCATATTCATTTGGAACTCCTAGAAGTCTAAATCCAGTCTCTTCATGTCTTGCTTCAATGTTTCTATCACTCTATCAAACTTTCCTTGCCTCTTTCTCTCTTTCCTTCTTTCCTCTTCCTGCAAATTCCTTCTTAGCAAATCCATCTTCTCCTTTTTACTCAAGAAAGTCTCTCCTTTCTTCTCAACTTCTTAGCCTCACCTAGGTATTCCCACTTTTCATCTACCTAGTCTCTTGGCAACCGACAACCAGGTTCTCTCTTAACTTGCACAAACACAAACACATAACCACAAAACCACAAGCTCTCTGCCCAGACCTTTCTGAGCTCTAATACCAAATGATGTAGTGACAAGGATTCATAGCTCAACTTGTTGGAGACTTATGTCACAACAATGGGTTTCAATCCCTCAAATACTTCAAGTTCACAAGAAGTCTACTCAAAACAATGACCTCTACAAAGGCACAAATTTGAGTTTCCACTTTTTTTGGCCCAAAAAAGTTTAATCATCATCTTCAAACTCATTAGAGACTCAATCTCACTCAAATCACTTAGTTTCAAGACCCTCATACATCAACTTAATGACTTTTCTCTTAAACTTGTCTTCAAAGCTAGTAGTACTCCAAACATGAACTATCAAAGATATCTTTTGATGCAGACCTTGCCTCCAAAATACAAAGATATTTTTGAATACTCTTTTAGGGGTTTTAAAACATAACTAAAATTCAATATTGGTTACTTTGAAAAGAATGTCTCAAATCAGGACTGTCTATGTACAAATTAGGCCTAATTAGCTTGGCTAGCACAAGGTCTTATTGGTTATATAACCTCCTGACTCAAAATATCTTATAAAAAAATTCAAACATTCCTCATTTGACCTGCACAATCTCAACAAACCCTCAAAAGTCCATTTCCAAAGGTATTTTTACAAACCTAGGCTCTAACCTCAATCTTTGCTCATAAACCCTGTTTTCAGACTAAGATAGTAATTATTCACCAAACTAAACTCACCCATTTTGATCTGTAACCTTTGAAACTTTAAATTACATACAATAAGGAGTAACTTCACCAAAAATTAGATTTTTCACCGAATATAATGGGAGAAACAAACTTTCACAAATTAATAAGTCATTGTTTACCCTAGGGCAGGGTTATGACAGTCTACAACAAAACTTCAATATATTTCTTTGGATTCCACCAAATTGCATGAAACAAACTTAGAATGAAAGGTGATTGAACATATTATCACTTACAAAAATTTAGACATGCATTCATTCCTGTACAGGGCCGTACAACAACAAAGAACAATATTTTTTTGAAGAAACATGCACAAAAACAATGCTTTTTATTGATCAAATTCTTAAACTCAATCACCCACAAATTTTCCAATGTTTACAAGGCCTTTTAAAGGCATTAAAAACTTTTCTAATCAACTTCCAACTTCTTTCTAATGACCTAGAGCAAAATGATTTTTCACCTTCCCTCAATTTGCACTTTTTTTGCAATTTTACATTTTTGTATGACAACTTTTACATTTTTGCAAAATGGACTCAAAACTTAAACTTTAACTCTCCTAATGAATTAAATATATTGAAATTGACTCAAATGACCTTATTACAAAGTAATGACATCAAAATTGAATATATCTTCAAGAATTCCTGGAAAATAGACCTGTATGTATCTGTCCTGATCAGTGCTTCTACACCAAGTCTCTAGGATTTCATTTGTCATTACAAGGATGATTTTGTGGCTTGAGACAATTAATTTTAATGAGAGATATTATTTTTAATGATATTTTTCTTTATAGTAGTTCTTGAGGTTTCTTAATTTCATGTATCAACTTCTTAGTGATTATCTTATGATCAAAATATCACTACTTTTTATCTTTTCAAGGCTGTTTTTCAATGGCCAATGATAAATCCCCTAGTTGTGATGAATTTCATTAAGAATATACAAATATTTATTAGATTTATTTGAAGAGGAATTTTAAAAAATTATTTATAATCTTTTCATTTTAATTATTTATAAATTTTTATCAATAAAGAAAAATATTAAATGCATACATAATTTTAGAGATCCAAAAAAATATCTAAAATTAGAGATTTATTACCTTTCTCAATGCCTCCTACAAAATTATTACCAAGGCTCTTTCTTGCAAGTTTTACCACCTTCCTGCTTAAATTGTGCATCATGAACATACTTCTTTGAAAAAGTATAGATATATATTATTGATATATTTTTTTCATCTAGAATTATTCCCAAGGCTATTGCTTGCAAGTTTCACCACCTTCCTCCTCAAATTGTGCATCATAAAAATAATTCTATGAAAAAGTAAGATATATTATTGATAATATTTTTTCCATCTAGAAAGGGATAGAATGGGTTTAATGTTCACAATAATAGCTTATTTTTATTAATATTGATTTAAAAAAACCTATGATCACATTGAGTGGCCTTCATTCTTGTTATGCTTGTAGCATTAGTCTTTGGCCATCAATTAACGATTTTAGTTAAAATTCTCTTTTCTAATAGCTCTACTTGCCTCAACATTAATGGCCATCAATCTAGTATATTTGGAATATTTTGGTAATTCTTCCAAGGTGATAATTTGTTTTCTACACCCTATGTGATCTAATGATATTGGCCATGCTAATTGAGATGTTGATGCAAATGTATCTCAAAACCTATCTAAACAACTAGGGAAATTATTATTTGTCAGTGGTCATCGTTCTACCACTCCCTAGAATTGTGATCATTGGTTTGTAAGATTGTTAAATTATTGCAATTTTTTTACTTTCCTTTAGCTATTTCACTTGCTCATGATACTCAACCATATGATGAATAAAAAGAAGAGGGTGTTATTTCTAGTTTAAATCCTCTCCTTGATAGCCAAAACCTCACTAAGGTATGAGAAAATGGTATGATAGGGACACTTAATCCCTTGTAGTATAGCTATCATTGCCTAGTAGCTTTGTATTTTACTTTTGTTCTTGTCTTGGAACTAGTTTGGAATTCACTATGTAATCTATTCCATGAACATTTCTTTTGTGACTGTGTTTATTTCCTCTTAATATTTATATAGATGGTAATTGATAAAAAATATCCTAACATAATTAGTGAATTCAATAATGGAATTTATAGGGGATCATTTCATAACAAATATTACAACTTAAAAAATTCTTAAAGTAAGTTATTAGTTCCCTACATTATATATTGATATAGCAAATATTTTCTAAAATATGCACCATATTATATATTTTCAAGAAGGAAAAATATGTAGGTTCATGAATCAAAGCTCCTTTCTATAAATGGGTAATTGAATTAAATAAATAGATGATTTAGAATTTGAGTAATAGCTTGACTAGGATTCTTGTTACTTCTAATTCCTTCACAAAATAGAGCATGCCAACAAGGATAAATACTTCTAAGATATTTTTGATTTTTAACTTTCACATGCTATCAAAAGGTTTAGAATTAAAAAGATGATAGTCCTTAGGAACACCGTATGCTTTCAATTTTATAAGTTTTCTAAGTGGCACAAAAAATATGACATAAACATAACACATTCATCCCCTTATTAACCATAAGGTAATGGATAATATTAGTCCAAAAATAATAAATCAATGAATATTAATAAGATGACCCTTGAATTGAATAAAAAGAGGTGAGATTACAAAATAAAATTTGTAGCGTGGGATAATACATATCAATGTTATCTACACTTCCCATCAAATCAAAATATGGGAATAATTATGCATATCAACCATATTTCTCAAAGTAATTTCCTCCATAGTAGAAAATAAAACTCTTTGATGTGTATTTGAGATACCAAAGAATCTATTCACTACAACGATATAATTTCTTAGGACTCCAACTACTCAAGTACAATATCTAATATCGTATAAACCATAACATATACACAAGACTACCAATTGCACTCATATAGGAAACATGACTGATCTTATCTATCTTATATGGTGTCAAAGGGAAATTATTTAGAAAATAATTTATTCCCATAGGAATAGAAACAAAAGTTCATTGGTGTATAAATTTGCATCTTGATCCCCTATAGAATTAAGTTAACATAGATTTTCTCATTTATCCAATAAGTTTTGTTCTCTCTATCTCTATTGATCTCAATCCCAAAGTTGAAGTTAGATTTTCTCAAGTCCTCTATATCAAACTAAATTGAAATATGAGATTTTAAATCCCCAATAATATTTTAAGTAGTATATAAAGAATAATATCTTACCAATTAATAGACTGATGAAATTAAAATTATTACTTTCTTGTTTAGAGTAAACTATGAGGAAAATGTGTCTCAACCTTGTAATTACATAAGGTACTATTGATAGGTAAGGGGGGGTTACCCACTGTGAGGGTTACGGGGGGATCATCTCCCCAGTAGGGACTTCGGGGACTGCACACCACAATAATGGCCCCAAATGCTAAATTTTATTAACTATATTTTATTATTGTAAATATGGATCATTCATCATTAAGTATTAGATTTGAGGGTCGATATTTTGTTGTCTTGACTTGTCCTAGAAGACAACCCTATTTTATGAGGGCATTGTATTATAGCTGTGTATTGTGATGTATTTTGAGAGTTTGATAGCGGTTGTATTGCCTCTGAATCTTTGGTTGGTGATACTCCTGCGAGAAGCTTGCTCTACAAGTATATTGTAATATTTTTAATTTTTGAATAATATATTGGGTAGCTTTTGGAGTGTGGGGATTTTCTCCTGAAAGGGTTTTCCCCACATAAATCACTGTGTTGTGGTATGCATGATATTTATGATTAAGTTTCTGTAACTATTGTAAAGATTTGTAAAGTTTTGCATTATCCTCCTTTCAATATTACTATAGGAAGTTGTTTGGCTACTATTGATGCAAAATTTTGTAGGGGGCAATAGTCTTATGGAAAAATTAGCTATTGGGGGACTTATGCACTTAGCTAAGTGTCCTCCAGATTTTATCGAAGCCGAATCTTCATTTTTATGGGGGGGAGGTAAAGGGTTAGAAGGATAACATGTAATAATCAAAACTAAACTAAGGCAATGCACCAAATCATGAGAGAAATAACTGAGCACAATGTTGAAGCAAAGGATCAAATAGTCATTGTTGTTTATCAAATAGATTTTTTAGAAAGCACTTCAAACATTTAAGAACATCAATTCATTGCATAGGATAACCTAATACAACATAGGCCAACACAAAAGATTAAAAATATGGTCTGCATTTTATTAAGAAGTATGAGATTACAAAAGCTGAAAATAGACATTCATATACTTCAGGAAATGAAAGCACGGTCTTAATATCCTATAAAATGCATGAAAAATAGAGAGGCCAAATTGATTGGCACAATCTGCAAACTCAAGTTCAATAGAAAATATTACAAAAGGCCAATTCCCAGTGCTTGAGGAATTTTTAATCTATCTAAGAACCAATACAAAGAGAAAGAGGCTACTTAAATAAGCCAGCCCACCGCTTGAAAGCCCCTATGAGAAAGATGCTTCAGAAAAACATCGACACTCCAAATTTCCTCAAGCTGAAACCGAACAAAAAGATCATCCAACAATGTGCCAACAAACCTATCCTTTGAGAAATTAGGGCCACGTAGCAGCAACCGAGGACACACGACATCATAGAAGAACATGCGACAACAAAGAAGAAACAACACACAGGTGACAAATCCCAGATAATGAGCACACAAAAAAATGCCACACGTTGAACACATGGAGCCCAAAAAAAGAAACAGGGACACCCCAACAAAAATTTGTGAAGGGAAGCCACATGGAGGATGCCGAGCAAAAGAAACTGCAGAGTGGGCTCGACTCAAAAAGTAATGAGAGAAGGCCACATGTTGAATGCACAAAAATCAATAGGGAAAAGTGATACGACAGAGTAGGAAGCTCTGAGAGGAGGTCATGTGGAAGACGCTGAGCAGCTATGAGTGATAACAGACAAGACGAAGCCGCGAAAAGAAAAGATAACTGCGAAGGAACAATGGTTCATGAATAAATGTTCATATTTTGGTGACTCACAAGGATATTTTGCTTATAGAATGAAGAACCCTAGAAACCTTGGTTCAACACCATCATTATCACTCACAGATGAGAGAGGGCTACTTGAATGCTGGTCCAGACCTCATTTGATGGCGTAGAGAGAGCGCACAAATTTTCATGTGCCAACTTAAGATCGATGATTGCCTTAAAGGGTAATCCGCCAGATTCCTTCACCTCTAACTTAAGTTGGAAAAAGAGCTATGCTAGTTGATGCACTATACCTTCAATATTTTCGACAGTCGAAGACTGATCAAAGGATTGGAAAGATCTTGCTTCTTCTCCTCAATCCTTACAATTATGTGCTCTATACTTGCCATTGTTTGATCTGCGATGAAGGGCGACGAGAGGCCTTGCTGAGTCAAGTGAAATTTTTTTGCCTACATATCATTGGTAATCTAGTTCAATTTGGCCCTGCATTCTCCCACATGTTGAATGGCTTTGTGCATGGAGATGAGAATATTTATGCCCATAGCCACCACTGTTTGATCTTTGATACCCACGCCACTCAATGCCTCATTGGAGGCTATATATATCTTGCCCAACAATCACCTGGCCTCCGAAAATTTATCAAAAGTCATCTCCTGCACCTGTTGCATTGTTTTGCTAACCACCCTGCATAGACTGGTTTCCTGCACCATAAACTTTAGAGTGGGCTGCATAGTAAGGCACAATGCCTTGATCTTATTCTAGTACGATGAATGTAGTTCTTTAGCAATCTCCAACGAGCTTATTTGGGGTATAGGAGGTTGGGCTCTCAAAAGGTCTAACTCTACAACTCTGCTGCTTAGGTCCACCTTCAAATCTGATAAGCTTCCCTCCAGGATAGAAATTTGACTCCTCAGAGTAGAAATTTACTTCTCCTTTTCTTCTAAGGCCAATTTGGCCTACCTCCGCTTCTCAGTTTCCTGCTCCAGAGTAGTGTTCATCTCATTTATTTCATCATTAGTGCTCTGCCAGAGCTTCTTCATTCCATCATTTGTCTTCTTTAAATCAACACAGAGGGTTGCTTCAGTCACTCGACATTGTTCAATCTCATTTCATAGGGCCGGAATAACATCCGTGCCCAAAGCCTGAAGCTCGTTTACCTTGCCTTCCAAGGAATTCTTGTCATTTCGAAGGCAATTAATTTCAACCTCCTAGGCCTTATGCTTATTTTCCCAAATATCTAACTTACCCCTCAACTCCTTCAACTGCTTATCTTTCTTCTTCATTTGGCAACTAAGCTTGAGGAAGTTGGTAGTCACCACCCTCTGGGTCTCTTCCATCAGCTCAACCTTATCCTGTGGACGAGCCTGATATAAGTCCAACCCTACGACATTAATACAATAGTCACTTGGCAGCATATCTCAACCGACTTGATCACATTGGGGGTCATTTTCGCAAACATCAATGAATTCTGACTCTCGTTGAATACAGTTTTCAAGAGAGGCTTTGCTTTCCAGCTCACATCCTTTTCCCTTCTTTTCTGAATTCGGCTTGCTCGGGAACTTTTATTTGCATCCACCTATGAAAAATATTCTTGGGGTGAAATGCCTAGTCCACTAGCAAAAGGAAACTCCCGAGGGACTGCTAGTGGGAATGATAGTGTGCTCAAAGCATCGATAGACTTGCTAGGCCTAGTAATAATTACTAGGGAGAAAGGTGGAATAAACTGGTCACCTGGAGATGATGGAAACATGGTAGGAGGAAAGGCCAGGGAAGCACCAACTGACATGCTGGGTTTTGGGGATGCGAATTATTGACTCAAAAGGTTAGGACGTGCCACCATTTACATTTCAAGGGCAAAAGGAAAAGCAAGAGATGGAAAGGGACCCTTAGGAGGAATAATATTGGTCTGCCCTGGATACCCAACGATAGGAAAAGTTGGTCCAAATGAAATGCCAGGGGCAGACGAGGAGGAGACCAAAGACATAGCAGAGAGAGAAGAGGGGGAAAAAATACCTGAGATTCCTGAAGACCTGCAACTGATACCACCGCTTCTGCTTGCTGCGACTCCTTCTCTCCAGCAGATTCTCTCGTTTGCGGCCGCTTTTCCTTCAGGGAACTATCAAGATCTACAATATCATTTCGTGGGTGCCTGGAAGACCTTGGCCTCTTCGAACCTGATCTTGAGGAGCTAGTAGGTTTTGACATCTGCATATTTGAGGAGTCTTCTTTCTATGATTGGTGTCCACTGACTGTCGCCCCTTTTGTAGGATCCTTTTCAGATATGGGAGCTCTTTGGGCTACCTCTTCTCCGCGTTTCGGGGATGCAATTTTTGCCTCATAGAACTTCTTAGACTTTGAAGGGTTTGGAGAGTTCTCATTTTCTGAATGTTCATGACACTAGATATTGTCAAACCGGTTGTCTGAATCCACCTCCTGGAAGAGCCCATCTGTCATCTTTATCTCCTACCTGTATGTCCAAAAGTCTCTAATTTTGTTAGGCTTCCACTAGAGCTTGTTGAACTGACTGCACATAAATTGACTCATCTTGTGATTGGGATTGGGCTTCACCACAATGTGATAAAAGTTTAGCCAAGGTGGTCGACATGAGCTAGAAGGTATATACTCTAGGCTGACATATGATCTTAAATTCCCCTCATCGGGATTTCTCCGAGGGTCCTAGAATGGCCGAGGTTGATGTGGAACCTTTATGCCAATCTCCAACAGATTATTTTTAGGATTGTATCACCACGTGTCATAGATGACTACCAACCCGAGATTACCCAACTTAGAGTATAAAACCTTTGAGTTTTTCACCTTCGAGCTCTTTTTCTTTACCAATGATACAGAGCCGAACATGGCCGAAAAAACCAAATAGGAAGTTAGATGATTCCCTCCCCAATAATGATTCGTGATATTACAAAGCTATCTGAGCACTTCTAGGGCCAATATCCTATCATAAACAAAATGCGAGAGTCGAAAAGGTTCCCGAATGAAACCTTGAATACAGAGCATAGTGAAATTCATACCAAAGAACTAATCGCAAGGTGGCATAAGACCCTTCATCCTCGATATTTGGCTCTGTGATAATTGCATAGACACGTTGCCTCCATCAGAATCCAAAGCTCGCAAAATTGGAGCTAAGAATGCATCCGAAAACATGTAGTAATCAAAAGTTTTCGATAGGATGGGAGTCCATGTCAAAACTGGCTTTCTCGCGCCACTTCCATCAAATGCAACCAGGGCCATGAATTGTTAGAAATAGTTAGGATTTTGGTGCAAATCATGTAAACTAGGAAAGAAGAATACTTGAACTTAGAACCAGGCTCGAATTCCCTCAACTGTTGGCTCATGCCATCAATTATAACCTTCACAAAGTCCATGAGTGGAGTTGTGGCATTCTTCTTCAGCATGAAGCTGAGACTCATTTGGAAGTCGAAGACTTCCTTAATTGTATCCAATCCGTATACCAACGCCAACATAGAATTGACGGAGGCAAAACCCAACTTAAAAGCACGCAAACCAATTGGGAAGCTAGGAGGTGTAGAAACATCTGATGGATGAGCAGTCTCAATATGATTAAACTGTTGCACCATCTAGAGCGTCTTCCAATAACCTTGCATTCTGGGAATGTCAAAATCTTCAACATTCTGAAGAGAGAGGAAAGGAGACACAAATTACCACCCTCAAATTGGGGCCACTTATGATTTCATCCTGGGGGTCAAAACATTTTGCACATGTTGCCACAATCTCCGGACAATGATGCACCAGAGGAACCATGTACTGGGGAAGCCCACAATTCCACAAATGTCCGTGAAAAGGGTTTGTCATCTTCTTCATTTTATCACATGCAGCTTCACTCAGGCTCTTGGGATTCTGAGATAACTCAAGATCTCGAACATTGTCCCAATCTTCTGATATCAGGGCCTGGTTTCTAGGAGAAACCATGCCTACTATTTTCTAGTCCACTTGCTTGGTAAAGGGCTAGGAGGGCTTTGTTGGAATACCCGGGGTGGCATAAAAATCATTGGCATATATATTTACGAAGGGTGCAAACATTCTTCACTCATCAATACTCTCCATGCCCACGACCTGTGTTGAACTACCTACAATTTCAGCCATTTCTTTGTATTCTCGAGAGACTTCATAAACTCTACAATTCAGCTTTTGAAAACATTTCTCTTTTTTGCAAATGATTTGGACGGTTACATACTTTGTTAAGTTTATGTAATAAATTCCCTCCGTACGCTCAACCTGCTTTTTGATTTTCGCAAAAATCGGCTTAGCAAGTGTACGTGCCAAATTTTCACATTAGTTACTCCATGCACCACTAGCCTTTTTCATGCATGCGAAGAGATTGCCAACATGCCAAAAGACTCCTCATATTTAAGAGACATGACTTCACATAAGGTGGTGCTTGATTTTTCTTGGAAAATGCACTAAATCAGCCTTGCCATATATTTCATGAGCCTTTGCATTTACTGATTACTTGATCGTACTAGGGCACATCAACCGACAACCTCATCTAAAAAGATTTGCCTTGATTTAATTAGGACACCAACATTACATGTTGACAACTGGCTCATTCTCGTCCCTATTTCAAAAACTCGAACAAAGCAAGTTGCAATCACACCTGATTGATTACATCATTTCACATGCTGCAACATTGATTATCAAGGCTCCCCAACCCCATTTTTTTCTGACGTAATCATACCTTGCCTCATCAGGACAATCCTGACCATCTATAAATAGGACCCTTGGCAACCTTGCTAATCCACAATTACATTAAGCATTCATAGCAATTAGGCCCTAGTGTATCTTTGTAATCTATTATTTTGCTAGAGTAGCAATAGATTATGGAAACACCAATTAGATTAGTCTACAAGAAGACTTGGGCTACCTTTTTAGGAAAGGTTAGGTGCAGGCGCTTAAAGCGCATAATAGGTATACAAAACCTGTTATATGTGAAGGCTATCAAATGGGTAATAGGCAAGGATTGTGTAGAGTATGAGGACCAATATAGGGTAAACACCAATATTTTCTCCCACTTTGTCGCTTCCTTACTGGACATTGGCATCTTCAAGCGCAAAATTTTGAAGTTGACCAAGCGGGTCTTTCCCCGAAGTTACCTCGGGGGATTGGAGCATGTGGTGTGAGATTAAGAATTTGACTGTGGAGTCCCATCCATTCGCAACCTATGTCGACTTCTCGAGCAAGGAGGACTTGTGCCAACCAAGCCCTTTCTATTTGGCTTTGAGCTAGAAACCCATGAAGAACACCGCCACAAGGCTTGTGCCAACTGCCACTTCCTTGAGAATGCATAATGTTGAACCCTTCCGAAGTGTACAATGGTACAAGAACTTCAAGAGGATGGTGTTTCCCCACCTTGCACCACCTGCTACTACTAGTCCTTCCAATTCTTGAAGTAGTGTGAAAAAGAATTTCCCATTTTGTTTTTTGTGTTTGCCAACTTCTGCCATACCATTAGCGAGTATATATATATTTTGAAATATGGCCACTGACCTCACTATATATAAAATGTAAATGCTCCCAGAAGTAATATAATATGAAATTTTTCCACATTCTGGCTCTTTCTTCATCTTATTTCAAACTTTGCAATACTGTGGTTGTTATTCAAAAAGCATTGAGAAAAACCCAAAACTAATAAAGAAGGAAAAATATTTACATATTTACAAATTTACTGCATAAGTTGAACTAACTGAACTTTTTAAGGTGTATTCCATTAATTGGAATACCCAAAGCATCACCTTCCATGGTCTCTAACTCAAAAGAGTTATACTGCTTGCACTAGATGATCCTGAACGACCTTTCCCAGAGACTATCGAACTTGCCATGTTGGCGGGGCTTTTCTCTGCGCTCGTTGAACTTGAGCACCAAGTCTCCACATTGTAGCCCCTGGTCAGACGTCTTTTTATCAAACCACCTCTTTATAGCCTATTGGCGGTTGTTCATTGCCTCAAGAGCATGCTCTCTTTTCTCTTGAACCTCAAGTAACTCAGAAAAATGCACCTCCATAGCTTCATTTTGCTCAATTTCAAGAGACTTGAGCAGTTGGATAGCAAGGATTTCCATAGAAATGGGTGACAATGCCTCCTTCCCATACACCATCTCATAAGGAGATGTCTTTAGTATCTACTTGGGAGTGATACAGTGTGCCCATAGCACTGTTCGAAGGTTTTTATGCCACTCCCTCTAGTGTTCTAAGCCTATTCTTTTAATCAACCCGATGAGGTTTTTGTTCATGGATTCAACGAGGCCATTCCCTTGTGGGTAATAATTAGAGGAGGTTTTCAAGAAGACTCCATATTTTAATGCAAATTGGCTCATTTTAGAGCTGAGAGAAGCTTTAGCATTGTTAGAAATAATCATCTTTGGTGGGGCGAATCTGGCCAACAATTCCTCCAGGAAGTTAACAATTTCTACTTCCATCGTATTTTTCAATGGCGCAACTCCTGCCCATCGGGTGAAGTAGTTAGTTCTATCAAAATCCACCTGTGTCCGACTGATGAAAAAGGATTAATCATGCCAATGAAGTCAAGACCCCAGTAAGCAAAAGGTTCTTCCACTACTATGGGTCTTAGTGGCATAATAACATTTTTCCTTTTTCCAACAAAAAATTGACACTCACTGCAAGACTTTACCAATAAAAATGAGTCATTGAATAATGTCGGCTAGAAATAACCAACACATATGATTCTGATTGCAGTGGTTCTTGCTGAAAAATGCCCTCTGGCCAAGCCACTGTGATATTGATCCAATATCCTTTTTTCTTGCTCCTCATTTCCACATCTTAATAGGATACCATTAAATTTCTTTTAAAAAGAACTTCGTCTAAGAGAACATAAATATTATTTTGCAATCGATAAAAAGCATCTCTTAAATGAAGGGAGATTGGTTAGATACCTTCTTGTTTGTATGAAATTTATCCTAGCCTCCAACCAATCGTCCTCGGAGCTTTCCTCATTCAGCAACATGGGTTCCAAGACTTCAAACTCAGCAACTGTTTCATTGTTTTCAGCTAAGTACTTACACAATCCTTTTCCTTTGACAATCTTGACTGGCTTAATCTCAATATCATACTACAGGATCTTAGTTATCTAGTTAGCCCTTTTCTCGGTAATTTCTCCTTCCATTATGTATTCCCGCACACTAGGATGCGACACATAAACAATCACCTTGTTGCATGATATAAGGTGTCAAAACTTCTTCAACCCTTTTACGATAGCAAAAGCTTGCTTCTCTACAAAGTTATATTTCACCTCATATTCCTTCAGGGTGCGCGAATAGAAAGCAATAAATGATTTTTTTTTATCTTCATTATCCTTCTGCATTAGCATAGTGGAAATACTGTTGCCACCACCAAAGACATACATAATAAAATCCTTTGACAAATCCGGATTAGTCAATATAGGAGCAGAAGAGATAACCTCTTTTATTAGCTCGAAATATTTTCTAGCTTCTACCGTCCACTTGAAAATATGGTCCTTTTTTAGCATCAGGGTAATAGGCCAAACGATCCCTGCAAAGTCCGCAATGAATCGACTGATGAAATTGACCTTACCCAAAAAATATTGTACTCCTTTTTTGTTCACGGGTAGAGGGAGTTCCCTGATTGCATTAACTCTTTCTAGATCAATAGCAATACCCTCCTTTGAGACAACATATCTCAATATCTTCCCTTGAGGGACCCCAAACACACATTTCTTCGGGTTTAGAGAAATCCTGAACTCTTGGAATTTCTAGAAAACAAGCTTGATGTGATCAAAGTGATCATCGACATATTTATAAAATACCGTCAAGTCATCCAGATAGATAAGGATAATCTTATGTATTAAATATTTGAAGGCAATATCCATAGCTCGTTGAAAGGTGGCTCCGACATTTGAAAGTCTGAAGGGAATTTTAGCATAAGCATATGTTCCCCCATTTGTAGTGAACGTTGTTTTGTGCTGGTCTTCCTCCTTCACACGAATCTGATTATA
The DNA here is from genome assembly GCA_007115665.2 of Sequoiadendron giganteum. Classification (NCBI taxonomy): domain Eukaryota; kingdom Viridiplantae; phylum Streptophyta; class Pinopsida; order Cupressales; family Cupressaceae; genus Sequoiadendron; species Sequoiadendron giganteum. The sequence continues at coordinate 100,503,644 of CM021106.1, forward strand.
GCCGAAAAAACCATCTAGCGTTGAAAACATTTCAGAACTAGAAACTGTAGACATGCAAAACTAACATCATGCATCCCGCTCTAATTAACATTCAATTATGCTATTAATCAATTAAAGAAATTTATTGATTAATTCCCTAAGGTTCATCATGCTTAATTAAATAAATCAAATTATTTAATTAAGTCCTAAAGTTCTTCTTATTTGATTCAATAAATCAAACTGATTTAAATCAAATGTCAAACTCCTAAAATCCTCCAAGTTAATTAATCTAAATTAATTAACCTCTAATCATGATCACCTATTCTCCAGCTTTTGACTCAACTTGAGTCAAATCTAAACTCTCAACTAACCCACCCACTTGCACCAATAAATCAATTATTTGATTTATCAATTCTTCTAATTTCTTTCAAACATGGCATAATAGGGAATATTCTTTCAATTTGAATCTTCCCTCCAAAGGATTTGTCCCTTCCAACAAAGCATTAAATGCTCTTACACATCTCTTGCACAAGTCAAACTTGGCATTTAATGCACCTTTCATCCCCCTTAACCATGTCATTTCATCCAAAATTCAAATTTAAAATTGGCACATTGGCCAAGACTTGCACATTCCTCACCCTCTCACACCTTGACAAGTGGCATCTTGTCATTGGCTTTTTGAATGATCCCACATTCATTCAAAATCTCTCAATCTCCTACCCTTGAATCTATAAAATCAAGGCACAACAACACAATTTGAGAACACATTTGATGCAAGGTTACTCTCTACATGTGAGAACTAATCTTGCTCTTCATCACACCATCACTATCATCATCTTTCATTTTGGCAATTTTTCTTATCAAGGGGGTGGGAAAGGGCTTTCTTTCCACATTTCAAGAGGCACCACTCCCACTATGGAATGGAGTTTGATCATGTTTTCATATGATATTTACTTAGATGTCTTTGTGTTATTTATCTAGTTGGCATATTTTAAATATGGTTGAATATTTCATAGGGATGTCTAAGGTTGTTGATTTAAACTAACTTTTGTGCTAACAACATAAAATTGTTTAAGTCTCTCTTGCAGATTTTAACATCTATAGAAACCATTTGTAGAATTACCTCATGGAGGGCAAGGGGTAATGATCCTTTAGGGATGCCCTATTCAAATCCTCGAAGTCCACACATAGCCGTATATCGTCATTCTTCTTCCGGACTGGCACCAGGTTAGACACCCAAGTGCTATGCTTGATTGGGAACACTATCTGGGATGCAATGAATTTATTTAACTCTTGTGACATGAGTGAATCAATCTTCAAATTTGTTGGCCTCTTCCTTTGACAAATCGGCTTTGCTCCTTCTAGTAGCTCAATTGTGTGTTGGATAATCCCGGGATCATATCCCTTAAGATCATCATATGACCAGACTACCATGCTTGGATACTCTTCGCAAAAGTGTTTTAGCCTATCTTTATTCTTCTGGGAGACTCCTTTTTTGACCTTGAGCTTTCTATCTTCTTCGACGTGCAGATCGGTATAGTTTCCTTTGTCAGCTACAAGCTTCCTTTTATCTTTCCTTGCATCATCAAAATAAAAAAGACTCTCTAGAGTAACTAGGCCCCTATGAAGCTTATTGGATTTCAGCTGGATTACTTGATCTCCATAGGCCTCGACGATCCTTGGTTGTGATTGGTTAGCAAATTCTCCAGATAGCTGGAGAACTGATGCAATATGAGCAGCACTATTAAACACTTGCTAGTCTTGATCTTTTTTCGGGACAACAGGATGCACAATTACTTGCACTACATGTTTATTTTTTATTAACTCGGAAGCTGGCTCAAACTGAGCTCCAACAGTTGCCATTCAGTCAGCTTTGAAGTTCCGCTCTCTCGGTATAGCTTGAATGTTGAATGCCTCAAAGCCTTCAATGAGATCCCAGACCCTATGCCGGTATGACCACATATGAACATTATTTGCAGCAGATAGCCCTTGGATTTGGTTGACCACCATTTCTGAATCTCCAAACACCCTTATTTCTTTGCGCCCATTTCTCTACTAGGCTCAAATTATGGACAAGGCCCTCATATTCTACTTCATTGTTTGAGTATGCAAATTGGAAGCAATAAGACCTCAAGGTCTTATCTTTAGACAGAGACATCAAAGATATTCCTGCTCCAGCTCCTACTCTGCATCTCCCTCCATCAAAGTGCAAGGTCCATAACTCCAAGGATGCTTCACCTCCAGACTTTTTAATAACTCTGGGCATAATCTGACCCTCTTCATGTATGACATATGTTTCGAGCCCAATTGCATGATAATTGCCAAAAGGGCCCGTGTCTATAAATTCATTCAAAAGAGCTTCCTCACTCTCCGTCTGGGAGCTACTTGCTTCTTCTTCCTCAAGAAATTCAACATTGAACATCTCTTCCTGGGTGATTAAGGTATGTGCTGCTTCAAAGCTGATCCGGGCCTCATCAGTGACATGCTCAAAATGCAACATTTCCAACAATAGTTTCATCTTAGCTCCATGCTTGGTTCTTAAGATTAGGTGTGACCAGTCGAGTTCTCAAGACAAACATATCCCGAATAGAGGAGGGACATCAATGAGTGTAGTGTCTTGGTTCACAGTAATACTAGGACAATCAAACAATGTCATAGGCAGTCTTTTGATTACCCCGACGGTATCAACTTTATTCCCATCGAGTTGCATAACTCTTTTGTTAAGAGGTTCATATTTGAGCCCCAGAGCATCAACAACTTGCTTAGGCATGACGGTGGTGCTAGCACTAGAGTCAATCATACAATTATGCAATAAGTTGTTACCAATGATAAGTGTTAGAAAGAAAGGCTTGGGTTTAGACTTACTCTCTTTTCCGACCCTGACCTTTTCTTCTGGTTGATTTGTTAGCACTTTATCCAAGTCCGTCCTGGATGTCTTATCTTCTATGGGCTGTTTTGACACTTTCACATATTCTCCCGACAATGCTTTATGTAATAGGAGATTTTACTCTGGAATAGCTAGGATATCCCACAAAGAAAAATTGGCAAAGGATTTCTTTAGTTGCTCCACCATATTGAATGGAGTTCGCGACTGATGAGTCACGATAGCTCCTTTTGCTTCACAACTAGTGCATCTGACTGTTTGGCTATAGCCAGGGTGATCATGGGGGCTTTTGCTTTCAGAGGAGGTGGATTCAGAGAACTGGGAGCAGCCGCCCTAGAATATTGTGGAATTGATGACAAATTTTTTGATGGACTCGACGTTGAATTAGATGAACCCTCAATCGACGAAGATGTGAATTCTCCAGTGAGTCTCCGCTTTGAACGTGTATTATAGTTCGATTGCACCCGAGGCACTTGAGTTATTGGAATGTCATTTAGGAATGTTTACTCTTCTCCTTCCATCCATGAAAAGAGCGCTTGGTCTAGAGCTATATCTAGCTCCCGCTCTATGGACCTTCCTTGCATTTGAGCAGCGAGGACTACATTATCGATTTGCTAAGAGACATATGTCTGGCCTTTGAAATTAGGTACGTTGCCTTGGCTATGTTGCTCTATAATCTTCTATTGGAAATTCCCTCATAGATAATTTTGGGGCATTTGTGCGTCATTACAAGGAAAGCACCATGAATTAGTATCTTCAACAAGGTTATTATGTCCTTCTACTTGCTCCTTGTTTGAACTAGGATGGATGGTGTGCATCGGCATAGTCACCAAGACTACTTGGTTGTTCTGTTGAGCTTGGGTATTGCCATGCGATCTATCCTACCACTGATTTGACTGGAAAGGAGCTTTCCTGCATTGATAATTTTGGTAAGCCGACTTCTAGTAGCTATACTACTGCTGCTTCATACTGGTCAATTCATTTGTCATGGTCCGCATCTTCTCCTTCATCTCATTCAATTCAACCGTCAGGGGGTTAGGCACTAGAGCTACACTCGGCGTTGTTCTCGGGTACACATACATAGACTAGGGAGGAGTTGTAGGAGCGTTGGTTGAAGCTACCTCAACTTTGGTGACATTGAATTCTGGGAACAATGGCATGATGTGTCTTGGCACCAACTTTCCAGCAGTAATAAGATTATTCTCCACAATAACGGCATGACCGTAAGCAATAGGTAGAGTATTTCCACCGAGAGCCTATAGCATCATGGAAATATCAGAATTAATAGACTTCAAATAGAACATGAATGCCAGATCTGGAGGTGGCCGATTACCAACAGGCACTCTCTGCTAAGTAGAATGAAACTGAGCATTGAAATTGGCCAAAGCTTCATGAGGAGCTCACTTTATACTATCCGGCTAGTGATATAGCGAAGGCTTGTCGTTAGCATTTGAGAAATGTTCATAGAACAGATCTCCAAGATCATCCCAAGTAGCAACTGAATTAGCCGGAAGAGGACGATACCAGTTCAACGCCTTGCCTCAAAAAGAGGCGACGAGCAATCTTAGAGCCACATTTTCATTAGACACACCATGCACCAGACATACATCAAACACATCTAGCAAATGCTCTATCGAAGTCTTTGATTCATCCCCAAAAAACTTAGGGATAGCCTTTAAAGTGGATGTTGGGATTGGAGCCCATATTGCAGGAGGCACAGGTGCTACCAAATGATTGCTAGCATCCCAGGATACATAATTTCTAGTGGCCATTGGCGCAGGAGATGAAGGAGAAGAGGGAGGTGAAGTATTAACTTGCTGACCTCTCACCTGGACTGAAACTAACGGTAGTACAAGCAAGCGAGGGAATCTTGCAGTTTGAGACCTAGTGATGGGCCTATGGCTCATACACTCTTATATTAGGCGAACATGCTAGTTTGCATCCCACCGGGCGTGCCAGAAAAAGAACTATTGATGCAAAAATTTTAGGGGGCAACAGTCTTATGGGAAACTTAGCTATTGGGGGACTTATGCGCTTAGCTAAGTGACCTCTGGATTTTATCAAAGCTGAATCTTCATTTTTATGGGTGGGGAGGTAAAGGGTTAAAAGGATAACATGTAATAATCAAAAGTAAAATAAGGCAATGAGCCAAATCATGAGAGAAATAACTGAGCACAATGCTGAAGCAAAGGCTCAAATAGTAATTGTTGTTTATCAAATAGATTTTTCATAAAGCACTTCAAACATAAGAACATCAATTCATTGCATAACATAACCTGATACAACATAGGCCAATGCAAAAGAGTAAAAACATGGTTTGCATTCTATTAAGCTGTATAGGATTACAAAAGCTAAAAATAGACATTCATATACTTCAGGAAATGAAAGCACTGTCTTAATATCCTATCAAATGCATGAAAAATAGAGAGGCTGAATTGATTGGCACATTCTACAAACTCAAGTTCAATAGAAAATATTACAAAAGGCCAATTCCCAGTGCTCGGGGAATTTTTAATCTATCTAACAACAACCAATACAAAGAGAATGAGGCTACTTAAATAAGCCAGCCTACCGCTTGAAAGCCCCTGCGAGAAAGATGCTTTAGCAAAACATCGACGCTCCAGATTTCCTCGAGGCGACACCAAACAAAAAGATCATCTAGCAGTGCGCTAGCAAACTTGTCCTTTGAGAAATAGAGCCACACAACAGCAGCCGAGGGCATATGACATCATAGAAGAACACACAACAGCAACTGAGAACATGCGACATCAGAGAAGAAGATGCAGTAGTAGAGGAGAAACAATGCACAGGTGGAAAATCCTAGATAATAGGTGCACAGAAACACACCACGTGTCGAACACATGGAGCCCGAAAAAAAGAAAGAGGGATGCCCCAACAAAAAGCTCTAAAGTGAAGCCACATGGAGGACACCAAGAAAAAGAAACTGTAGAGTGGACTCGACTCAGAAAGTAATGAGAGAAGGCCACGTGTTGAACACATGAAACCCGACAGAGGAAAAACGATACGACAGAGTAGGAAGCTTTGATAGGAGGCCACGTGGAAGATGCCGAGCAGCTACGAGCAATAACGGACAAGGCGAAGCTGCAAAAAGAAAAGATAATCAAGAAGGCACATCAGTTCATGAATAAATGTTCACAGCTACCTTAGCTTCCTTACATAAATATAACTTGATCTATCTTAGCAATATATCCCAAATTTAACACATGTGTTAAATTGACAATACCACATCTTGGTGAATTATTCTACACCACAAATACTTTTACATATAAAATAAGGATTTCTTACCCTTAAAATCATAGTCCTTTGGCCATATCTTCTAGAAATCCTCCTCTAAATATGAACAAATAAGGTTGTCTTCACATCTAGGTATACAAACATAAGGTTAAATGTAGTAGCAACAAATAATAAGCGTAATGAATTTTAACTTCATATTAACAACAAAGGATCTAATTAAATTTGATCCTCCATGCCTGTGAATAGCTCTTAATCACAATAATTTGTTTTTATTTATTAATTATACCTTATTAAGTATATTTATTCTTGAAACTACATTTGCAACCAACATGTTTCATATCCTTAGGATTATTTACCAATCCCATGTTCTATTCTTGCTAGTATGAGCATCTCTTCATCTATAGCTAGTTTGTGGGACTTACTATTTCTAGAGTCCATGTCCTCCATTGTTCTAGGCTCATCATTAGTAGACAAAGTAAAAAGGCATCTAAAGTAAATATTGATATACTTATCAAATTGTATTCTCTACTAAGTGGCCTCAATAGTGGGATTTTTTGTTCTTCTCCTTTGTTGGAACTCTCTAAACGTTGCTCCTTTAGGTCCTTAAAGAGATTTTAATTCAAAATTTGGAGTAGTTTCCTTGGGATTTGTTATTACCTACATCACTTCTTCCTCACCATTATTATGTGAAGGAATTGCAAGTGATATGATCTCTTTGAAGATCAAACTCAAATTGTATATATTTTTTAATTTTCTTTTATTCTAAAGATCCTAACCTCTCACATTATCACTCTATCTAATAAAGATACACTTATTTTCTTCAAAATATAACTTGGAAATCCTCTCCTTGGGTGATCCCACAATAATGGATTACTCTTTTTGGTCAAACTTGACATTGAAAACAACAAATCTCACCAAATCTTCACTTTCTTACACATATAGCAGCTAAACCATTAAGAATTTGAAGATGAATTAAACTAGTGATTTGTGAGATTTTGTGTGTAGATTCTAATTATATTTTTTTAAAAAAATTGTGAGTCTTTTTATGTAATTTTTTTAAACTTATTTTTTGTACTAAACAACATTTTTAAAAAGTGATGTTTACTTCGGATCACATAACTTTTTATATAGAAAGGATACAATTATAATTTTTAAACTACAAAATTTTCACACCAATATCTAGTGCATGGATATTTTTTCATAATTTTTTGTTGCATATGTTTTTTTTAATTAATTTTCCAAGTCAAAGTAATTATAATTTGGATTGAGGTGTACTTCAACCGTATAACATTTTTTGTATCCATTTGAATTAAATTTTTATTTTTTTGTTGGAATAAGGACATCAATACCTAGTGCACATGTATTTTTAACTTTTTTTTTATGTGTGAAACAAAGAACTTGATGTTCATTGAAAAACCTACATTCACAAGAAATAAAAAATAAATATAATAATCAAATTAAATATTTTTAAAATTAGATTTAAAATTAAACTTTTTGGGAAGCTTATAATAAGGGCTACATACTTACAAAACATAAATTTTAAATGAATTCATTTGATTTCCCAAAAAGTAAATCAAAAGTGGTTTTTTATTATCATTTTGATAGGTGTAGAGGAGACTATATTATAGGTATGGTTTAAAACTAACAAGGTTCTATCCAAGGGGGTTTGATCAAACCCTCTTTAATTAAAATCATTTAAATGGAACCTTTAAAGTATTAATCATTATATTTTCCAAAAATATGTGATTTTAGGCAAAAATTAGGATGTCCGAGAAAGTGTAACCCATTATTATGGCAGCACCCCCTTAAATACATGTACATAGTATTCATAATCATCAACATTGATATGTTGTAATTAGGGCTTATTTCTTAAAAAATCCTCCCAAGGGTTTTTTCTTCAAGAAATGAAGTAGGATAGCTATTATTTAGGTAACAATTTTTGCTCATAGCTTTTTCCCAAAAGTTTTACTCTAAAGTGACACCATTGAGTATGCTTCAAGATCTTTCCATCAAATTCTTATATCATTTATTTTATTCCTCACAATACTATATTCCCTATGAAAGGTATTAAAATTTTCTAAATACAATTCTCTAGCATCATTTATCTTAAAATATTGATTTTTTGTCTCTATTTAGTTCTCAATAAGAACTTTAAACTCTTTGAAATTAGAAAATACCTTTTATTTATTCTTGAGGAGAAACACAGGCATGATTTTTTTGGAGAAGTCATAAATAAAAGATAGGAAAAATAGGTATTTTCTTAGAGGAGCTATGTTTCTAGGACCAAATACATCAGTATAAATCAAATATTGAATATGTAAAAACCTAATAGTGATAAGAGAAAGCCTAACCTAGTTTTATTTTCTATATAAAACTTGTTTACAAAATAAAAAATAGAGGGTACAATTAGGTAGCTTTGATACTTAGTTTTTATATTTCAAGACCATTTGACTTTTTTAATAAATATCACCTATATGCTTATGTCATATCATGGTCTTCTCTACTACAATTTCATAATTCCCTAAATTTGGAATCTCAAAACTATTAATTGTACATAGGATAAGGGAATAATACATACCATTTCCATTCCTTTCACTAAGGTCTAGTGAGGTGCATATATGTTTTGAGCAAATGTTGATCTAAGACACAACTTTAATAATTTTTTGAAACATTAATTGGTCTACATGGCATAAATGAAACCTGGCTTTGGCTTGAGGCCAAGAGAGCAAAGTGGAACTAGCCTTGGAGTGGAGATCCTATAGGTTTTTAATTTCCATTCTAGGGAACTTAAGGGAATGCATCTAGGTAGTAGCTACTAGAAGCTTATCTCGAGACAAAATAATGAGAAACCACCATATACATTGGGTGCAAGAGCTTAAAGAATTGGTTTAAGTTAATACACCAATTATTTATGACGGGAGTCGATTCTATATGTAAAAACTTAGTTTGTTGGTTGCAGAGTAATGTCTCTTGACAAAAGACATAAAGATCACTAATCCATGAATAAACCATTGAGAATCCATTACCATCCCATAACAAACAAATCTTCATAGATTTGCACACCTTTTATAAGGCTTATCATACAACTTTTCTTGTCCCTATGAAAACAAATGACTGCAAAGTATAAAAAAAAATTCTGATTTAAAACTTGAACAAATCTATTTGAATTCTAGAATTTTTATTTTTAAATATTTGACTGCAAAGTATAAAAAAAATTCTAATTTAAAACTTGAACGAATCTATTTGAATTCTAGAATTTTTATTTTTAAATGGAATTTCACATATCTACCCAATACACAACATTCCTAAAGCTATTATTCCCAAAGAAACTAAACTCAATTAAGGAGGACAGAAAATAAATCATTTTCAAAATGTTTTAGAACTTTTCCTCGAATCCATTTTGATAGTGCCCATACATTGTAGCCTTGACCAGGGTTCTAACCCAAAATATTAGGAATGAATGACAAAAGAAATCATTCCCTGATAATGATACTCTAAACGTTTATTGAAGTGTTTCCCAAAATCTTTTTGTCACTGTCATTATGAAAATTCGTTGTTTTCCAGAGGCTCTGTCGAAGGTATAAATGCGTTCGATATAATCTCATTTATTAATAACAATGTCCAGAACTAAAAAAAGTTTACAATGTAAAAACTATATACATTACCGTTCAGTTAATATCATACACGATATATTACACATCACCACTTCAATAAAACAATGTCCAACAGATAAATGAGACGATTCAATTTCACTGCAACTACCTTGTAAATGTCTCTTACACAGTTTAAATTTCGTTTCCATTTACAGAGTCTTATTTTTACTTCATCTTCAAAATGAGAGATCACAACTTGAATGTAATAGCCAGGACATTTTTCCCCTTTAGTAGATTTTTATTTGTTATCTACGAACAATATGTTTATATTAAATTTCGCAGATTTATGTTGAATGGGTAACAACTGATAGATAACAGTTTTATTGACTGGGTAACAACTAATACATTCTTATCATTTGATAACAAACAATCATAATGATTAAACCCAGCTGTTGTAGAATAAATGCAATTATTGCATGGATTATCAGTTCGGAAATTGATGTCAAGTGATATATGTATTGTATATCATACTCAGCTGTTGTAAAATATATTGCTTCAAATGCGTCCACTGCAGGGATTATCAGTTCCGAAACTGATGTCAAGTGATATATGCACTTTATATCTGTCCCAGCTGTTGTAAAATACACAATGCAATAATTGCCTCAAATGTTATTTCGTCTGATATATGCATTGCATATCTAAGTCTCCCTCATCTCGTGGCTTCCAAAGCAATGATTAATCCACGTGAAAATGCATCAACCATTGCCATATACATACCAAGAAACACATTAAGATAGCAAATTAACAAATCTGTGATCTTCGCTTCACCATCCATACATTCCTACAAACTGATGGGCTTTACTCATAGTTAGGCAAAGCCAAATAAACCTTCATCCATTGCAGCATAAATACTTAATCACAACCAAAACAAACAAACACACGATAACAATCAAATGAATGCAAAATTGCGCGTCTAGAAGATAAATCGATAATTCGGACTAGTCCATGAAAAGGTATTAATTTAAACGTTCTACTGTATCGTAATCATCATTATCATTCTGGAACATACTTTCTTTACTTTTCCATTGATTTTACTGGTTTCCAAAAGTCATTATATCCGTAATACTCGGGAATCCATTTTCGATTTCTCCGAAAGTATTTTTATAATAGCATTCAATGTGAACGTCGTTGTCCTCCTCTACTACAATATTTGCAGGATTGAGTATTTAATTATTTTTCACTGATTGCGGGGAAAATAAGAAAACAAGGTTTTCAAGCTTTCTCTATAACTTGTTCGTAATGTGCTAATGAGAACGCCCCAAAAAACATCGCATTCTCGCCTGAACTCCGTTTGATTATGAAGTTTTTTGAATATTTTAAACTTTTTCAATTTTATGGGTTGGCAGTGAAATTTGCATACGCATGCCAGTTCTCACTTAGTGGGCATCTTACACTCCTTGTAAATGAATAGTGAAGCTTTTGGCACTCCTTGGTAAGGGATTTCAATGTACACAATTATTCTTAGTCATCCTTCAATGGATTAATTTTGATTGTGAGTCCATATTATGAGTTATACTGGAATAATTTTAAGAAATGTGATCTTTCTTAAATAATTTTATTAATTTGAAAAACCAAGTCAACCACTGTGTTTTATTTTGTTTTTAAATATCTTTCCAAATCATCCAAAACAACTAGACCTTTTATATTGGCACTTTCAACCTGTCCTTTGGCACCTATGCTATTTCAGCATCTATCTTATACCCTTTAGTGCTTGTGCTATTTCAATGCTCATGTTTTGTCTTTTAATGGTTGTGCTATTTCAACACTTACAATTTATCTTTTAGCATTTGTGTTATTTCAACTCTTATGCTCATCCTTTTAGTGCCTATGTATGTCAATGCTTACACTATGTCCTTTAGTGCCTGTGCCTATTAGTGCTTTTGACGTATCATTCATCACTTTCACCTTTCAATGCTTTTGACCTTTGTTTCAACGCTTGCACTATTTCACCAAAATAAGCAATCAGACTATCCAAATTGAAGCATCAAACCATCTTGATAACAATTGGCTTAGTTGGCTCGAGGCATTCCTAGGATACTCACAAAATCCATCCCACAAAAAAAAAATCCATTTTCCAAAGACCAAACCTTAATCACATTGTCATCCCCATTTCTCTCAGTACATCTTAAACATTATCATAACCAAGTCACTCAAAAATTTCTCCACTATATTTAAAATTAAAATCTTGATTATACATCATAAGAAGACAACCATCTCTTCCTTGATCAAAATAATCCCCATTGACCAAAGCCAAAATTTTGTCTCCAAACCATAAGTTCATCATAAACATTACCTTGATCATTTTAACATAAATTCAAATTTAGTATTTTTATTCACGAAATCAAAATTAATTCCTTACCTCACCCCTCGTTCTTGATTTGGATTTAAACTACACTCCATTATCTTACACCACATCATCCATTCAAATTCACTTTATTCTCAAATTTCCAACCTTCATTATTGTTACCTTATTCTTGGCCATAATCACTTTCCCCTTACTTTGGACTTAGACTTCAAATCTTATATATATTTCACACATCCATAATTATTCTATTTACATTTTTTATATTCAAATTTTACTATTATCACTCTAATCTTGACCATAGTCATTTACCCCTCATTTTGGACTTAGATTTCAAATATTTTATCATAATCAATCCCTAATATTATAATTATCCTTTGATTATGTTGATACTTGTCTCTTTTTTAGAGACTTTATATAGGAATTTGGGTGTGTGAAAAAATCGACCCAGAATAGAATAGTGAAATATATTTATTTCTTTACATGTTATTTCTAATTTTATGAGGACATATAATTATGCAGTATGAAATGAAAATATTTTTATAGTTACTTTAATTTTTATATCACATTTTACATTGATAGAGTAAATTGTAATTATTCTCACTTAAACTTTTGCTATTTTTGAATTCTAAAATTTGGATTGTGGATTTGATTTTGTGAGTCAAATAGACATATAAGTCCTCTCATCAAAATAATTCAAACATATTTTAGTGGATATTTTCTTATTATTGGCTTGCAATAAAATATCCTATTATGATGTGGGAAAAATAAATGTAGGGTCTAAATCACACTTTGTCCTACATCATATTGGAAAGGAACATAAAATGATCACAAAATTTACCACTTGGATACTAACTCCTATGGAAGATCCAAAATGGTGGATCAAGGTTTTGGTTCTTTCTTGGGGGTTTGGGGATGATTCATTAATTTAATTGATTTGATGATGTAAGTGTGTATCTAGGTCAACTCTTAAGCTACAATGATTTGTATAATCACCGAGAAACAAAAAATTGAAACACATGTATGAGTTATAAAATAGAAAATTGTAGAGATAGAGGAACCCATCATATGAGTTTGGGCTCAAAATGGTTGGACAAGGGTGCTAGCACCATAGAATTGAAAGTATAGATTTCAAAAATAAAAAACTATATCTTTGATGGTCAATGTCTATAGGTTCTTCCTTTCTAGACTCAACGAAGAAGCTTCATCTGTTGATGGTTAATTCCTCTTTCCCTAATTTATTGACATAGAAGGCTTGAATGCTTGATCTTGCAAATAGGTCTTCAATCCTTTCCCAAATCCACTTCAGATATTTCACCTCAACACAAGAGAGGAGAGAAAGGGTTGTGTCATATAGGGTCTTGCCTAAGCAAAACCCCATTTTTGTGTTTCCACCTCCAAAATGACTATGATGATAATAAAGTGTGCTTACCCTCAGTTAGGCAGAGGAAAATGGAACAAATGAATGATAATTTGACATTTTCTCTAACTTACCACTCAGATATGATTTCCTTGATGGACTAAAGTCATTGTGCTCATCTCATCCAAGGATAATTTGTTGCTTGATTGAATGTCCCGCAAGTGTTAGTACTCACAAAAAAATTAACATAAAACATGAACAAACTCACATATAAAATTGATGCATTGCTAACATGTTTCTTGACTAATAATAAGTGATGTAAAATTCTGTTAATTCTACTCTTGATTGTCTTTCAGGATGCTTAATTGATATTCAAATTAATTATAATAAGTTTCCACAATCCATATTGATATTGCTTAACATATTTTTGGATTTGATTGGATGATATTCAAATTAATGATAATAAGTTTCCACTCTTGATTGATGCAAAAACTATCACACAATCAAGTCCAGAAATCTGTTAAGAGATATTCAAATTACTTAGTTTTTGTATTATATTTCTTAGTATTTCAAATGGTGAAAAAGACTTGTATTTATATGCATTAATTTTTTTTCTTGTAAAATTAATTACCAAAAATTAACAAATTAATTTAAAATTGTAAATGTTAAAATGCCGACAATAAAATATTTAAATTGGGGGAAAAATAGGTTTGAAAGGGGCATTAACACCCTAGTCCAAACCTATTTTGGTTCTTTAATATTGTTAAATTAATTTTAAGTAATAATTCCCAATTTAGTTATGATATTTTGAAGATGACTATAAATGGGAAAATTAAGAGCATGCTATTGGGTCAAGAAACATGGGAGAGCTAAACCTAGTGTAAAATTATCAAGGGTAAAAAATTTGCGATGCTACGTTTAGCCCTAGATTTAGTGAGAGTGTGAAGTTAAACACTCATGCTCACACTAAAGTAAGGATAATCTAAGAAGGGTTATTTTATCTAAACATTGAAGAGATATGATGACACCAAATCTAGGGGATGCGCTAGGCCCTAGTATCAAGATCTAATGTCACAATAATGTAAATACAATGGAACACACACACATGATGTGCAATACAGCATGAAAAACATAAAGCATACACAATGAAGACAAAAGCTAACATAATGCACAAAATAAGATAATGGAAACACTAGATGTTGTAAACAAAATTCAAAAAAATGTAAAAGGGGGTATGAAAATAATAGACTAGCAAGCTCTATACATAATTCTTTCTAGGATCCATACCCAAGGAATTCCTAAATCACAGGCTAGAAAAGTTCAATATTTGTTATGTGACCCATGAACAAAATCGTCACAGGCTAGTGAAGTCCAATATTCACTAGATGACCCATGAACATAAAAATCATATGCTAATGAAGTTTAATATGAACACTAGGTGAGATTGCTAAAATGTAACATAGGATAGGGAAGTCTAATATTCACTAGGTGAGGTTTTTCCATGATGCCAAATGAAAACATACAAGGGCTAGTGAAGTCTGATTTTCACTAGGTGATTTATCATGTCAATCATATCAATAATTATAGTCCTAATAATTCTAATAGGGTGCTACCAAATATGATCAATATGCCAAAAAACCATCACAAAGTTCAATGCATTTGAATAAATTGAAGTACATAATGGAATGTAAACCCCCATCTTAAAGTAATTGCTAATGCCAATTAGGAGTAATTACCTTTAAGGTAGAATCAAATGATATTTGATAAGACATGAGATCTTGATGGGAAACCCTATGTCAAATGATATGTTCCCAAATAAGCTAACTCATGACAAGGGGTTGGCCCCAAAACAAAGCCACATAACTAAGAAGACACATATGGCATGTATGAGGTATCCACAAATATAGGGTTAGTATAGACAAAAGATAATTTATAATATGATCATGCTTAGAATCGACATCATTCCCAAATATTTGTGGAAATAAGAACATAACAAAGTGTAGTGTAGGAAAAAGTATCTCTTTTTCACATTTAATTTAGGAATAATTAATATTAAATTGAGCCTAATGTTACCTTGATTTGGTGTTGTAATGTGTTTTACACACTCACATTAAGTCTAGGACCCTTTTAAACTAATTGAACCTAATTGTGCCTTATTTAGGGTGTTGTAAAGTGTATCTTAACACTTTCACACTAATCTAGGGATTTATTAATTAATTGGGCTTATTTATGCCTTAATTGGTCCTATTTTACATGGTCCACAAGTCTTATTAATTGCATCTTTATGTGGATAAGCCTGATACTTATCAAATAACCAATCATAATTCAATTATTTGGGTCATGTGTTCTAGATCTAGTGGTCTGGGACTCATATGCCACCTTGAGTGTATGAGTCCCACCTAGGTCTTGGGACTTGATTTCAAGTACTAAACAGGACACTCCTAGAAATCTATGCCCCGGGTTTTAGCTACTAGGACTCATATGACACAACTAACATATGAGTCCCACTTTAAATAGGACCTAATTTAAATCAAATTTTTGGTGGGATTTTATTATCCTAGATCTGATGTTGGCTTGTAGTCTTGTAATTTCGAGAAATTTGGCATAAAAAAATATCAATACAAGGTTATTTCACATAGCTTCATCCTAAAATTTCATAAGCAATCAAGAGAACTTTGATAAGAGTTCACAAGAGCATTTCAAGATCATTCAACGATATATTTGAAGAAGATTATTGCAGAAATTCAAGATCCAATATCATGTCAAAGGCTTGATGAATGTCATCCATGTGGTTTTGAGCTATTTTTTTATAGTGGATTGTTCAAGATCAATTCAAGTATTCAAAGGAATTGTATTTCATCAAGAATCATGATCAAGATCTACATCCATTGAGGCTAGTTCATACTTGTTTGCAGATCTATAAGGTTTCAAACAAGGTTCTATTGCTTCATCTTATGTTTAATGCTTCATTTCTCATTAAGGTTTGATTACCAAAATGGGGTTTGACCAAGGCAAACCCCAATTACCTTAAAAAATAACATTTTTCTCTCCTCTACATGTATGATTGCAAATCTAGGTGTTTTGGACTTGAAGATCCTTTTAAGATAAGATTGCAAGATTGAAGAAAGTTGTCATAGTTGTCAAGAATTTTTCATCTTCACAGAAAGTCACCTACATGATAGAATTCAAGCTTTCTAACTCAAAGAT